>JAJAGP010000303.1:171590-498690 GCA_025084515.1 Ancistrus triradiatus
GTTTAGCCTTTGTTGGCAGAGTGTTTGGAAGGCTTGCCAGTTCGCTGCAGTGAACTTCCATCGTTGTGGGAAAGGAGTGGCCTGGGGTTTGTCAGGTGTGATAAGGATTGGGAAGTGGTCACTTCCACACAAATCCTCCCGTATGCCCCATGAGAATTCCGAAAGTAGGTCTGGGTGACATATAGACAGATCTGGAGTAGAGTAGGTTCCGTGTCCCGGGTGTAGGTACGTGCTTCTTTTTGTATTCATCAAACAAAGGTTGTTCGAACTGATGAGGTTCTCGATGATTTTTCCTCTACTATTTGCACGTTGACTCCCCCATAATGGGTTATGACCATTGAAATCCCCCACTAATAAGAATGGTGGGGGAAGTTGCTCTAGCATTTCCTCCAGCGCTGTTAATGGGATGGTGGCACTTGGTGGAACGTACATGTTGGATATCGTCAGTGATTTACGAATAATACCCGATGCACGTATGGCTACAGCCTGAATTTGGGAGTTAAGCTGTATAGGTTTGTGGGGCACGTTGTGTCTTATGAAAATAGTAGTGCCTCCTGCTGGTCTGCCTATATTTGGGCCATAGCTAAGGAACAAAATTCCTCAGGGATATTTTATGATTAGGGGTTAGTAATGTTTCCTGAAGGCATATCACAGATGGAATGAGGGCAAGGGTTATGCGTGTTAGCTCATTGTAGTTTGCTCGTAGACCTCTACAGTTCCATTGAATTATTGGGTTTGTCATCATTTGTTTTCCTGGAATGGGGGGTTTTGTTTTTATACTTGTTATGGGGTGAAAGACTTCTGGTTCTGTGCTGTCCACCGTCGTTCATTTCTATTTCATCCAGGTCTTTTTTCGGGAGTCCGTGCTCGTTTTCGAATGGACGCCGATTGGTTTCCTGCTTACTTTGCCAGTGTTGACTTCATCCATACCCTTTTCAGGTTTGCAAGGCCGTGGTAGGACATTGAGTGGTCGAAGCCCTTGTTTTAGTCGTGGTTTGTTCTTTTGGGGTGGGAGCAATCATGGCACTCTTGGATTTGTCTCCTTGCAGCCACGTAATATCAGTTTGGCAAGCCTTTGACAGGGAGTCTCTTACTACTCCTGCAAATGATCTCTCAAACTGGAAATTGTTTAGTTCTGTCACCAGTTTTGTGGCTTCCGAATTACTTCTCTTCCTGGTATACTTTAATTTTTGTATTTCTTTCTCTCTGGCCCAGGTCAGGCATGTTCTATCAGGTGCAGGGTGCGGTCCCCCACAATTCCTGCATTTAGCTGGCTTTTGGTAGGGTGCAGCATGTTGCCTTGCCTCTGCAAGCAGAGGACCCATGGCCATACTTTTGGCACTTGAAGCACCGTAGTGGATTAGGAATGTAGGGTGCCACTTCCACTGTCATATACCCTAGTGCTATCCTTGTGTAGGTTTGTTAAGTGACAATATAAGTGTTTGTCTTACACAAGTCACCTTGTTTTTAAACTACAATTCGTTTTACATGTATCACATCTTGCGGCGTCAATTCATGAGTAATGTTGGCTTCTTCCATATCTGACAATTCTCTACATCGAATCACTCCTTTGCAACTGTTAAGTGTCGGGTGAGGAAAAGCCTTGGTTTTAATGTTAACGAATGATTTAATACTCAACAAATTTTCAGCTTGGACTTTAACACACTCAACCAGAATTTGCATCTTTTTTTTTTATAACCATTTTCTTTATTAGAAATTTTACCCAACGTTACAGAAGTAGTGAAAGTAAAAAAGGCAAAATACAAAGTACCTGGAACCCTCCCCATAAAAGAATATAAGTTATGAAACATAGATTGAACATATGGGACATCTGAAAAGTAATTATATATGAAGAATACAATAGGGTAAATATCCATACGTGTACACACACACACACACACACACACACACACACCCTCGTACACACTAACATATACACACACACCAATTACTTATAATAAAAAAATATAATAATAAAAAAATATATAATAATAATAATAATAATAATAATAATAATAATAATAAAATAAAATAAATAGCAATAATAAATAAATAAAAATAATGATAACAGTAAATAGGTAAGTACGATAAGCAGCAAGGACAAAGGGACAAGATTACACAAGTCGTTGAAAAAATAAATAAATAAATAAAATAAATAAATTGACCAAAATAAATCACACTTGTTCGCCTCTCCCCCCTACTCCGAAGTAACGTCACGCTTCTCGATATACTTCAGGACATATAGCCATGTTTTGTTAAATGTCTGCAGTGACCCTGACTTAAATGAACGTAGCTTCTCTAGTCTAATGCAGCGTAAGATCTCCTGAAGCCACCAATTATGGGTAGGCGGAGAGAGACCCTTCCACCTCAAGAGAATCGCACGCCTAGCCAAAAGAGTACAAAAAGCCACCACACGCTGCTATAAAGCAGGCAAATGAGGGTCTCCAAATAAAGCTACAATAGGATCTGGTTGTAAGGTGATACCTAGTGCCCGACTAAGTGTCATGAAAACATCAGACCAAAAGCCTGAGAGTTTGGGGCAGGACCAGAACATATGTAAGTGATCTGCTGGTGATTGACCACATCTGGTGCATGCATCAGATCTAACCTGGAATATTCTCGCTAGCCTGGCATTGGTAAAGTGGGACTGTGGTAGCCTAGTGGGTAAGGTACTGGACTATGGACTATGGACCAAAAGGTCCAGGGTTCAAATCCCACCTCTGCCAAGCTGCCATTGTCCTTGAGCAAGGTCCTTAACCCACAATTGCTTGGATTGTAAGACTATATCAATTGTAAGTCGCTCTGGATAAGGGTGTCTGCTAAATGCTGTAAATGTAAATGTAAAGTGAAGTTTGTGCAGCACCTTAAATTGCAATAGGCAGTGCCTGGCACAGATGGAAGACGAATGCACAGTATTTAAAATAAGAGCCCACTGCTTATTAGAAATAGACATAGCAAGGTCTCGCTCCCAAGAGAGTTTAAGTGGTCGAAGTCAGCTTCCTTTGAGCCGGGTCACAGGCAAAGATACGGTCAAGCATAGACTCAGGTGGACGACCGGGGAAATGAGGAAAAAGATGGCGTACATAGTGTCTAATCTGAAAGAAACGAAACAGATGATTACTTGGCAGCTCGAACTTCTCTGACAGTGTTGGAAAGGACATAAAAACCCCATCGGCATAGAGGTCGTTGACAGTCTCTGACCATGCTTGGAAAGCTGCGTCTGTGCATGCTGGCAGGAATTGATGGTTACGTATAATGGGAATGAAAGTCGTAACACTATGAAGACCAAAGTGCATCCTAAACTGGAGCCAGATCCTGACTGAGTCCCGAACAACGGGATTGCTGAAGAGCCCTTTAAGAGGGATGGGTAGTTGGGAACAAACTAAAGAATGAAGAGTGTGTTGTGATGATGCCAACTCAGGCTGTATCTACGCTGGGCTTTCGGTGGAGGATGCGCCCCTAGTCCAGTAAAGAAGCTTCTGTATGTTGCAGGCCCAGTAGTAATTACGGAAATTTGGTAAAGCCAGCCCCCCTTCTGCCTTCCGACGCTGAAGAGATGCCCTCTTCAAACGAGCAGGTTTGTTACCCCAAATAAAAGAAGTCAGCATTTTATCAAGCTTAAGAAAAAAATAATTATTGATCAAGATTGGAATATGCTGGAATAAATACAGAAATTTAGACAAGATATTCATTTTAATCAGACTAATGTGCCCGATAAGAGACGGGAAGAGAAGCCCATCTTTCCAAGTCCACAGCGGTCCTTCCAAGCAGAGGCATAAAGTTCTCTTCGAATAGATCAGTAAATGAAGTAATACCCAAGTATTTGAATTTCCTGTGTGCAATTTTAAAAGACAAGGAGTCCAAAGGGAGCAAAAGAGCAGCAGTATTGACCAAGTAAAGTTCACTTTTTTGAAGGTTCAGCTTATAACCCGACACCCTACCAAATTGTTGAAGAATTTCTAAAATTGCAGGAAGCGAGTGGGTGGGGTTGGATATGTAAAGGAGAAGATCATCTGCGTACAAGGAAAGTTTATGAACGGAATTGGATCGAGTAATTCCCTCGAATCCCTGACACTGGCGTAGCCAGATGGCCAGAGGCTCAATTACCAGGTTAAACAACAAGGGTGAAAGAGGACAACCTTGACGAGTCCCACGCCGAAGAGGGAAGGGGCTTGAGAGAATTCCGTTCATCAGAACTGCTGCCACTGGAGCTGAATAAAAGAGACGGATCCATGAAATATACCTGGAGCAAAAACCAAATATCTGTAGAATGTAGAACAAGTAATCCCATTCCACCCTGTTGAAGGCCTTCTCCGCGTCAAGGGACACAACACCCTCTGCGGAGTCAGAAGGGGTGAGTAAAGGATATTAAACAGCCGTCTGGTATTAAAGGAGGAGTGCTTCACCTGCATAAAGCCAGTTTGATCCAGGGATATCAAATCAGGCAAAACCCGCTGAAGGCGAGAGGCAAGAACCTTAGCCAAGATCTTGAAGTCCACATTAAGCAAAAGTGAGATGGTGGCGTTGGACATGGACGATGGCAGCGAGAAAAGACTCATACACCCTGACCAAAACTGGAGAAAGAAGGGAAGAGAATGCCTTATAGAATTCAACCGTGAATCCATCAGGGCCAGGAGATTTACCAGACTGCGGGGCCTGTATGGAGTCACGTACCTCAGCAATGGAGATAGGGGAGCCCATCTCCCCAAGATCAGCAGGAGGAACTTGCAGAAATGGTAGTGTGTCAAAGATCACCAGATCGGACTTGCTCAAAGTGGGTAATTCAGAGGTCTATAGATTTGTGAAATGTTCATTAAAAATCTGGTTAACCAGGATAGGGTCGGAAACTATGTCACCAGAAGAGGCTTTGATTTTAGAAATCAACCTGAATGCACGAACGCATCTGGCCTGGTAAGCAAGAAGTTTCCCAGCCCTATCACCCTGTTCGTAAAAACGTAGCTTGGATTGTCTCAGTTGTGTTACGACTTTGCGTGTCAGAAGTAGCTGAAGGCGTTTCTTATAAAGCAGAGATGAGGCACTAACAGCATAAGCTGAATCCACTTTCTGTAATTCGTCTGTAATCTCTGACAATCTCAGCCTCTCCGTCCTCCTAGAGTAAGAGACAAATGAGATCATGTGACCCCGAATAAAAGCTGTGAAGGCCTCCCACAGGGAGTGAATCCCAACCTCGGGGGACTCATTGAAGGAGAAATAAAGATCAATTTTGGCCATGATAAATTTTTTGAAGTCATCATCCGACAACATGTAGGACACTTCCATTGCCTCTGACGATACCTGTCCGTTGGAAGACACAAGTCAACAGCTATAGGTGCATGGTCAGAGATAGCGATGGGGAGATAAACCGATGAAGAGACCTGAGAGATCAGCTTGCTATCAAGAAGGAAAAAGTCAATCCTTAAGTAGGTGTGGTGGACCCCAGAAAAAAGAAAAAGTTCTGTCTAAAGGGTGTTTAACTCTCCAAGGGTCTGCGAGACCAAGCTGGGATGCATAGTGCAACACACGATTTGCGGCTTTGGACATCGCTATATGTTTGGGGGACGATCTGTCCAGCAATGTATCCTGGACCAAATTGAAATCACCTCCAATAACTAGGCAGTGGGTGTCTAAATTAGGAAGGCTTAAAAAGAAATTGTCGAAGAAATCGGCATCATCCCAAGTAGGAGCATAGATACAGGCCAGAGTTACCGGGAGGCCCTGCAGGACACCAGAGGCAATCACAAAACGGCCATTTGGGTCTGAGATTACAACTGCTGGGTCGAAATCAACGTCTTTGTGAATAATAATGGCCGCCCTCCTATAAATCATTGGTTGTCCAGATCAGCAACTTCAGTTAAATATATCATATAGCAGATGAACACAGTGATATTTGAGAAGTGAAATGAAGTTTATAGGATTTACAGAAAGTGTGCAGTAATTATTCAAACAAAATTAGGCAGGTGCATAAATTTGGGCACCCCAACAGAAAAATTACATCAATATTTAGTAGATCCTCCTTTTGTAGAAATAACAGCCCGTTGGTGTTCCAGGATATCATCCCCTATACATTGATCTAGCAGTCATAGCAACAATCTGAGGAAAGTAGCTCGTAAGGTCAGTACACCACTGCAAAACCATCCCAAGATATGGTAGAGAGAAGAAGGCGAAGACGGCGAGAGAAAAAAAAGGGGAGAAAGAAAGGAGGAGAGAGAAGGGGGAAAAAAAAATCAATAAATAAAAAATAGAAAATCCACACCAGACAAGCACATGCACACACTCCCCACACACGAAACCCCATATAAGCAATCCCAGTACCCCCGCCATAACACGCACCAAAACCCACCCCTCCTATACAGACTCCGTAATGAAAAAGTTTTTGGCACCTTGATAAATTTTCAATAATTTTTTAGTTTTATAAATCCTTGGTTGTCCAGATCAGCCAACTTGAGTAAATAGAGCAATATCGCAGAATGGAACACCAGTGATATTTGAGAAGTGAAATGAAGTTTATAGGATTTACAGAAAGTGTGCAGTAATTATTCAAACAAAATTAGGCAGGTGCATAAATTTGGGCACCCCAACAGAAAAATTCCATCAATATCTAGTAGATCCACCTTTTGTAGAAATAACAGCCTCTAAACGCTTCCTACAGCTTTCAGTCTGGGTTCTGGTTGAAGGTGCTTTGGACCATTCTTCTATAGAAAACATCTCCAGTTCAGTCAGGTTTGATGGTTTCCGAGCATGGACAGCCCACTTTAAATCACAACACAGATTTTCAGTAATATTCATGTCTGGGGACTGAGATGGCCATTCCAGAACGTTGTACTGGTTCCTCTGCATGAATGCCTTGGTAGATTTTGAGCAGGGTTTGGGGTCGTTGGCCTCGGTGCAAGTTCAACTTTGTCACTGATTCTTGAACATTGTTCTCAAGAGTCTGCTGATATTAACTGGAATCCATGCGACCCTCAAGATTGCCTGTACCTGCACTGGCCACACAGCCCCACAGCATGATGGAACCACCACCAAATTTTACTGTGGGTAGCAAGTGTTTGTCTTGGGAATGCTGTGTTCTTTTTCCACCATGCATATCGCTTATTGTTATGTCCAAATAACTCCATTTTAGTTTCATCAGTACACTGCACTTTATTCCAAAATGAAGCTGGATTGTCCAAATGTGCTGTAGCACACCTCAAGTGACTCTGTTTGTGGCGTGTCTGCAGAAAAGGCTTCTTCTGCATTACTCTCCCATACAGCCTCTCCTTGTGCAAACTGCTCTGAATAGTTGAACGATGCACAGTGACACCATCTGCAGCAAGATGAGGTTGTAGGTGTTTGGACCTGGTCTGTGGCTTGACTATGACTGTTCTCACCATCCTTTGCATCTGCCTATCTGAGATTTTTCTTGGTCTGCCACTTCGGGAGTTCCTTAACTAGAACTGTGCCTGTGGTCTTCCATTGCCTCACTATGTTCCTCACAGTGGAAACTGACAGCTGAAATCTCTGAGAGAGCCTTTCCCTTTCCCTGAACCATGATGTTGAACAACCTTTGTTTTCAGGCCATTTGAGAGTTGTTTTGAGGCTCCCATGTTACCACTCTTCAGAGAAGATGCAAAGAGGAGAAAAACTTCCAATTGGCCACCTTAACACTTTCTCATAGTTGGATTCACTTGTGTATGTAGATCAAGGGTCAATGAGCTTACAAAACAAATTTTGTGTTCCAATAATTAGTGCTAAAGGTATTCAAATGACAAAGGTGCCCAAATTTATGCACCTACCTAATTTTGTTTGAATAATTACTGCACACTTTCTGTAAAACCTATAAACTTAATTTCACTTCTCAAATATCACGGTGTTCATCTGCTATATGATATATTTACCTGAAATTGCTGAGCTGGACAACCAATGATTTATAAAGAAAATCATGAAAATTATCAGGGTTGCCCAAACTTTTTCATACCACTGTAGTCCAATAGGCTAAACACCGGAACCCTAAAACTGTCTAATACCTACAAGACTCAGTCTCCCCCACCCAATCCGAAAAGCGTTAATCAAGAAGTCAACAGTACCCTCAAACAACCGCAAAATGTATATTAACTGAAAACAAGAAACATCTGTGATTAAACAAACGAAGACCTACTACAGAGGCAGCCACAAGTGGCCTCGGACAGAACTATACCGAAAACGCCACAAACCAGCAAGACCACGTATCGTCGCATCGGTAACAACGGAGTCACGTAGACCTAAGAAAGTTCTCCGCTTCAGCAACCGAATCGAGTCTCTTTTTGTCACCACTGGGAGAAGAGATGAAGAGCCTGGCAGGGAACCGCAGCACCGGGCGATGGCCTGCTTCGTACAGTTTCTTAAGCACTCCTCTGTATGTAGCTCGCTGTTCAAGAACCTCCGGAGCATAGTCCTCGTAGATGGCAATAGGGTGACCACGGAATTGCAAAATACCTCTTCTTGAGCGCGCTTCACGTATAATGTTCTCCTTCACTTGAAAGTAATACAGCCTGACGATAACCGCTCTTGGCTTGTTAGCTTGCTGTGGTTTGCTAACCAGAGCCGGTGAGCTCGGTCTATCTCCGGCGGAGAACACAACACATCTCCAAGCACCTCTGACAAGAAGTCGGCAAAGAAAGCGGTAGGGCGCGGTCCTTTGACAGACTCAGGGATGGCGATGATACGAGTATTGTTGCGTCTGCTGCGAGATTCTAGGTCAGTAGCTTTAGCCTGCAGTTTAGCATTAGCCTGTTTCAGTTCAAGGCATGACGCCAAAACTGAAACAGCCCGTTCATCCAGTAAGTTAGAATTGGCTTCGATAGATGAAATTTTTTGCCTGTGGTCAGTCACCGTAAGTTGAAGTTTAGACTCCAATTTAGACTCCAGCGTGGCGAGTGCAAGCCTGTGGTCCGCACAGATGCCGTTGCGGTGCTCCTCGAGCAGGACGGTTAGCTGTGCAACGCTAACTTGCTGGTCCGAGGCAGCTGGCGCAGTAGCAGGCTCCTTCTTACTCTGTTTCGTCGATTTAGAGGCCATTCTCCAACACAAATGTAACTTAGGATATAAGCAGATGGGCTATAAATGAAGATAATAAATAACTAGCGGTCGGCTCGAGGGAACTGGGATAGAAAAGGAAAGGGTATAGCGGAGACCAAGCGTAACAAGTCCTACTCTTTAGCCGCCATCTTGGCTCCCTTCTTTGCATCTTTAACTGTACCAGCTATACCCATAATGCCTTTTTGGATCACAAAAGGAGATAGCTTGGTCAAACTAAGGTCTGGTTGATCAGATTCCAGAACTATGAATCTGGGCCAGTTTCCTATAGTACAAAAAGAGACGGTCCCAACTGGTGGATCCAACTCATTAGCGAGATCGAGGAAGCGACGTTTGTGGGTTGTTTTGTTATCCATGTTTAAAGTTTTACAGGTTCATCACCCTTGCTCCCCACCCACCACGGAGCCCAACAAGGGAACGCACAGTGCCGCGGATATCCAGCAGGTTATGCATTAGGGATACAGGTGTGATATACTCGATACACTAGATGTTACTGACCCTGAGCCAGCGCCTTCTAGGAATCCCAAAAGAGATGCATCTAGGGCATGTCCTGACCAGCCGATTGATTGGAGCGGGCCACTCCAACCTCCCGTCTATGTGAAGTCGGGGCCAAAGTGCTGTGTTGGGAGCATGGCAGCCGCAGCCGCCACTTCCCTCAAACACCAGGATCCCTCCCTCCACAGACACGGGTCGCACCCTACGGCAAACGGGGCGCCCCATTCGTTCGCCTTTTACGAACAGCAAGGGGGTGCTGAGGACCTATTCTGCCCCGGGCCCCCCCGGGGGCACCAAGGTAAGTGATTCACTCTCTGTAGTGAGTCCTTAAGTTAAATGATTCAGGTTCCTCTTACCGGGTGACTGAAGGCAGATGTCCACCGTTGTTCTTGATCAGATGCTGAAAGTATTTCTCCAGCACTTCAGCAGTTAAGAACTTTTTCAGGAAGGGAAAGTAGAGAGGATGTCTGGCAATGACTCCTGGAAAACAGTCGATAAAGCATCTTCAGTCAGAGGGGTGCAGCAGTGGCCATTCATAACCCGGAGAATAAATAAAAGCTGCTTCTAAGTGAGCAGTGAGTGCTGAAGCTAAGACAGAACATGACCATCTGACCAATATTAGCCGAGTCTCCTTTATCTCCACTTCGTGTGTAGGCCAAGTCCTCCAGCCTGTAAGTGAAAGGCCCACTGGGCAGATCTGAGGAAAGAAGCAGAAAGGGAAGGGATCTGCAGTTAATACTGCTTCCACAGTTACCATGTACAGCTTAGATTACTACACCCTGACCCATAAGAGCACCACTCCCAGCATTCCTGTGGTTACGCTCTGAGGTTATAGATTTAAAAAAAAAGTTTTTTTGCCTTGCAATGACACACTAAAGTAAATGATTCAGTCCTTAGAACAATTTACTAAGGCAAATGATTCAGTATTTATAGTGAATCACTAAGGTAATGTAGTGAATATTTAGAATAAATCATAAAGGTAAAAAAATTTGTCTATTTAGAATAAATCATCAAGGTTAATGATTCGGTATTTATAATGAGGCACTAAGACAATGATTCAGTATCTATAGTGAGTCACAAAGAATGATTCAGTCTTTAGATTCAATCACTAAGGTAAATGATTCAGTGTTTATTATGAATCACCAAGGTAAATAATTTAGTCTTTCTATTACATTTGTAATTTTAAACCAGCCGCTAGATTGCTCAGGCAGGGGGTTTTCTGTGAACGGCCCAAGCCCGGATAAATGGTGAGGGTTGCGTTCAGGAAGGCATCAGGTTTAATTGTAAAACATTTGCCAAATAATGTATGCGAGTTCAAATAATTTCAAATACCGGACCGGTGCGGCCCGGGTTACCAACGACCTCCACTGGTACTGGTATTAGCAAACAGGTTACCAGGGAAAATTGGACGGAAATTGGCTACTGTTTGCGGAAGACGAAAGGAGGGCAGCTGTGTGTGGAGGGACAGAGAGAAAATCAGGGAGGGCCAGATATAGCACTGAGGGTGGATAGCAACCCTAAATGTAGGGACGATGGACAGGGAAAAGGTAGAGAAGCTGGCTGATATGATGCAGGAGAGAACGTCGATTGTTTTGTGTGTGCAAGGAGGACCAAAGTGGAAGGGCTAAACAAGGCTCGATGATTGGTGCAGGGTTTTAAAAACTGTTCTACCATGGTGTGGATAGGAAGAGAAAGGGAGTTGGTGTGGTCCTGAAGGAGGAATATGCTAAAGAATTATTGATGGGGTGCAAAGGGTGTAAGCTAGGAAATATGTCTGAAGATGGAAAATTGAGGGTGTAATGGTGAATGTTGTTAAGTGGCTATGCACCACCGTGGCTGTGAAATTAGAAAGGGGGGAGAAAAGAGAGATTCTGGGTGGGTTGAGGGAGTTTAGATGAAGTGGTTGAGAAGCATTCCCAGGAGGAGAGGAGTGATGGTGCAGATTTTCAATGGTCATGTTGGTGAAGGTCAGGTCATAAAGGAGATGAGACGTGATGGGCAGGTTGGTTTACGGATAGGAACCTCGAAGGACAAATGGTGGTGGATTTTTGCAAAAGAGGATGGAAATGGCTGTGCGTTAACCCATATTTCAAAGAAAGGAGAGCATTAGGGTGACTATAAGAGTGGAGGGAGGAGCACACAGTCGGATACATCCTATGTAGAGAGTGCTTAAAAGAGAGATTGGGATTGTAAGGGTAGTGGCAGGGGAGGGGTAGTAGGCAGCATCGGATGTGGTGGCAGGAGGGCTTGTGGTTAGGAAGAGGAAGAGGACAAAGGCAGAGCAGAGACCAAATGTTGAAGTAGTGAGAAAAGGAAGATGTGGTAGGAGTTCAGAGAGAAGTGAGAAAGCTTTGGGTGATAGGAAAAAGAGGCTCCAGATGAACTGGTAGTAGCAGCAACAGGAATTAGCAGACAGGTAGACAGGTTATGGTGGGTCTTCTGGACAGGCAACGGATGAAAAGGAAACCTGGTGGTGGAACGCGGAAGTGCAGAAGGTTTGTATCAGAGAAAGAGGTCAGGCAAAGAGGCAAATGGGACCGGGACAGGAACTAATGAGACAGGCAGGGAGTAAAGGAGATGCGGCACAGGGCCAAAGAGGGAGGTAGCGAGCAAAGCCAAGCAGAAGGGCCTTATGATGAGTTATATGGAAGGTTAGGGACAGTAGGGAAGGAGGAGAAGGCGTTGTATCTGATGGCGAGACAGAGAGTAGAGCTGGGAAAGGATGTGCTCCATCCATGGTGTAGAAATGTGGAACAGGGATGTACCCAAAAATTGCGAGGAAGAAGTGAGCCAAGCTTTGAAAAGGATGAAGAACGGAAAGGCAGTGGGACCTGATGACATTACCGGTTGAGGGTATGGAAAAAGTCTAGGAGAGCGTGGGGAGTGGTGTTTTTGACAAGATTATTTCAATGGAATCTGGTGATGAGAGTATGCGGAAGGAATGAGGAAAAGTTTTACTTGTTACGATTTAAGCAGAAGGGGATGTACCAGAGTTGTGGCTCTTACAGGGGCATAACGTGATGAGACACACATGAAGATTTGGGAGGAGGAGTTGTGGAAGCTAGGCTCAGACAGGAGGTGGAACAGTGTGTACGTGAACAAACAATATGGTTCATGCCAAGGAAGAGCACCATGGGATGCGATTTTTGCTTTGCGACTGCTGATGGAGAAGTATAGAGCTGGTCAGAAGAGCTACAGGCTCTGTGTGGATTTGGAGAAAGCTTATGACAGGGTGCCCAAGGGAGGAACTGTGCTGGTGGTGTATGAGGGACGTCTCGAGTGGCTTGTGAAAAGTACGTTAGATTAGTGGAAGGACATGTCTGAGAACAGTGTGACAGCAGTCAGTGAGAGTGCTGTAGGAGTGACCAGATAGCTTCAAGGTAGAGGTGGGAATGCATTCAAGGATCGGCAATGAGTCCCTTCTATTTGCTCTGGTGATGGGACAGACTAAAACAGATGAGCGTCAGGACAGGGAAATCGCCGTGGGACTTATTGATGTTGCAGACGACATTGTGGATCTGTAGTGAGAACAGGGAACAGTAGAAGAGAATTGGAGAGGTGGAGGGATAATCTGGAAAGGAGAGGAAAGAAGTCCACTGTAGTAAGACCGAATACATGGTGTAAATGAAAGGGAGGCAGGTGGAACAGTCAGGCTACAGGGATCTGGGTCAACAAAGGTACAGGAGTTAGTTCCGGTACTTGGGATCACGATCCAAGGAAATGGGAGTGTGGAAAGAGGTAAAGAAGAGGGTGCAGGCAGGAGGGAGTGGGTGGAGAGAGTGTCAGGAGTGCTACTGTGTGACAAAGGGTCGCAGCAAAAGTGAAAGGAAAGGATTATAGGGAGTAGTGAGACCAGCCTGGTTGTATGGCTTAGAGACAGTGGCACTGACAAAGAGCAGGAAGCAGCGATGGAGGTGGCAGAACTTAAGATGTTGAGGTCTCTTAGGAGTGTCTCGGGGTGGACAGGATAGAATGAGATCATTCAGAGGGACAGCACAGTTTGGAAAATGTGGAGACAAAATTCGAGAGGGAAGACTGAGATGGTTTGGACATGTGCCGAGGAGGGATTAGTGGATACACTGGTAGGAGGATGTGAGATCGAGTGCCAGGCAAGAGACGGGAGGACGACCATAGATGAGTTATTGGCTGTGGTTGAATGAAGTGAAGAGATGCAGGTGAGTTGGGTGAAGAGTTAGAGGACGTGGAGGACAGGGTGAGGTGGAAAAGTTTTAACCTAGCTGTGGTGACCCCGATAAAGGGAAGACCGCCGAAAAAAGAAGAAGAAGAAGTACATTTGTAATTACAATGATTTCGTCTTTAACAAAGTTTACCGAGATGCAGCAGATCAGTATTCAGAATAACGAAACTAAGCAAATGATTTCAGTCCTTATAACAAAAAGGGATTCAGCCATATAAAGGACTCACTAAGGTAAATGATTCATTCTTTAGATCAAGCAATAATAAATGATTCAGTCTCTATATTTAGGTCACAGATAAAAGATTTCAGTCCTTTATAAGTCCACTAAGATAAATGAGTATTCTTTAGGATCGAGCAACCAGGTAAATGTTTGTCGTCATAATGAGGCACTAAACTGAATGATTCAGTGTTTATAGGAGTTCATTTAGGTAAAGGAGTCAGTCTTTATAATTTCAATAAGGTAAACGATTCCAGTTTGAGTCACAAAAGCTTATGATTCTGTAATTTACATGAAAGTCTTTTTTAAAAAAGTCTATAAAGTCTGAAAGTCCACTAAAATTCTATGAAAAGAAAGTATTAGTCTTTGTAATAAGTCCCTAAGGTAAAAATGATTCAGTCTTTTATAACAAGAAAAGTAAGGTAAATAATCAAATGTTTGAGTCACGAAGCTAAATGATATTAATGAGTCAAACAAAAGGTAAATGACTCATAGTGATAATGAGTTCACAAGGAATAAGATTCATTTGCACAACAATCCACTTATGTAAATGATTCAGCTTTGTACCCACCCTTTCTCATCTTTTTAATGACTCATATAAAGACCTGTTTATGAAAGCGGCTACCTCAGTGACTCAATCTAATGACCAGTCATTTACCTTAGTGATTCATAATAAAGAGTGAATCACTTACCTTACTGACTCATTATAAGAGTTTTCTTTACTGACTTGTCACAAAGACTGAATCCTTTACCTTAGTGACTCGTTACAAAGACTGAATATTTTAGTTAATAACTTCGTGACTTGTTATAAAACTGAAGATGTTAACTTAGTGATTTGATATGAAGGCTGAATCATTTACCTCAGTTATAAAGACTGAATCATTTACGTTAGTGAGTCGTTATAAAGATTTAAATGATTCACTTAGGTAAATGATTCAGTCTTTATAACGAATGACTCTTATTTCCTTTAATGTTCACTAGTAAGAGTACTCTCTAGTGTACAGTTTAGTTTGATGGCTCTGGTACTGAAGTTTATATTTAAAGTTATGTCATGTGATCTTGAATAATTCCACATAACCAAAGTTCTCTGGCTTGCACTGCACATCCGAACAGGACAAAGGTGATTTCAGTTAGGGTGAGTGTGAGAGAAAGGGCCCTTGTTGCACACTTGCACACTGTAATCTCTGATGAAAGGGTGGTCGTGATTACTCACTAAGTCTTACTTGTTAAGCTCAACCACAAAAAAACAAAACCCCCCCCAAAAAAAGGTGGCTGAAGGATAAAGCGGACACGGCCACTCCTGCCAAAACAACGCTGAAAAGCCCGTCTGCTTTAGCAACACACAAAGCCCCCTGGGAACCCGGGCGTTATAAAAGCAGAACTGTGGCCCAACACGGACGGGACGGGGCGCGCTTATATAACCCTCATTATGGATCTGCTCCTTCAGACTGCGCTGCCGGCACCGAATCACATTTAAATCGACTCGCGGTTTAGACGGCGCCTTCATAAACACTACACCCTCTCTCACACAGTCCAAAGAGAACAAGGACTCGAACCCAGGGCACCGCACTGTGTGGGTCAGTGAACTGCGTAATGTAAATGATTCAATCTTTATAACTGGTGACTAAAGTAAATGATTCGGTCTTCATAATGACTCACTAAGGTAAACGATTCTGTCTTTATAATAAATCACTAAGTTAAATTATTTAATCGTTATTGTGAATCACTAAGTGAAATGATTCAGTCGTTATAATCAGTCTCCAAGGTCAATGATCCAGTTTTTGTAACGAGTCATTAAGTAAATGATTCAACGTTTACAATGAATTACTAAGGTATATGATTCAGTATTTATAACGATTCACTAAGGTAAATCTTTCAGTCTTTATATCAATTCATGCATTAAGGTGAATGATTCTGTCTTTATAAGGAGTCATTTAGGGAAGTGAGTCTCTCTTTATAATTAGACAATAAAGTGAAATGTTCAGTTGTTATGAAGAATCACTAAAATAAATGATTCCGTAACTGTATAAATTATTCAGTCTTAATCAGTCACAAAAGTAACGACTCAATCTTTGTAGGGAGTCACTAAGGTAAAGGATTCAGTCTTTATAATGAAACACAAATGTAAATGATTCAGTCTTTATAATGCATCATTAAGGTAAATGATTCGGTCTATATAATAAATCAATAAGGTAAATGATTCAGTTGTTATAATGAATCACTAAGTTTTAATTAGTCTATAAAGTAAATGATTCAGTCCTTATAATGAACACCAAGTCTTTAGTGTTTATAACAAGTGACAAATGCAAATGATACAGTCTTTATAAAACGGGTAAATACTGTACATGTAAATGTAAATGACTCAGTCTTTGTAAGGAGTCAGACTGAAGATAAATGATTTAATCTTCACAATTAATTACTATGGTAAATGATTCAGTATTAATGAGTCACCAAGATGATGATTGATTCATTAAGTGATAATGAGTTACTAAGGTAAATCATTTGGTCTTTCATAATAAGTCACTAAAATAAATTATTCAGTCTTATAACAAGTCACGAAAGCTAAGACCCTAAATATTTATACGAATCGCTAAAGTAAAAGGGGATTCAGTCTTTATAAGATGCACTATGGTAAATGATCAATCTTCAAAATGACTGACTAAGGCAAATAATTCAGGCCTTCGTAATGAGTTCACTGAGAAATATGAGATCAGTCCTTATATAATAAATCACTAGGGAAAAACTATTCAACTGTGATAGTGAACCACTAAGTAAGAATTCAGTCATTATATGAGGCACCAACAGTTAATGATTTGTATTTATAATTGAATCACAAGTAATGACTTGTTATTTAGAATGAGGCACTAAAAATAAAATGATCAGTATATGAGTAACTAAGGGAAATGTTTCAGTCTTTTACAAGATTTCACCAAGCGTAAAAATCAGTCTTTCTAATGAGTCACTAATGTAAACGAATTCAGCCATTATAAAGACTCACAAGGTAAGTTTTCAGGTCTTTAGATCAAAGTCAATAAATAAAGATCCAGTCTTTTATGAGTCAGTAGGGTAAAGATTCAGTAATAATCATGAATACTAAGGTCAATTGATTATGTCTCATACTGAGTCACTGATGTAAAATGATTCATAAATGAGTCACTATGGTAACCAATTCAATCTTTATAACAACTCAGAAACTTAAATGATTCAGTCTCTATTACCACTCAGTATGGGTAAATGATTCAAATTGTAGAGTCATGTAGGTAAACGATTTTCAGTCCATAATCACAAACTCATGATCAGTCTCTATAACGAGTCAGTAAGGTAAATGATTTTCAAATTTTATGAGTCTGAAGGTAAATGCTTCAGTCATTATAAGTACAAAGGGAAATGATTTGTCTTTATAATGATCACTACGGTAAATGATCAGTCTGTATAAGGAGTCACTACGGTAAATGATTCAGTCTATAATGAGGGCAATGAGGACCAAAATATGGTGAGATTATAATGAACAAACCTGAGTCGATTGTAAAACGTTTTCCTCGAGCACGTTGGGGGCCAGGTGCCCTTTCAGCCAAAGGCGAGCCCATCCTCTCTGTACGTCTCCACAACCCGCCAACTCAGGTTGGATGTTATCTAAAACGAGTTTTGTTTAACAATATAAAATAATTCAAGTCGTCAAACAGATGCCCGAACGTAAAGTCGCTAAGCTACAGACCTCCGAACGCGGTTACAGACCGACTTAATATTCAGACCCTCCTTCATTAAGGACTGCATGAAAAGGGGTTTAAAAATCATAAAACCAGTATTTAACTCAGTAATCATGGAATCATTGCTAGATAACCTCGGGTCCGAATGTTCGAATGACTGACTACGGTACCGAAAATAAGGAACAAAAAAAAAATCATAGACTCAGTCCTGTGACCTGAGGAACCCTGAAACTCGGGAGAATCTGGGGGGAGGCTGAAAACGGGGAAAAGGAAACTAGGAGGAACAGACAAAAACACGGACGGAACCGGACCACCTTAAACCCAACGGAACACGAACAGAAACCGACACCTTCAGGCCCCAACGGAACACGGACAGAACAAACCGACACCTTCAGCCCAAAAGGAACACGGACAGAAGCCGACACCTTAAGCCCAAAGGAAACACGGACAGAAGAGCCGACACTTCAGCCCAAAGGAACACGGACAGGCCGACCACCTTCAGGCCCAAAGGAACCACGGAAGAACCGACACCTTCACCCAAAGGAACAAGGGACAGAACCGGGACACCTTCAGCCCCAAAGGAACACGGACAGACCGACACTTCAGGCCCAAAGGAACACGGACAGAACCGACCACCTTCAGCCCAACGGAACACGACAGAGCCGAACACCTTAGCCACAACGGAACACGGAACAGAAAAGACACCTTCAGCCAACGGAAAAACACGGACAGAGCGACACCTCAACCCAACGGAACCCGGACCAGGCCGACACCTCAGCCCCCCCCCAACGGACACGGGACAGAACCGACCACCTTCAGCCCAAAGGAAACACGGACAGAGCCGGGAAACCTTCAGCCCAACGGAACACGGACAGAGCCGACCATTCAGCCCAACGGAAACCACGGGACAGAGCCGAAACCTTCAAGCCCCAAAGGAACAACGGAACAGAGCCGACCACCTTCAGCCCAAAGGACACGGACCAGCAGAGCCGACCCTTAAACCCAAAGGAAACGGACAGAGCCGGACACCTTCAGCCCAAAGGAACACGGACAAGAGACGAACCTTCAGCCCAAATGGAAACACGGACAGAGCCGACACCTTCAGCCAAAGGAAAACACGGACAGAACCGACACCTACAGCCCAAAGAACACGGACAGGAGGCCGACACCTTCAGCCAAAGGAACACGACAGAGCCGGACACCTTCAGCCCAAAGGGAACACGGACAGAGACGACACCCTTCAGCAAAACGAACACGGACAGAGCCGACACCCTTCAAACCCCAAAGGAACACGGACAGAGCCGACACCTTCAGCCCAAGAACACGGACAGAGCCGACACTCCGCCCAAAGGAACACGGACCAGAGCCGACACTTCAGCCCCAAAGGAACACGGACAGAACCGACGACCAACTTCAGCCCAAAGGGAAACACGGACAGAAAACCGACACCTTTCCAGCCCAAAGGAACACGGACAGAACCGACACCTTCAGCCCAAAGGAAAACACGGACAGAACCGGAGACCTCAGGACCAAGGAACACGGGACAAGCCGACACCTTCAGGCCCAAAGGAACACGGACAGAGACCGACCACCTCAGCCAACGGAACACGGGACAGAGCCGACCCTTAAAAACCCAAAGGAACACGGACAGAGGCCGACACCTTCAGCCCAAAGGGAACCACGGACAGAGCCGACCCCTTCAGCCCAAGGAACACGGACAAGAGCCGAACACCTTCAGCCCAAAGGAAAAAAAAAAAAAAAAAAAAAAAAAAAAAAAAAAAAAAAAAAAAAAAAAAAACACGGACAGAACGACACCTTCAGCCCAAAGGAACACGGACAGAACCGAACTTCAGCCAAAGGACACGGGACAGAAACCGACACCTTCAGCCCAAAGGGAACACGGACAGACCGACACCTTCCGCCAACGGAAAACACGGGGACAGAGCCGACACTTCAGGCCCAAAGGAACACGGACAGAACCGCACCTCAGCCCAACGGAACACGGACAGAGCGACACCTTCAACCAAACGGAACCCGGCCCACAGAAGCGACACCTTCAGCCCAACGGAACACGGACAAGAACCGACACCCTCAGCCCAAACGGGAACACGGAAGAACCGACACCTTCAGGCCCAAGGGAAACGGGGACAGAGCCGACACCTTCAGCCCAACGGAACACGGACAGAAGCCGACACCCTTCAGCCCAACGGAACACGGAAAGAGCCGAACCTTCAGCCAACGGGAACACGGACAAGAAGCCGCCACCTTCACAACCAAAGGAACACGGGACAGAACCGAACACCTTAAGCCCAAAGGAAACACAGACAGAAGCAGACACTTCCAAACCCAAGGAACCCGGACAGAACCGACACCCTTCAGCCCAACGGAACACGGAAAGAAACCGACACCCTCAGCCCAACGGAACACGGACAGAGCCGACACCTTCAACCCAAAGGAACACGGGACAGAGCGACACCTTCAACCCCAAAGGGAAAAACGGACAGCAGCCGGACACCTTCAGCCAACGGAACAACTGAAGAGCCGGACACCTTCCCGCCAAAGGAACAGGACAGAAGCCGACACCATTCAGCCCAACGGAAAACGGACAGAGCCGAAACCCCTTCAGCCCAAAGGAAACACGGACAGAATGACCAACTTCAAACAAAGGAAACACGGACAGAAGCGACCACCTTCAGCCCAACGGGAAAAGGACAGAAAACCGACACCTTCAGCCCAACGAATATGGACAGCAGAAGACCGGACACCTCAGCCCAACGGAACACGGGAAGAACCAACCACCTTTCAGCCCAACGGAAAACACGGACAGAACCGAAACCTTCAGCCACGGAACACGACAGACCCGACACCTTCAGCCCAACGAACACGGACAGAACCGGACACCTCAGCCAACGGACAGAGACAGAACCGACACCTTCAACCCAAAGAAACAGGACAGAGCCGACACCTTAGCCCCAAAGGAACAGGACAGAAACCGACACCTCAGCCAACGGAACACGGACAAGAACCGACACCTTCAGCCCAACGGAACACGGAAAGAGCCGAATCACCCTTGCCCAACGGAACACGGACAGAAAAACCGACACCTCCGCACACGGCATATGGACAGAACCGACACCTTCAGCCCAACGGAACACGGACAGAACTGACACCTTCAGCCCAAAGGAAAAAGGACAGGCCGACACTTCAACCCAACGGAAACAAGGAAGAAAAAGAACCGACACCTTCAACCCACAGGGAAGACGGACAGAGCCGACCCTTTCAGCCCAACGGAACACGGACAGAGCCGACACCTTCAGCCCAACGGAATACGGACAGAGCCGACACCTTCAGCCCAACAGAACACGGACAGAACCAACACCTTCAGCCCAACGGAATACGGACAGAACCGACACCTTTAACCCAACAAAATACGAACAGAAGCGACACCTTCAGCCCAACGGAACACAGACAGAACCAGTCCCGGGTCCGTCCGAGTTTCATCTGTTCCTGTTACCCCGGCAGCTACCAAATTCCTTGGTTCGCTTCACCTGACTTATTGTAATAATTTGAGAAGTGCTGTCAGCTGTACCTCCAGCTCTGCTTTAGGGTGCAGGAAGAAAAAAGGCTTCAGCACCGGCGATCTGAATACGGAGGAGCCACAAAACCAGCATTCAGAACCGGAAAAGGTTTGGTACTGTTCACGCATCGATAAAAGACCCGCTTTACTCACACTCTAGGTCTGCCTCCGACGATGCCCGTGAGCCCAGGAGCTGTGGGATTTAGAAGGCGGTTATTAATCGGCCTGTAGGGAATAAAGGGTCCACACCGATGAGCCAAATCATTACAGCCACCTGGTTGCGATGTTACTTACCCATGCCCGTTCCTGCGGGAGCTACTTCCCTGGCAAAGAGTTCCAGCGCCTTCTTTTGCTTGTGGTGGACGGCCAGCCAAAGGACAGCTTCGCGAAGGTTCTGTACAAAGAGCGATGATGAGATCGTGCATTGCGAGCAACAAATGTCCCACTTTCACCACCCACTTAGTGTTGGGGGGACCGTACTCAGACAGGCGGTTCATTATCATGTGCAGCAGCGCGTACTCAAAACCGATCGATCTGAAGAGTGCTGTTGAGTGAAATGCCTGATCCATGTGGTATTTTGATCATAGCATGCTCAGTTAAGACTCTAGAACTGTATTAAGTGTGGAAAAGGATCGTACTTAAGGTCAGATTTGCTGCATGTGGTGCATGTGTGTATTGTATTTGTTTGTCTTGTAATACGGGGGACAAAAAGTATGTAGTCAGCCAATGATTATGGCAGTTCTCCGACCTCAGAAAGATGAGAGAGGTCTGTATTTTATCACAGCTAGACTTAAACTATGAGAGACAAAATGAGAAAAAGAAATCCAGGAAACACATTGTAGGATTTTTAAAGGATTTAATTGTAAATTAGCTGGAAAATAAGTATTTGGTAATAAATTTGGTTCAACTCAGTATTGACATAGTAACAACAGTAAACATTACCTTTGTTGGCAATGAAGAGGTCAAACGTTTCTGTAAGTCTTCCCCAGGTTGGCACACACTGTAGCTGTATTTTGGCCATTTCCTCCATGCAGATCTACTCTAGAGCATGTTGATGTTTTGGGGCGCAACACGGACCTTTCAACTCCCCAATTTTCTATGGGGCTGAGGTTGGAGGACTGGCTAGGCCCTCAGGACCTGAAATGTTTTTTACGGAGCCCACTCCTTCGTTTGCACCGAAGGGCTGTGTTTGGGATCACTGTCCTTGCTGGAAAGACCCAGCCAACGTGCCATCTTCAAATGTCTCACTGATGGAACGAGGTTTTGGCTTAAAATCTCACCAATACATGGCCCATCCATTCTTCCATTAACAAGGATCAGTCGTCCTGTCCCCGCTGCAGGAAAAACAGAGCAAACAAAAGCATGAATTTGTTCCACTCAATGCGTCATAGTAGGTTGGGTTCTGGGGAGGCGGACTCAGATCTTTTTCCCCCCAGTTGAGTTTTTACCAAATGTTCTATTTGGTTTATCTGACCACATGATATTCTCCAATCCTCTTCTGGATTCATCCATATGCTCCTCTGGCAAACTTCAGACGGACCCTGGACATGTACTGGCTTAAGCGGGGGGGCAGGGGCAGGCCTGGCACGCAGGATACTGGAGTCCCTCTCGCGGTAGTGTGTTACGATAGTGCCGTGTTACTTTGGTCCCAGCTCTCTGCAGGTCATTCATCAGGTCCCTCCGTGTAGTTCTGGGATTTTTGCTCACCGTTCTCATGATCATTGTGACACCACAGGATGAGATCTTGCGTGGAGCCCCAGATCGAGGGAGATTATCAATGGTCTTGTATGTCCTCCATTTTCTTACAGTTGCTCCCACAGCTGATTTATTCACACCAACCTGCTGGCTTATTGTAGATTCACTCTTCCCAGCCTGATGCAGGTCTACAATTTTCTTCCTGGTGTCCTTCAACAGCTCTTTGGTCTTGGCCATGGTTGAGTTTGGAGTCTGACTGATTGAGGCTGTTGACAGGTGTCTTTTATACAGATAACGAGGTCAAACAGGTGCCATTAATACAGGTAACGAGTGGAGGACAGAAGAGCTTCTTAAAGAAGTTACAGGTCTGTGAGAGCCAGAAATCTTGCTTGTTTGTTGGTGACCAAATACTTATTTTCCACCATAATTTACAATTAAATAGAGCTCGAATCATTTTCCCTCAATAGCACTCTTCAGAACGATCGGTTTTTGAGTGACTGTTGCTTTAAATAATAACAAACAAATAACCACACCCAAAACGCAGCCTTTCAAATCTGGTTTACAGCAATCCTGATAGAAATGTACATAAAAACCAACAACTACTGCTCGGAGGTAAACGCACCGTCGTGACCGCGTGCGGTCCGTACGTGTCCTCGGCCCCTAGGACCTGAACGTTGACGCCGCTGTAGTCCTCCAATCCCAGCTGTTTGAAGATGCGCCTGGTTCTGCAGAGAGAGCAGAACGCTTACGTCGACAGACGTCTCGGGCAAAGTGGGAGGTAATAGTGCTACCACGACAACAGCAAATCCAAACCTTCTGATGATGCTTTGGGCTGTCCTCCTGGCTTTTTCGGCCACTCTGGGGCCGCCCACGGGACAGACGGCCGTCGCACGGAATCCGTCCATGTACGTGGCACAGACCTAGGGAAGAGAGTGGAAGGGATTCATCCCAAGATAACAACCAGCGTCACAATTACTGCTAACCCTGAATTTGGTTCTCATCGCAATTAGGGAGTTTTTCCCGTGCCACTGTTGCCCTAGGTGCTATGGGTTGAGATAGGTTTGAGACACTCAGACACATGCTACAGACTCGAGACTCATCTCAGACTCACACTATAGACTCAGACTCACATGACAGAGACTGAAGACTCGATTCAGCTTCAAACACTAGACTCAACTGAAGACTCGTGCTAGAGAATCGAGTCAGACTCAACTACACTCGGGACTTGACTCAGACTCATGTTACAGACTCAGTCTTTCATAATAGAAACTCAAGATTTGACTCGGACTCGCATGCAAGAGATTGAAGACTAGACTCGACTCAAACTCATGCTAGAGATTCGAGACTCAAGACTCGACTCACTCACACAATATAGAATCGACTCAGACTCACCAGTTAGACAGTCAAGAGTTGACTCACACATGATGGACTCGACTCAGAGTCACACGTTAAAGACTTGAGACTCGATTCAGTCTCAAGCCACAGATTCGAGACTCGACTCAGACTCATAAGCTAGAGACGCAAGACTCGACTCACTCACACACTATAGACTCGACACAGACTCACACGTTAAGAGACTTGAGACTCGACTCAGCCATACAAGCTAGAAACTCTATTCAGACTCACGCTACAGATTCAAAACACAAGTCAGACTCAATACAGACTCCACTCAGACTCAAACTCTCACATTATGGACTCAAGACTTGACTCGAGCTACAAACTCAAGACTCGACTCAGACTCACACATGAGACTCACCTCTGACTCACATGCTAGACGAGAGTCAACTCAGAATCACAAGCTAGAGACTCAAGACTCGACTTAGACTCATACACTATAAAGTCAAGGCTCAACTCACTGACACTTTATAGACTTGCAACTCGACTCAGACTCACACTGTCACGTTGAGTCTTGAGTCTCTAGTGCGCAAGTCTGATTCTAGTCTCAAATCTCTAGCATGTGGGTCTGAGTTGAGTCTCAAGTCTGTATGGTGTGAGTGTGAGTCAAGTCTGGAGTCTATAGCGCGACTTAAGACTTGCACGCTATAGACTCGAGACTCGACTCTGCTTCCCATGGTACAGTCTCAAGACATGACCGATATGCTAAAGACTCGACTCAGGCCTGCATGCCAGAGACTCAAAACTAGGTTACACAGCTAATATTTTGTGGACCACGAAAACAGCATTCAGAACCATGGCTATTAGGATGCAGCTTGTCTTTAACAGAGACGTTTTCCACTAGATGTTGTATCACAGGTTGTTGAACTTTCTGCCCTGGCTCTCGCAGTCGGGAAGCCGATCCATCCCCGAGGTCCCCGATGGAGTTCAAGTCATTGCCTCTGTTAAACTTGGCCTTGTTTCAAGAGGGCAGGGCAGAAAGTTGACGATCTGGTTTGTTGGAGCCTGCGACAGTGGCTTATAGAGTCAGTGAGGCGTCCGGTACGACCCACTGTTCGTCTACAGAGATACCACGCCTGTATGGAATATTACCAGGTGCTTCAGGTTCGAATTTAAATAAAGGCGATACCTTGTAGTCCCCTGATGGCACTGAGCCTTTCGCCCCGTCCACTCTTACGGCTCCTCCTTCCACACCTTTAATGTGAGAGGAAAACGATTAAACACCCAACCGTATGGCATTACTTCACTGACGGATACAAAGTCAGTGAGATTCCTCCTCACCTGGTAGCTCAGTGATGGTGACCTGCGAGAAGTCACAGGAGACGTCCGGCAGGAGGTAACGCCGCGGGTCGCCTATTTCGTACACCAACTGCTCGGCCACCGTGCCGAACGACACCAGACCTCCCGTTTTGGGAGGCTTAGACAGGGTGAACGAGCCGTCCGAGCGACACTCGATCACCGGGAATCCCATGTTATCCCTGTAAGCAGAGCGAAGTCACGCGTAAAAAAGACGTTAAAGAGCAAAGGTACTGAGTCTAAGCAATACGTAATAAGTTATCTCTTACCAGTCAGGAACTTTGTGCCAGTCGGTGAAAATCCCACCCGTGACCTGAGCGCCGCACTCGATCAGGTGACCTGCAAGGCTGGAAGAGGGAGGAGTCATAATCATCAGTCGTTAGGGTTTGGATTTGTGCTCTGTGAGAGATCAAACTTCACTCCTTCTGAAGGCCACAATTCATAAAAAATACGACCCATTAAACACATACAAGCTCACAGGGAAGGACTCAGACTCACACTCTAAAGACTCAATTCAGACTTGCAAGAAAGAGACTCATGACTCGACTCAGACTCACGCTAAAGACTTGTGACTCAACACAGACACTCATGCTAGAGACTCAAAACTGGACTCGGACTCGCCCGATAGAGATTAAAGACTCGACTCAGATTCGCAAGACAGAGACTTGAGACGTGACTCAGACTCGAAAACTAAAGACTTGACTCAGACTCGCACTAAAGACATGTGACTCGACTCTAGGGTCACCAACCGTCCCGTATTGTCTGGGACATCTGGGATTTATGGGCGATTTTGATTTGTCTGGCCGGGACAGCTCCAGTCCCGGATTCCAGTCACAGCCTCATTGGCCAATAACGCGCCAAACCTGGTACAAACTCCCAGGTGCAGTAGCTACATTAGTGACAGAGCAGTGTGTGGTGCTGTGTGTGTGTGTGTGTGTGTGTGTGTGTGCTGTGAGCGGAGCCTTATGCTGTCAGAATGAGCAGTGAACCTGTAAAGAAAAAAGACTTTGCAACTATTAAAAAAGATCGGGAAGCCAAAAGGCCAACCGCAGTAAAGTTGGCTTGCGGTTAGCGATTCGGAGCTTTTTTCCGTCGTGCATTCCGTGATAAAGTCCACTTTACACTGTGATTAATGCTACATTTGGGCTCTCCTGATTTGTTGAATTCAGGTGACGCCATCATCTAAAGTTGAAATCATTCATCATTACATTTTAGGGCTTTATTTTCAAAAGCTTATAACTTCTAAAGGTGACCATTAGATTACTGACACCTGCAGTAAATAAAAAATAAATAATAAATATATAAATATATACATATATATATATATATATATATATATATATATATATATATATATATCTCTATATCTCTATATATAGATATTATATACATAAAATATTCAAAAAGGGCGAGGGGAGGGTGGCGTGTGTCCCTGATTGGGTTGAAGAAGTTGGCAACCCTTCTCAACTCCCACTCATGCTAGGGACTCAAGACTCCACTCGGACTCACACGATAGAGAGACTTGAGACGTGACTCAGACTCGAACACTAAAGACTGGACTCAGACTCGAGACTTGATTCAGACTCGCCAGACAGACAAGACATGACTCAGACTCACGCTAGAGACTTGACTCTGACTTGTGATAGAGACTCAAAACTGAACTCAGACTCACACGCTAGAGACTCGAGACTCAGTAAGCCACCCAAGAGAAAGTACTGAATAAACACTTGTGTTCAATAAGTTGTCAAATTTCTGGTTGTTTCTGTTTATTTTTCCCAGCTTGCCCAACACGCAGTGCTAAAAATACTCTGCACCCCGAGCTTCGTTGCAAAGGAGCTATTCACAACCACGGTTACGTCACAGGGCGGCGCAGCAGCAGCAGCAGCACAATTGCAGTACCTTCCAGCAGCCAAGAGATCGTAGTCACTCTGCTCCCAGCCGAACTGTCAAAATACAAGGCCAAAATCAGAAAAGGTTGGGACAGTATGGGGTGTGGGGGTGGGGGTGTGTGTGTGTGTAGACTTATTTCATTGCAGAAAGTCTAAACAAGCGCATGGGATATTTCATGTTTTTTTTTACTTATTATTATTTCTTAATAAACATCCATTCGTGCATTTCAGGCCTGCAACACAATCCCAAAAAAACACGTTTAACATTAAGACCACGTTCACAATAACAAAATGGCGCAAATTTTTATTTTGCTACGTTATTTCACAACAAAAACCAAATCACGCGTGTGATCCATGTATTTTCTGACACTTCGTACTGATTAACCTCGCACTGAGTTGAACCGCAGCACCAAACTGGGATTATCCAACCATTTTGGGTTCAATTTACGCTCTCCCGTGCCTACAGTACCGTCTCTAGACGCCACACTGGCTGCTTCGCTCGTTACTGCGATACGTCAACGCATACGCCATTTTGGTCCAGGCAGGACTGGCTTGTAAACAAATACAAGCGAATGGAGGGGGCGACGTTTTTTCAGGATAAAATGCACAGTAACTGAATTAGTAATGAGTGTTTTTACATTCAAGGCTTGGATCTTTTTCTACTTGTGGAGTAGAGAAAAAAAAAAAGGTTTTGCCTCCAGTTACTTCGAATCTCGATAGAGAGGAGTGTGTGTATTTTGTTATTTAATAATATTTTTATACTACCGTATATAAAATAGCGAATACTATATAATACTACAACTATTAAACTGACAATTATACTACTTAGGGAGTTTTTCCTTGCCACTGTTGCCCTAGGCTTGCTCAATTTGGGATTGGACGTAGATATTAGAAGATAATCTAAACTTGTAAAGTTGAGACAATGCTCCATTGTAAAAAGCGCTATATAAATAAATCTGACTTGACTTGCCATGTACTATCGCTATTAATTTTTCTGCTTTATTATATTATTATTATTAATTAGACTAGAATCCGGCATGCTTTTTTCCAATACGATCTACGGAGGATTACAAGAAGTTGCCTGGACCAATATGGCGACGACGTTGACGCACGCGACAGAGACCAACGAGGCTAGACAGCAAATTAACCTCCCTGATATTAGCAACCCTCGGAGCCATAGATAACATCGTTGGCCGCACTTAGTTCGGTATGCCGCTCAAGTCTGGAAACTGCAAAATGCAACGAAAACAAAAGTGTATTTAAAGTCTGTGGCATTTGAAGTTCGGGAGATGATTTTAAGACATTTTAAGACAAATGAAGTCAAGTCAAGTCAGATTTATTTATATAGCGCTTTTTACAATGGAGCATTGTCTCAAAGCAACTTTACAGGTTTAGATTATCTCCTAATAACTACGTCCAATCTCAAATTGAGCAAGCCTAGGGCGACAGTGGCAAGGAAAAACTCCCTAGTTCTAGGAAGAACCCTTGGAGGACCAAGACTCAAAAGGGACCCAACCTCCTTGGGCGGCGTAGATGATAAATCTAAGAGCGAACTAAAGTCATGGAGTCAAAGTGTGAATAGAATGTGAAGTATGCAACATCGACATTAAGTGGCCCGGGTATGATGATAAATCTAAGAGCGAAACTAAAGTCATGGAGTCATGGTCGAATAAAATGTGAATTATGCACAGTGGAGCTCCATCAGATGTACATCATGTGTAGGGCCGGAACTGCCGGAACACAGCTCGGAGAGAAAACAGAAAATGTAATTAGTTATTGATTAAGAGCACAGTGTCTATTAACAATCACTGATGCCATGTCAATCACTGATGCCAAGTTTGTAGCATGAGACCCCGGCAGCATTAGCTATAGCAGCATAGCTAGAAAGCTAGAAAGAGGAGAACTGGTAGGAAACACAGCCAAGAGGACATCACATGAGACATTAGCAACCCCACGAGCGGCAGAAGACAGCAACCCAACGTCTCTGATCACCATAAGACTCTTTGACTATGAACCCCCAGCTCTGCCCTTATTCTAAGGCAAGGATGCATGAGTCAAGATCAACGAGGACCGAAGCCCAGTTCAGCCAGACCGCCCACAATCGACACTCCCGGCTAGCGGACAAGGCAGGCAGGCCAGACATGACTCCAGACTCCGGCCCCAGCAACCCAAACCATGCAACCTGGTCTAAATCTAGTCAAAAGCCTGCGTAAATAAGTATGTCTTTAGCCTAGACTTAAAACTTTGGAGGGTGTCTGAATTTCGAACGAAAGTGGGAAGTTTATTCCATAGTTGGGGGGCCATGTATGAGAAAGCCTTTCCCCCTGCTGTGACTTTTTTTAATTCTAGGAACTAAAAGAAGTCCTGCACCCTGCGAACGAAGTAGATGAGTTGGAGGCCTGAAATGCAAGAACAAGAGGGGAAGAGGGTCTGCTTTCTTGCCTCCCGTACCGAATGCATCAAGGGCCCGAGCACCACCGCACTGTCGACGCACCGTCCGGTCACCACGATGTCGGCCCCGAGATCCAGGCATCGTTTTATAGGGCCGGCTCTGTGAGAAATCGGCATTGAGAGTCATTATATAGCCCAGATTTGCACGTAGATGCATACAAACATGCAGAAGCGCAGCCGACATTAACAGGGACGCGCTCCGGAGAGCTCGAAAAACAAGCGGAAACCTGAGCGGCGAGCTATAGGGGAGGAATTCGGGGGTACAGTGTACAGACAGAAGGAGAGTTTCCAAGAAAAGTAGCACAAACTAATGGGGGAAGGGCGCCTCCGGCACGTCTGCTGCACAGTTCAGGCGAGGGGGGGTGGGGGTGCATGAAGGGGAGAGAGAGAGAGAGAGAGAGAGAAGTCGACACTTTTTATTTCTTTTCGATTGTATGCATATTTTGATTCTCTTGTATCCAAGCTTTGGCTTTCATATTTGTCATGCCAAAAAAGCAGCTTTTGAATCTTAAGAGAGAGAGCGTACAGATATATGCTGCACCTCGAGGGTAACTTGGAAAACGTCTGCGTTATAGGGAGGAGACGTTTTCTCGTAAACATGGTTCTCTCACCCCAGATAGGCGTTCATGCTGTGCGCAGACTTGGGAAGCGCTTGCTTTGCTCCACCATCAGCCATCCTCAGTATATTCAGGGACTCTTTCTAAAAAAAAAAAAAAACCAACAAAAAAAAACAATGAAAGCGAGAGAGACAGAGAAGGAGGGGAAAAGTGGGCATGAATTACCGGACCTTTTTGCTTTACAACCTTAAATACAAACCCTCACGTTGTTCCCTTCGGCTTTATGTTCCACATTTGCCACACGGCATTCAGGGAACGAGAAAAACACTCACCACCCCACATGGGAAAAAGTTAGGACAGTCTTTCATCTATACCCGATAGAACCGCGAGCTTTGTCAAGCGCTATGATACAGAGATACGTTCACAAACCCCACTTAAAACATTACTGGGCCAAAAATCAAGCCTTGCATTAACCACTTCCAGAAAGAAGCGCCGACTTCTCTGTGCTCGGAGGCATCTGGGATGAACCATCACACAGTGGAAAAGATACTGAGGTCGGACCGATCGGTATTCCAGATCTTTTTATGGAAGACGACAAGGGCGAAAACCCAAACTCTGTCACGGTATGAGGATGGTCACGGTATGAGGATTGGTAACGCTCATTTACACTTCCGTCATGGCAGCATTAATCCAGTAAGAGATTTTATAAGCCATGTGCCGTACCTTTTTCAGCAAGGCAATGCAAACGCTGAAAGGTTGCCAGGTTTGCACAAAACAGGTCGTTTGTGCTTGTCAACTGCTGAAATGTGTAGTTTTTAATTGAATTCATGGTGCATTTTATGTAACCATTTATTTTAGGATTCCCAAAACGTTTTTTTTTACCTGATTTGGGGTTGTAAATGTAATGTTGACAGGATATGTCGAAGGACAGTGACTGAACGAGTCTGTGGCGCCATCTAATGGTTGCCTGTGGTAATTTAGCTGCATGTTTTGGATCAATTAATTTTGTACATTCTGATTTCCAATAAACAAATTTGGACGGGAGGAATGATTTCACCTGTGGCATTAGATCGTCGCCAGTTACCACAGCAACCTTCAGGTTGAGCCCGGCTTTCCGCACCACTTCCTCTATGGCGGAGGCGCAGGCGAGAGGACTGACTCCGCCGGCGTTACTAACCACACGGATACCTGCCCAAAACACAAACAAGGGTTTAAAAAAGGTAAGAAGGGAAAAAAGTTTTTAAAAACTTTCTATAGTTATGTTTCTGATTAAAAATCTATAAAATATTTCCAAAGCTTTTGCAAAAAAGAGATGAGAAACATCTCATCTCATCAACTCTGTGGTTTGAAACTGAGAACTTTAGCGACATCTGCTGGTCAGATCTGTGCAACTGCCACTGTAAAAAGCATTTTGGTTTCAACCTAATGGACTTTTTCAAAAGCGCTAGTCATTACAGCGTCACTGCTGAGGGACTTCGCCCTGTACTTCAAAATCGTGTACCTTTTTGGCTGATGTCCCTGATGAACGGTGCCATGGCAGCGAGAACAAAGTCTGGCGCATATCCCATATTCTAGAAGAGATGCAACGAAACTAACATCAGCCAGCGAGCAGCAACATATCACTAACAATTGCTAACAAAAAACGCTTCGGGTCAGAGTAATTGGCAAGTCTCCGTGGGTTTTTATACATATGTTACCAGGATATGTCAGTCAAAAAGTGGAGGGCTTACAGGCGTCTTAGCTTTGGCCGCTGTCAGGAGGGACATGGTGATTTCCGAGAGGTAATCAAACACGAGGAAGTCCAGCTTTCCTCCATGTATGAGCTGAGGAACTGTGGAAGACCAAAGAATCAAAAAGTGTTAGGAAGGTGTATTACAATGTGTATGGACCATTTACATTACAGTCCCAAAGTCCCTTAAGTAAGTCATTTAATCCCTGACTCCTAAACTTTAATTAGCGAAAATAAGTCTTACATTTTTACCGTTTCATGGTTTAACCGAGAAAGGTTAAGCACCAGTAATGACAGGGTATGTTCAAGCAGCAGTTATGACAAGATAGGGTCAAGCGAGCATATTGACTGTGTAGGAAAGGGTCAAGAAGGTGTAATGACCATGTAGTGTCAGGTGACTGTAATGATCAGGAAGTGTGAGGTGGCTGTAATGACTGGGTAGGTTCTGGCGACCATAATGATCAGTCAAGTGCAAGTAATGACTGTGTTTTGTCAAGCAAATGTAATGACCAGGTACGGTCAGACAACCGTAATGACTGGTTCAGGTAAGGTAAATATAATGACTGGGTTGGCTAAGGCGACCATAATGATGGGTTAGGGTCAGGCGACCATAATAACCAAGTAGGATTGGGCAACTGTAATGACTGGGTCAGGTAAGGCGACCATAATGACTAAGGTCAAGTAGCCGTTATGTCAGTGTGGAAAGGTGACCATAATGACCAGGTAGGGTCAAGTGCAAGTAACAACATGGTAGAGTCAGGTGGCCTTAATGACCAGGTAGGGTTAAGAAGGTGTAATGAGAGGGTAGTGTCAGGGGACTGTAATGTCTCGGTAGGGTCAGGTGGCTGTTAGGATCAAGCGACCATAATGACCAAGTAGGGTCGGGCGACTATAATGACCGGGTAGTGTCAGCCAGGCATAATGACCATGTAGGGTCAGGCCAGCCTAATGACTGTGCAGGGTCAAGTGCAAGTAACGACTGGGTAGAGTCAGACAGACTTAATGACCAGGTAGGGTCAAGAAGGTGTAACAAAAGTCACTGTAATGATCATGTAGTGTGAGGTATTCATAATGTCTGGGTAGGGTCAGGTGGCCATAAGGAGCAGGCAACCACAATGAATGGGTAGGATCAGACGGCCATAATCACTGAGTAGGGTCAAGCATCCTTTATATCTGTGTGGGGTAAGGCGACCATAATGACCAGGTAGGGTCAAGTGCAAGTAACGACTGGGTACAGTCAGACAACCTCATTGACCAAGTAGAGAAAGACACCTGTAATGGTCTGGTAGGTTCAGGCAACCGTAATGACCGGGTCAGGTAAGGGTACTGCAATGACCAGGTTATATCAGGCAGCCATAATGACCAGGTAGGGTCAGGTGACCATAATTACTGGGTAGAATCAAGCAGCCATCATGTCATTGTGGGGAAAGGTGACAAGGTAGTCTTTAGGACTGGATAGGCTCAGGCAATCGTAATGACCAAGTAGGGTCAAGCGAGTGTCATGACCGGGTAGGGTCAGGTAACTCTAATGACTGGGTCAGGTAAGGTGACCGTAATGATGAGGTAGAGTTAGGCAGGTGTAATCACCTGGTAAGGTCAAACAGGCATAATGACCATATTGACCAGGTAGGGTCAGGTGGGTGTAATAACTGTGTAGAGTCAGGCAAGCATAATGATGTTCTGTCAAGAGCCTGTAATGACCTGGTAGGGTCAGGTGACCATAATGACCAACAAACCACACAGAAAGTAAACAAATAATGTAATAAAATAACATTTAACTCGTCATTGGCGAGTTAGCCGGGGTGTCTCCTTCCTCTGTTTATTGATTACTTAACAAAATATTAACGAATGTATAGATTGATTAGAGAAAATTACTCTAAACAAAAAACTTGTTTACTCGTCTGTTAGCCAAAATCGCAAAACAGGTACGCACTTGGCGTAGCTACGCCCTACCATTCACGACGCACTTACGCAGTTTCAAAACACGTAATAAAAGTAAGTCATGTAAACACGCGGTTGTTTCTGTTGTTCATTACCTGAGGTTGCGGTGTCGCCCCAAAAACCCGATGCACATCCGATACGGACCGGTTTCTTTTCCGTCGAGTAAAGCCTTTTGTTTCTCATCTCTTTACTAAAACTGCTTATGTTCGGTGCAGCGAGTGAATGAACCCGGTTATTAGCGCAACAGTTCCGTACCGTCCACCGCTGCAAAACACACGGCCTAACAGCACTGGTAAAATGCCTCATGCTGGATAAATACATGAGTGTGAAATGTCTGTTCCCTGTTTAGTTCGTCCTTCTGAAAGTAACCTGTAACCCAGATAACATGGATACAAGACTACTTCTTTTTCGAGTCTACCTGCGGCTGTTAAACCAGCGTGCCAGTGCATCATCGCCCCCAACCTTGCTGGAGTCAATAAAGACATGTCGCCAACAAGTAAAAACCTAGAAGAAGGAATAAAATAAATATTTACGATACCCCCTGGCTAAAAAAGACCAGTTTGTCTCGTGTTTTGGACACTTGTATGACGGACATAAGCATATAACCTAATAAAAAGAACGTTTGTGTCATGTTTTGGACACTATAGTATGAGGGGCATGAAGCTACAGGGATCAGTGGTCACAAAGGTCCAGGAGTTCAGGTACTTGGGATCAACTGTCCAAGGAAATGGGGAGTGTGGAAAGGAGGTAAAGAAGAGAGTACAGTCAGGATGGAGTGGGTGGAAAAGAGTGTCAGGAGTGCTGTGTGACAAAAGGGAAAGGAAAAGTGAAAGGACAGATTTATAAGGGAGTAGTGAGACCAGCCTTGTTGTATGGCTTAGAGACAGTGGCACTGACAAAGAGACAGGAAGCAGAGCTGGAGGTGGCAGAAACTTAAGATGTTGAGAGGGTTCTCTTTAGGAGTGTCTAGGGTGGACAGGATTAGGAATGAGATCATCAGAGGGACAGCACAGGTTGGAAAATTGGGAGACAAAATTCGAGAGGGAAGACTGAGATGGTTTGGACATGTGCAGAGGAGGGATAGTGGATATATTGGTAGGAGGATGTTGGCGATGGAGCTGCCAGGCAAGAGACGGAGAGGAAGACCAAAGATGAGTTATTTGGTAGTGGTAAATGAAGATATGCAGGGAGTTGGGGTGACAGTAGAGGACATAGAGGACAGGGTGAGGTGGAAACATTTAACTCGTTGTGGTGACCCCTGATAAAGGGAGAAGCCGAAAGAAGAAGAAGAAGAAGTATGAGGGGCATAAACATAACCAGTTAGTGTATAAAAAGTTATGTTTTGTACGTTGGTATGATGGTCAGCACCATAACCAACTGACCTCCCTTTAAACAGACAAGTTTGTGTAGTGTTTTGTAGATTAGGATCATAAGCATAAACAGGGGGATATTTCAGAAAGCAGGTTTAACAATCCCTGAGTTCAAATCTGAACTCTGGGTTGACCAATCCTGAACTGTCCAACTCAGAGTTTTCGGTTTCAGAATTAACGTTTAGTTCCGTCAACTCCGAGTTGCTTTAACCCTGAGTAAAGCTCGTGCACGAGGAGATACAAAGCCCTCATCAGTGGAACACAGATAACACGGATCAGCAAGGCAACGTTAGAAAATCCGGGCTCAATCCTCGCACTTCAACCCAGTGGAGTTCGAAATAGGTGCGTATATATAATTTAAGCATATATTTATGGAAAAAAAATAATACAGTAGCAAAATTACGTGAGCTGACGTGGCAAAAAATGCTGTCCGAGTCAATGGCGTTAGTAATAAATGAAAAAAGGTTTATTCCGAGTGTTCCACTTATTTTATTTTACGTGTGTGCGCATCTTAATGTTTATGCAGGTGCAACCCAACAAGCACAAAATGTAGCTACTTATCAGGGAATGAAGATGAAACACAAAATATAGTTCAAACAGGTAAGGTATAATATTATTACATGCAATCGTGATGTTGTTTAGCAAACCTACCTAATTAAATAGTACTCAGTTTTATGTCATATATTTAAGTAGCTAGTGAAATTTCCGAGGAGAGAAAAAAGCAAATTGGTCAGCCATTCCAACACTGACAGTATTTCAATTTATTTATTTGAAAGCAACACCTAATGCCTTTATACATACCCAAAGTCTCCCAATTTGTTCAATGTTTGGATGTGTTCAAATTTGACCTCCATTATAGCCAATAGAAAAAGGCTGAGGGCCAAAAAAACATGTGGAGGTCCACCACCCACCTCTCACCAGAGGCTGAAGAGATGGCCCTCATTCAAAACACCTGTTGCTGAGGCATCCCTGGAGGAAGCTCTTCTGACCCAGCCACCCCCCAGGGATCACTGATCACTGATCCCACAGTGGGAAAAACGATGAATGGCCTTAAGTTTATATCCTTTAAATTGAATTGATTACCCTTCATGTAGGCCACTGGGGTCCTGGGGGATGGCTGGGTCAGATGAGCTTCTTCCAGTGATGCCTTCAGCAACAGGTCACCCAGTGTTTTTGAATGAAGGCCATCTCTTCAGCCCCTGTGAGAGGGTGGTGGACGACCCCCACGTGTTTTTTGGCCCTCAGCCTTTTTTCTATTGGCTATAATGGAGGTCAAATTTGAACACATCCAAACAATGAACAAATTTGGAGACTGGTATGTATAAAAGGCATGTACAGTGGGGCAAAAAAGTATTTAGTCAGTCCATGATTGTGCAAGTTCTCCGACTTAGAAAGATGAGAGAGGGTCTGTAAATTTTCATCATAGATACACTTCATCTATGAGAGACAAAATGAGAAAAAATCCAGGAAAATCACATTGTAGGATTTTTAGAGAATTTAATTGTAAAATCATGGTGGAAAAATAAGTATTTTGGTCACCCACAAACACAAGCAAGATTTCTGGCTCTTCTACTTTAAGAAGCTCTTCTGTCCTCCACTAGTTACCTGTATTAATGGCACCTTTTTTGACCCTCGTTATCTGTATAAAAGACACCTGTCCACAGCCTCAAACTGTCACAATCCAAACTCAAACCATGGCCAAGACCAAAGAGCTGTTGAAGGACACCAGGAAGAAAATTGTAGACCTGCACCATGCTGGCAAGAGTGAATCTACAATAGGCAAGCAGGTTGGTGTGAAATAAATCAACTGTGGGAGCAATTGTTAGCCATACAAGACCATTGATAATCTCCCTCAATCTGGGGGCTCTATCCGCAAGATCTCATCCTGTAGGGTCAAAATGATCATGAGAACGGTGAGTAAAAATCTCAGAACTACACGGAGGGACCTGATGATGAGAGATCTGGGACCAAAAGTAACAAGGCTACCATCAGTAACACACTACGGCGAGAGGGACTCAGATCCTGCAGTGCCAGGCGTGTCCCCCTGCTTAAGCCAGTACATGTCCAGACTCGTCTGAAGTTTTGCCAGAGAGCATATGGATGATCCACAAAGAGGATGGGGAGAATATCATGTGGTCAGATTGAAACCAAAATAGAACTTTTTTGGTGGTAAAAGACTCAACTCGTCGTGTTTGGAGGAAGGAAGAAAGAATGCTGAGTTGCATCCCAAGAAAAACACCGTACCTACTGTGAAGCATGGGGGTGGAAAAACATCATGCTTTGGGGGGATGTTTTTCTGCAGAGGGGACATGACGACTGATCCGTGTTAAGGGAAGAATGAATGGGGCCATGTATCGTGAGATTTTAAGCCGAAACCTCCTTCCATCAGTGAGAGCATTGAAGATGGAATGTGGGCTGGGTCTTCCAGCATGACAATGATCCCAAACACACACCGCTCGGGCAACGGAGGAGTGGCTCCGTAAAAATCATTTCAAGGTCCTGGAGTGGCTTAGCCAGTCTCCAGACCTCAAAACCCCACAGAAAATTTGTGGAGGGAGTTGAAAGTCTGTGTTGACCCAAAACATCAATGCTCTAGAGGAGATCTGCATGGAGGAATGGGCCAAAAATACCAGCTACAGTGTGTGCCCAACCTGGTGAAGACTTACAGGAAATGTTTTGACCTCTGTCATTGCCAACAAAGGTTATGTTACAAAGTATTGAGTTGAACGTTTGTTATTGACCAAATACTTATTTTCCACCATAATTTACAATTAAATTCTTTAAAAATCATACAATGTGTGATTTCCTGGATTTCTTCTTTTCTCTCATTTGTGTCTCATAGTTGAAGTGTAGCTATGATGAAAATTACAGGACCTCTCTCATCTTTCTTAGTAGGAAACTTGCACAATCAGTGACTGACTAAATACTTTTTTTGCCCCACTGTAGGTGTTGCTTTCAAATAGATAATATGAAATACTGTTGGAATGGCTGAAAAATTTACTTTTTCTCTCTTAGGATATTTCACTAGCTACTTACATATGTGACATAACCACTGAGTATTATTTAATTAGGTAGAGTAGCTAAACAACATCACGATTGCATGTACTGTAATGATTTTTTTTACCTGTTTGAACTATATTTTGTGTTTCATCTTCAGTTCCTGATAAGTAGCTACATTTTGTGCTTGTTGGGTTGCACCTGCATTAAATATTAACATGCTCACACACACATGTAAAATAAAATAAGTGGAACACTCGGAATAAACCTTTTTTCAGTTATTACTCACGCCATTGACTCAGGCAGCATTTTTTTTTGCCACGCCAGCTCACGTAATTTGGCTACTGTATTATTTTTTCATTTAAATATATGCTCAAATTATATAAGCGCACCTATTTCTAACGCCACTGGGTTTGAAGTGCGAGGATTGAGTCCGGTTTTTCTCTCCCGTTTGCCATGCTGATCCGTGTTATCTGCGTTCCATTGATGAGGGCTTTGTATCTCCTCGTGCACGAGCTTTACTCAGGGTTAAAGTAACTCGGAGTTGACTGAACTAACCGTTATCCCCCGTTCTGAAACCCGAAAACTCTGAGTTGGGACAACTCAGGATTGATCAACCCAGAGTTCAGATTTGAACTCAGGGATTGTTTTTAAACCTGCTTTCTGACACACCTCCCAAGCTGTGTTGTGCGGTCATAACAAACTTATGCAGCTTTTTCGAAAAGATTAGTTTGTGTTTTGTTTCGTGTTTGGACAAATTAGGAGGAGCATAAGCATAACCAGCCAGCTAACACTGCTAAAATTATCACTTTGTGTTTAGTTTTTTTGAACAATGCTATGAGGGGGCCCCATAAATAAGCCTAGTTTATCTGCTAACAAGGCCAGTTTTGTTTTGGACCACAGTATGATGGTCAGCACTGTGTGCAAAACTAGCCAACATCGTGAAAAAAAAGAACAGTTTGTGTTGTTTTTTGGACTCTGCGACGAGGGTCATAAACAGAGGTAGCTGCTAACACCTGTCGATCTTTGGATGCTGGTATAACCAGCATGCATTGCTAAAAGAACATGAAGGACATAAGTATAATAAACTATAAAAATGACCAGTCGTGTTGTATTCTGTGCGTTGTTATGAGGGTCATAAGCATAACCAGCCAGTCATTTTCTGTTTTGGACACTGGTATGAGGGACATATTCATAACACTACTAAAAATTGTGTTGTGTTTTGGGCACTGGTATGGGGACATAGCATAACCAGCTAGCTGACTTTGCTAAAAGACCAGTTTGTGTGGTGTTTTGGGCACTGGCATGGAGACATAGCATAGCCAGCTAGCTGCTAACAAGACCAGTTGTGTTTCGGACACAGTATGATATTCTTTATGTAACTCTTTGCGGTCACAACTGGTCTTCGTGGGAGCTAACTAGAGTTATGGCCCTCATACCACTGTCCAAAACAACACAACTGGTCTTTTAGCAAAGTTAGCTAGCTGGTTATGCTTATGACCCTCATTAACATACAAAACACAACGCAAATTGGTCTATTTAGCAAGGTTAGCTAACTGATTATGGTGCTCACCTTCAAATCAGTGTCCAAAACACAAGACAAAGTGGGGGGTTTTGGTTAGCACTGGTAGCTTGATGGTTATGCTAACACAACACAAAGTGTTTTTTTTAGCTGTGGTAGCTAGCTGGTAAGCCTGGTTAGCTGCTAAAAAGACCAGTTGTACAACACGTATTTCAGACACAGATCAGCACAGTAGAAAACTAGCTGTTGTGTTTTGGACACTGGTATGAGGATTATAAGCAACCAGTTAGCTGCTAAATAGACAAAGTTGTGTTGTATTTTTGTATGTTGTTACGTGAATCATAAGCATAACCAGCTAGCCAACTTTGCTAAAAGACTACTGTACACTGGTATGAGGGACATAATAGCAACCAGTTAGCTGCTAAAAACAGATGTGTTTTAGACGCAGTATGATGGTCAGCACCGTACAAAACTATAGCCAACATCGCTAAAAAAAACAACAAAGAGAGACCAGTTTGTGTTGATTGAACAATTCAGTTTAGAACTTGAACGCCTGAGGGCGCTGTAGGTCAAAAGATGAAATAACGTGTAGTGTTCTTTTACTTGTCCACATCCCGGTGTAATTATACGTTAATGTCTTAATCAGCAAGCCAGTTTGGCTTCACTAAATATTTTAGAATGACATAACGCTGAAACATGTCCCAAAAACTGCACTTAACTGATGTTGGCTGCATTTTGACAATCTATAAAGTGGCAAAGAGTACATCAAGGACTATAATTAGAACTAACGACAACAGAAGATAATTCAGTAGAGATCACCCAGGAAAAAATGTACTGTGAAATTTGACAGTAGAACTATGAAGTGGCCAATTTACCACCAAAATTCATAATACAACTCTGAAATAATTCATGGTCAGTTCATAGTCCACCAAGTTTACAGTTGTTCTATGAAATTTCACAGTAGAACCATGAAGTGGCCAAATTACCATCAACAATTCATAGTACAACTATGAACTTCATGGTCAAACTCTGAAAATTCACATTAAAACTGTCAAGCAATTCACAGTTTTACTATGAACATTCACAGTACATTTTTTCCTGGGCAGGGACCTGTGAAAGCTAAGTGTATCATGGTTCAAACAATAAAGATTTCTGAGGACCTCAGACAACATTTTCTGATGCTTGGAAGGCTGGAAAAGATGACAAAAAATTCCCTAAAGAGTTCGGACTCCCAGTCGGATTAATCCACAGTCAGACAGATGTTGTAGAAATGGATCTGGAGTAGTCGACCAACAAAGATCACTCCAAGAGAAAGGAGTTTAATGATCTGCTAGGTGACAAAGGAAGCCAGGGTAACTACTAAGCAACCAAAGGTCTCTTTGTCATGGGCTAAGGTTTATGAGTCCACCATCAAGTGAATGCCGAACAGCAATGGTGTCCATGGCAGGGCTACAAGGGGAAAGCTACTGCTCCAAAAAAAAAAAAAGAACATGGATTCCCATAAAGTGGCACGTGGACAATCCAGAGGCCTATTGGAAAAACATATATACACTGGGGCAAAAAAGTATTTAGTCAGCCACTGATTGTGCAAGTTCTCATACTTAGATCGATAAAAGAGGTCTGTAATTTTCATCATAGGTACACTTCAACTATGAGAGACAAAATGAAAAAAAAAATCCAGGAAATCACATTGTAGGATTTTTAAAGAATTTAATTGTAAATTATGGTGGAAAATAAGTATTTGGTCAATAACAAAAGTTCAACTCAATACTTTGTAACATAACCTTTGTGGCAAGGTCAAATGTTTCCTCTAAGTCTTCACCAGGTTGGCACACACTGTAGCTGGTATTTTGGCCCATTCCTCCATGCAGATCTCCTCTAGAGCAGTGATGTTTTGGGGAACATGGACTTTCAACTCCTTCCACAAATTTTCTATAGGGTTGAGGTCTGGAGACTGGCTATGGCACTGCAGGATCTTGAAATGCTTTTTACGGAGCCACTCCTTCGTTGCCCGAGTGGTATGTTTGGGATCATTGTCATGCTGGAAGACCCAGCCACATTCCATCTTCAAGGCTCTCACTGATGGAAGGAAGTTTTGGCTTAAAATCTCACGATACATGGCCCTGTTCATTCTTCCCTTAACACGGATCAGTCGTCATGTCCCCATGTAGGTATGGTGTTCTTGGGATGCAACTCAGCAATCTTCTTCCTCCAAACACGACAACTTGAGTTTTTACCAAAAAGTTCTATTTTGGTTTCATCTGACCACATTATATTCTCCCAATCCTCTTCTGGATCATCCATATGCTCTCTGGCAAACTTCAGACGGGCCTGGACATGTACCGGCTTAAACACTCGGCGTAGTGTGTTACTGATGGTAGCCTTTGTTACTTTGGTCCCAGCTCTCTGCAGGTCATTCATCAGGTCCCTCCGTGTAGTTCTGGGATCTTTGCTCACCGTTGTCATGATCATTTTGACCCCACAGGATGAGATCTTGCGTGGAGCCCCAGATTGAGGGAGATTATCAATGGTCTTGTATGTCTTCCATTTTCTTACAGTTGCTCCCACAGTTGATTTATTCACACCACCCCTGCTTGCCTATTGTAGATTCACTCTTCCCAGCCTGGTGCAGGTCTACAGTTTTCTTCCTGGTGTCCTTCGACAGCTCTTTGGTCTTGGCCATGGTTGAGTTTGGAGTCTGACTGTTTGAGGCTGTGGACAGGTGTCTTTTATACAGGTAATGAGATCAAACAGGTGTCATTAATACAGGTAACGAGTGGAGGACAGAAGAGCTTCTTTAAGAAGAAGTTACAGGTCTGTGAGAGCCAGAAATCTTGCTTGTTTGTGGGTGACTAAATACTTATTTTTCACCGTAATTTACAATTAAATTCTTTAAAAATCCTACAATGTGATTTCCTGGATATTTTTTTTCTCATTTGGTCTCTCATAGTTGAAGTGTACCTATGATGAAGTAGGAGAATTTGCACAATCATTGGCTGTCTAAATACTTTTTTGCCCCATTGTATATGTAGTATATAGTATAGATGCTGTCTGTAAATGAACTCGTCAACTGTTACTGGATACGTCTAGTTGCTGGAATTGCTAGGGGGGCTCAAGCCAGATAACTGACAGAAAAGGTTCACGTACTTATACCACTCACCGATATGCACCATTGGATTATTTTGCCAGTGGTATAATATTGACTTCCCTTGCTCTACTTTTAGGACTTGTGTTTAAAGAAGTGATTAACACTCCATTGCGAAACCAGTTCTAGATAAAGCGTCCTATGTACCGTTATGCAACACGTGATGCGATTTACCAGAACGGCAAGACCTTTGGGTCCAGTTTCGATCTGTTTGTTGTTCCCCTGTCAGTGGAAACTGGCCCAGTTTTGCACCTCCCCTCCTCCTTTTCTCGTACCTATTGTCCGAGCTGGTTAATGGTTGACATGATTGATCAGCACTGAGTCAGGAGGGACTGGGTTATTAGCGAGGGGACGCTCAGCAGTCCATACAGATGAACGATGAAGCTCCAACACTCACTTCTTTACCTGTGCGCAGTCCTGGTTACAGTCTTGGTGAGTACTCCGTACATCGTACGGTTACGTTTAGTGGACAGACGTGAACAGGACTAAACAATCTTTGCTCTGTTTCAGTCCCAGGAAAAAACTGTACTCCTTGACCCCAGGGGGCCCCGACCTGCCGAGCACGGCTTCAAGGCAGACAAGTGCGCCACGGAAAAAGAATGGCCCATCTGCATGGACGAAGACTGGGTAAGTGGTGTTTCTGTTGGCTCACGTACTTCCCCACATTCTTTCCCCAAATATCTAAAGGACTTTCTCTCTTTTGGTGCTCCCTTTAGGGTAAGAAATGCCCGTCTGGCTGCCGTGTTCAAGGCCTTGTCCTTCAAACCGACAATGATATCCATGAGAAGATCAGGAAGATCAACAAGCTGCTGGACGAGGGCAGAAAAAACCACCGGTCTGCCGACCAGGTTTCCAAGGACACCTATACCTACCTGAGAGAAAAGCTCGTGACCACTGCAGGTATGTTCTTGACATCACGACTTGTGTTCATTAGGACGGTTCAAAGCGTTAAAACGTGTCTCCTGCTGTGCCAGGTTCCGACAACAGGTATGCCACATTGGCCGAGCAGCTGAGGCAGAGGATCGTTGAGATGAAGATCAAAATCGACCGTCAGCTGAGGATTCTGGAGGCTCTGAAATCACAGGTCAAGAACCAGGTTTCCGCCATGCAGCGCCTGGAGGTAAGGATCTGCAGGAACTAAACTGTTAGTTAATTGGTCGCCTGAGTTCTCAGAAACCCCACTAATCCGGTCATGTGTCTCGGTGCAGGTCGACATCGACATCAAGCTCCGCAGCTGCAAGGGCTCCTGCGCTGGCTATGCCCCGTTCTCCCTGGACAAGGAGAGCTACGCCACCCTGGACAAGCAGATGGAGCGACTGGACACCTTGCGCGCCCAGAGTGTGGAGACGGTCAGCTCACTGAAGGTCATGAAGAGCAGGCCGATGAAGGACGTCGTGGTGCCTTCCATCTACAAAGCTGGGCAGGCCGAGCAGAAACGGGCTTTCTTCCCTGACGTGGGCCAGATGCAGCTCTCGTTGGAGGCAGAGGGCTCGACAGCAGAAACCGCTGCCACCGTCAGCAAAGATTCCACAGGTATTGGCTCATCTCAACCCATCTCCACCTCAGGTGTCAGCTGCAGGAAGACTGTGCGCAAGGTGGTGACGCACACCAAGGACGGCCCTGTAGAAAGGTTTGAAACGATCATCAGCGGCGGGCCGGGCTGCGAAGAGCACTTGGCCAAGCAGGGCAAGGAACCGAGTGGCGGAGGGTCTAAATCTATCACCACGCTCAGTCACGGCGACGAAGACCTGGGCGGGTTTGGAGGGGACTTTTTTAAGGGACTGGGCGTCAACAGCCCCGATCTCAAGACCACCTCGTCCTTTTCCTCCTCCTCCTCGTCCTCCTCCACCAAAACCGTCTTGACAGGCGGAAGCAAGGGCTTCCCCTCGGACACCAAGAGCATCCTCTCGACTCAATTTCCACCCGATATGGGAGATGATCTGGGCGCGTTCATGCGTGGCGAGGTGGAAGACGACCTTCCCGACATCCACGCTCGGAGTGTGAAGTCCCGCGACGAGCGCAAAGCCAGTTTTGTTGGCGGAGGTACTCTCGAGTGACCTTTGATAGCCCTCATGCAAGTGAACCATTATTTTTTTTAAAGAAAACATGTCTCATGTTAGTTTAGAGTCGTGTCGTGACAAGCAAGTGATTTCAGTCTACAAATTTAAGGCTAGTGTAAAACTTTAGCGCTAAGACTGTGTAATCTCCTTTCAGATTGCGTTGATATCCAGCAGAACCATGCCAAGGGTGGCCAGAGCGGCCTGTTCAAATTAAAGCCGGCTGGCTCGAAGGAGGTAGTGGAGGTTTACTGCGACCAGGACACAGGGTTGGGGGGATGGACAGTGATCCAGCAGAGGGAGGATGGCTCGGTTGAGTTCAACCGCACTTGGGATGAGTACCGGGTCGGTTTCGGCAAGATAGATGAGCGAGGGAAGGGTGAGCTCTGGATTGGCAACCGCCTCTTGCACTTCCTCGCTCAGAACGAGTCTCTGCTGAGAGTGGAGCTGCAAGACTGGGAGGGGCGGGACGCTTATGCCGAGTACAACATCCAGGTGGGCCCGGAGGTGACGGGCTTCCGGCTGAGCGTGTCATCGTACACGGGAGACGCGGGTGACGCGCTGATTCGGGGTCAGGCCAACATGGGCTTCTTCCTCTCGCACACTGGCATGGCCTTTAGCACGTTCGACAAGGACAACGACAAGTGGGAGGAGAACTGCGCCGAGATGTATGGTGGTGGCTGGTGGTACAACAACTGCCAGTCGGCCAACCTGAACGGCATTTACTACAAGGGAGGGAAGTATGACCCCGGTAGCAAAGTCCCCTACGAGATCGAGAACGGTGTCGTCTGGCTGCCTTTCAGGCCAGCCGACTACTCTCTCAAAGTAGCCAGAATGATGATAAGGCCAGCCTGAGTACCTAGGGAGGGAAAACACGGAAAGCCTTTTGTTGTTACAATTTTGTTAAATGTATTGAATGTGACACAACCCAATGACCTCATGTTTTCAATTAAAAAAATGTTCACTTCACTTGTCTCCGCTCCGTTCTTTCCAAATACTTGATTGTCAGTCATTTGTCACAACCCATGCTCCACCTCTGTAGAGATTTTCTGAAATGACCTGTGTTACCTCTTGAGCACAATCAAAGCCATTCAATCAACAGTACTCCCCGCTCCTTAAAAGGCCACTTACTATTAAGGTCTGTGTTTTGTGTGTTGCAGTGTGTGAGTCTATCGGTCACCAAAATCGGCACTATGCTTACCAAAGAACTCCTGGACACTGTCCAGTGCAAAACCTTCCCATGTGTACTGATGACGATGAGGTAAGTCCGAACGTCCATGACGCAGCAAGACCATTGGCACCACGTTCACTTGGCAAAGCCGCACATTAAAGAGCCTCAGTTTGCCAGTTTGGTCATCACATACCCTCCCTCTGGTCCCTAAATTACTGACTTGAGATTCCACTTGGACTGGAACGCCAGAGACTCGACACAAGTTGCATACTAATGACTCATGACTCATATTCCGGAGACTCATGACTCAACTCAGAATACTAAAGGCTTGAGTCAAGACTCGAACACCAGAAACTTCAGACTTGAAGCATACTCATATACCAGAGACTAGACTGAAGACTCGTACACCAAAGACTCAAGACTCGACCCTGGAATCGCACACCAGAAGCTTGACTCGACTCGACTCAAGACTCACACACCAGAAACTTGAGATTTGACTTGAATGCCAGACTTGACTCAAGACTTGTACGCCAGAGACATAAGACTCTACTCAAACTCGCACACCAGTTACTTGACTCAACTCGACTCAGACTTGCACACCACCAGGCACCTGACTTGAATTCGAACTTGAGACTAGGCACAGACTTGCACCAAGAAACTCGACTAAAGACTCATACTCCAAGACATAAGACTTGACACAGACTTGCTTGCCAGAAACTCAACTCAAATTGCATACTAGAGATTCGACTGAAGACTCATACCCCAAAAGACTTAAGACTCTCCTCAGACTGGAAAACCAGACACTCAACTCATACTGCATACTAGAGACTCGGCAAGTCTCGGGTCAAGTCTTGAGTGTTTGGGGTACAAGTCGAGTCAAGTTTCTTGTGTGCGAGTCTGAATCAAGTCTCTAATATGCAGTCTGAGTTGAGTCTTGAGTCTCTTGGATATGACAGTCTGTCTCAAGTTCTGGCGTATGAGTCTTGAGTTAAGTCAAGTCTTGTTTCTCTGAAGTCTTCGGTCAAGCCTTGAGTCAAGTACCGGCATGTGAGTTTGAGTCGAGTAGAGTCAAGCTTCTGGTGTGCGAGTCTGAATCCAGTCTCTAATATGCAATCTGAATTGAGTCTTAAGTCTCTGGTATATGAGTCTTGAGTCAAGTCTCTGGTGTCTCTTGACTCAAGACTCAACTCAACACTCATATGCCAGAGAAACAAAACTCGTACAGAATCTTGAGATTTGACACAGACAAAGGCTTAAGACTGGAACGCTAGAGACTCGACTCAATTCTTGTACCCTGGAGAACCAAGACTCTACTCAAATTCGAACACCAGAATCTTGAAACTTGACACCGACTTGCACACAAGAGACTTGACTCGAGACTCATATGCCAAAGATTTAAGACTTGACTCAGGCTAGAATGCCAGAAATGTAACTCAAACTGCATACTAGAGACTTGACTCAAGCCTCATATGCCACAAACTTGACTCAACTCAAGACTCGCACACCAGAAACTTGAGACTTGACACAGACTCGCACACAAGAGACCCGACTCAAGACTTGTACACCAGAGACCCAAGACTCGACTCAAGACTTCTACACCGAATACTTCACTAGGTCTGGAACACCAGAGACTCAAACTGCATACTAAAAAATCGACTTCGAGTTGAGTTGAGTCTTGAGTCTCTGGTGTAAGAGTCTTGAGTTGAGTCCCTTGTGTGTGAGTCTGTGTCAAGTCTCAAGTCTCTTGTATGCAATTTGAGTCGAGTCTCTGATGAGTCAATCCTTAAGTCACAAAAGACCTAAGACTTGACTTAAACTGGAATTCCAGAGACTCAGCTAAAACAACATACTAGAGACTCGACTCAAGACTTGTACGCCAGAAACCTTGAGACTTGACACAGACTCGCACACCAGACTCGACTCAAATTACATGCTAGAGACTCAATTCAAGACTCGTACTCCAAAGACGTGAGACTCTACTCAGACTCACACACCAGCAACTTGAATCAACTCAAATTCATAAACCAGAAACTTGAGACATGATTTGAACTACATACTACAGACTTGACTAAATACTCGTATGGCAGAGACACACAACTCGACTCAAACATCAAAGCCAGAGTCTCGACTGAAGACTCGCACACCAGAAACTCAAGATTCAACTCAGATGTGAAGCTCACTTGGACTTGGATCTGAAGTAACTTGTGAACGTCTTTGCCTGGCAGTGTTCATAGAACAGTTAACAAATAAATTGAATTATCCTTACACTTTCCAAAAACATGGGTCAACTGGTGTCTAGGGATGGTTTCAGTCCTGTGGTACCAGTTAGGCCCCGGCTTCCTCCAGCATAAATGTCACAGCTGAAAGCTGGTTTATTATCATCAACTGATTCGTCTTCTTAAACTGATCTGAATGCTCAAAGTTTAATGAGGTGGGGAAGTGAGGGGGTGGGGTTAGCATGTAGTTTGAATAGCATGGATTTTAGCTGGCACATGTAGCTAATTTCAGCTAAAGTTGTCGGCTAATCTGGTTTAGTTTTAGTAGCTTACAGATACAGTTCCTTTAACGCTGGATTAGCTATTGCTCTAGGTAGCTGGCATGTATGCTATGGAAACAAAGGGCTAATCAGTCGTTTCAAGCTTGTTTAGCATATTTGCTTTAAAATGCTGCATTTGCTGCACGTAGCTTCAGTTCTTTTTCATTAGGGTGTTGAACCTGACAGTTTTATTAGGGGGTTTCTTTAGTACAAAGCAATGTCACTAACTAAACTGAAATTCTGTACTGAAGACTCGAGACTTGCATGCTAGAGACCTGACCCTGGATCACACCCTAGAGACTCAGAGGATAGAGCCTTGACTCACTCTACAGACTGTACATGGACTCGCACACTAGAGACTATTGTCTTGGTAATACCACACTGATCCCCACATCCACAGAATGTACCGCTGAGTCACCAAATCTGCATCAGTCCTGCTGCAGATGTATATATGTCGAAAACAATTTTATTTGTGCTTTCAAATTTACGAAACATAAACGCACATGCCTCTTATGTCAGCCCTGCATAATACATGCCACCATACAGTGGGGCAAAAAAGTATTTGGTTGGCCACTGATTGTGTTTCTAAGAAGTCCTCCTACTTACAAACATATGAAAGGTCTGTAATTTGCATCATAGGTACACTTCAACTATGAGAGACAAAATGAGAAAAAAAATCCAGGAAATCACATTGTAGGATTTTTAAAGAATTTAATTGTAAATTATGGTGGAAAATAAGTATTTGGTCAATAACAAAAGTTCGACTCAATACTTTATAACATAATCTTTGTTGGCAATGACAGAGGATCAAACGTTTCCTGTAAGTCTTCAGCAGGTTGGCACACACTGTAGCTGGTATTTTGGCCCATTGCTCCATGCAGATCTCCTCTAGAGCAGTGATGTTTTGGGGCAACACGGACGTTCAACTCCCTCCACAAATGTTCTATGGGGTTGAGGTCTGGAGACTGGCTAGGCCACTCCAGAACCTTGAAATGCTGGAGCCACTCCTTCGTTGCCCGAGCGGTGTGTTTGGGATCATTGTCATGCTGGAAGAACCAGCCACATTCCATCTTCAATGCTGTCATTGATGGAAGGAGGTTTTGGCATTTTATTGGCTTTATATTCATCATACTCTGCACAGTGGCAGTAAAGTTGAATCTAATCTAAAAGATTATAGACTCGACTCAAACTCACATTATAGACTAGAGTCTCGACTCAGATTCGAACATTATAGACTAGAAACTCGACTCAGACTCTCACGGTATAGGTTAGAGATTCGACTCAGACTCACATTATAGACTAGAGACTTGACTCAGATTCGAACGCTATAGACTAGAAACCTGAATTACGCTATTAATGGCATTTCATTGGCTATGTATTCATACTCTGCACAGTGAAATAAAGTTGAATCTAATCTAATCTAATCTAAAAGATTACAAACTCGACTCAAACTCATATATAGACTAGAGACTCGAATCAGACTTGTATGTTATACAACTAGAGACTCCATCAAAACTCACATGCTGTAGACTAGAGACTCGACTCAGACCCATGCTATAACGGTTTAAGAGACCTCTGATTCAAATGCTAAGACTGAGAGACTGGGACTCACGCTGCAGATTTAGCCTGCAAATCAGTAACACACTACGGCCAAGAGGACGCAGATCCTGTAATCCAGGCGGTGCCCCCATGCTTCAGCCAGTAATTTCCAGGCCTATCAGAAGTTTGCTAGAGGAGCATATGGATGATCCGAAGCGGATTGGGAGAATATCATGTGGTCAGATGAAACCACAATAGAACTTTTTGGTACACGCAATCGTCGTGTTTTGGAGGAAGAAGAAGGCTGAGTGATCCCAAGACACCATACCTACTGTGAAGCATGGGGGTGGAAACATCTGCGTTGTTGCTGTTTTTTCTGCAGAGGGGACAGGACAACTGATCGTGTTAAGGGAAGAATGAACGGGGCCATTTATCGTGAGATTTTTAAGCCAAAACCTCCTTCCATCAGTTGAAGCATTGAAGATGGACGTGGCTGGGTCTTCCAGCATGACGATGATCCCAAACACAACGCTCGGGCAATGAAGGAGTGGCTCCGTAAAAAGAATTTCAAGGTCCTGGAGTGGTCTAGCCAGTCTCCAGACCTCAACCCCATAGAAAATTTGTGGAGGAAGATGAAAGTCTGTGTTGCACCAAAACATCACTGCTCTAGAGGAGATCTGCATGGAGGAATGGGCCAAAATACCAGCTACAGTGTGTGCCAACCTGGTGAAGACTTACAGGAAACGCCTGTCATTGCCAACAAAGGTTATGTTACAAAGTATTAAGTTAACTTTTGTGACTGTCCAAATACTTATTTTCCAACATGATTTACAATTAAATTCTTAAAAAATCCTATAATGTGATTTCCTGGATTTCTTTTCTCATTTTGTCTCTCATAGTTGAAGTGTACCTATGATGCAAATTACAGACCTCTCTCATCTTTCTAAGTAGGAGAACTTGCACAATCAGTGGCTGAATAAATACTTTTTGCCCCACTGTAGGTATTTTATAAAGGCTGATATAAACAGTAGCATATGTATCACCATGCATTTACACATGAAAAGTCAACTAATGGCCCCCTGATGCTTTGGAAGTCCAAATACAATGCCCTTTATTGAGGGCAAGAGGTACAGGTCCATGACACGGAAACTCGTACACAAACAATTTTTCACTATTAAAGGTCTTATGAAGGGGCTTGTAAATAATTGCTTTAATACCTGCATCGTTTAACGTCTCTGTTTCCAGGACAGGAAGTGCCCATCAGGCTGCCGACTGAGCGGCCTTATTGAAACGGCAGATGAAGAGATTTTCGAGCGGCTCCAAAATGTCTGCAAAATGACCAGTCGATACAAGGCTGCATCTTCATCCACTATCCTTAAGAGCGCACAGATCTACAAAGCCCAGAGAAAGATTATGGTCAAGACCTACAGTACGTACCTTTTGGTCTTTCAAAGTATTTCACTTTGGGTCGCGGGAAGTCCGGAGCCACTAAAGACTCGACTCATGCTATAGACTACAGACTCAACTCAGACTCGCAAGCTAAGAGACTCAACTCAGACTCAAATGTTACAGACTAGAGACCTGTCGCAGACTCGCACACTATAGCCTAGAGACCTGACTCAGACTCATACACTGTAGACTAGAGACGCAACACAGCCTCACACGCTTTAGACTAGAGACTCAACTCAGACTCGCATGCTATAGACTAGAGTTTCGACTCATGCTATAGATTGCATTTCATTGGCTATGTATTCATACTCTGCACAGTGTTACATTAAAGTTTAATCTAATCTAATCTAATCTAAATGATTATAGACTCGACTCAAACTCATGTTATAGACTAGAGTCTTGAATCAGACTTGTATGCTATAGACTAGAGACTCGAGTCAAACTCACATGCTATAGACTAGAGTCTTGACTCAGACTCTTGCGCTATAGACTAGAGACTTGATTCAGACTCACACGCTATAGACTAGAGATTTGACTCAGACTCACACGCTATAGACTAGAGACTTGACTCAGACTTGCACACTACGGTTTAGAGACTAGACTCAGACTCACGTTATAGCTTAGAGACTAGACTCAGACTCATACGCTATAGACTATAGATTCAATTCAGACTCACATTATAGATTATAGACTAGACTCAGACTCATACGCTATAGACTAGAGACTAGACTCAGACTCGCATGCTAAAGACTAGAGACTTGACTCTTACTCGCACGCTATCAATTATAGCGTCGACTCAAATTCAAGTTATAGACTATAGACTCGACTCAGACTCACATTATAGATTAGAGACTAGACTCAGACTCATACGCTATAGACTAGTGACTAATCTCAGACTCGCATGCTAAAGACTAGAGACTTGACTCATGCTATAGATTAGAGACTTGACTCAGACTCACATTATAGACTAGAGACTCGACTCAAACTCGCACGCTATATACTAGAGACTCGACTCCAACTCACGCTATAGAATAGAGACTCCACTCAGACTCAAATGTTATAGACTAGAGACTCAACTCAGGCTCGCATGCTATCACTTGAAACTACAAACTCATCACTACAAACCTCAGACCCATCACTAGAAACTACAGACTCGACTCAGACTTACCACTACAAACTACAGACTCATCACAAACAAATACAGGATTGACTCAGACTCATCACTACAAACTACAGACTCATCACTAGAAACTAGAGACTCGACTTAGACACATCACCAGCAACTACAGACACATCACCAAAAATTACAGACTCATCACTAGAAACTCAGACATGACTCAGACTCACCTCTAGAAACTACAGACTCGATACAGATTCATCCCTAGAGACTCGACTCAGACTCACCGCTAGAAGTTACAGACTCAACTCAGACTCATCACTAGAAATTACAGACTCATCACTAGAAAAAACAGACTCATCACTAGAAACTACAGACACAACTCAGATTCATCACTATAATCTACACACTCAAATTAGACTCAGCGCTAGAAAGTCGACTCATCTCTAGAATCTCCTGACAGGACTCAGGCTCATCACTAGAATGTAATCTATTATTTATATTAATAACATGTTCGATTTGCAGTGGAAGAGATGAGATATGCTGCGGTTGCTGAGCGACTTCACAAGAACCTCACGCTGCTATGGAAAAAGTCAGCAGAACTCGCCGGACAACTACAGCGGTACCACAGTCAAATCATGGATCAGATCAACGCAATCCGTCGAACTGAGGTACAAATCCAGACTAATACAATAATTACTGGGCTTAACAGCAGGATATTGCAGGTCAACCTTTTTTCCCTTTGTTTACTCAAAGTTAAGCTTTAGCTCTCTGTTTGCTTGACCTGGTGTTTAGGTGGACATTGACATCAAGCTGCGTGCGTGCAAAGGGTCGTGCAAGCAGACCTTTGACCATGCCATTGATCGCAACTCTCTTGGTGCAGCAGAGGACATACTGGCCTCATTTGACTCGACCGTGGTGAAGCAAAATCCTTTTGCCCTGGACAAGAAGCTCAAGCTGCAACCTGCTGGACGACGCCCCGTGTCCCTCGAGTACAGAAAAATACCTGCCATTCAGTCCAAGCTTCTGACAAAGTTTGAGGACGTCGAACAGAACCAGGTGGTAATGGACATTTTCCAGGAGGGACAATAGGATTCTCAGGACCAACACAACACCCTATTTATTTAAGCCTTTGTATCTTGGTTTGTATGTATAATTTTGCAGCGATGTATATTTTCGTAAGCAATAAAACATATTCAAAGGCAACATTTACAATTGGAATTGTATTTTATATTGTATTTTATTTTGATTATATATACATATGATATATATATACGTATATATATATATATATATATATATATATATAGATAGATAGATACGTATATATATATCTATATATATATGATTTTATATATATATATATATATATATACGTATGTCAAACAAAGATTGGAAGGCATTTATGCAAGGGATTACTTTATCAAACCTTTATCAAGCACTATAATATTGAGTTACATTCAGAAATGCCACTTAAAATGTTACTGTGCAAAAAAATTATATTTTATATTAATCACGTCCAGAAACGGCGTCGACTCCTCTGGGCGCTCAGGAAACTGGGATGGACCATCACACAGCGGAAACACATATTGTGGTCAAACCCATAGGTATTCCAGAACTATTTATGGAACACGAAAAGGGCCATTTAGACTGTTAACAGCAGACAAGTAGCTAGGGTGTTGGTATAATCTGTGTGAAATCTCTGTGTATTTCTCGGTCCTCTACGTGGGCTATATAGACAACTGGACAGCCTTTGAGTATCTATCTGAGTAAACTCTTAGAGTTTTACAACCCAACTCGTCTACTTCGTTCACAGGGTACAGGACTTCTTTTAGTTCCTAGAATTAAAAAAGTCACAGCAGGGGGAAGGCTTTCTCATACATGGCCCCCCAACTATGGAATAAACTTCCCACTTTCGTTCGAGATTCAGACACTCTCCAAATTTTTAAGTCTAGGCTAAAGACATACCTATTTACACAGGCTTTTGACTAGATTTAGACCAGGATGCATGGCTTGGGTCACTGGGGCCGGAGTCTGGAGTCATGTCTGGCCTGCCGGTACCAGTTCCAGCCCCACACATGATGTTCATCCACTGTAGCTCCACTCAAGCTGCTTCCGTCATCAGCTCCAGCTCCACCATACCAGGGCCACTTAATGCCGATGTGCATACTTCACATTTTATTCAAACTTTGACTCCATGACTTTAGTTTCGTGCTTAGATTTATCATCTACGCCGCCCAAGGAGGTTGGGTCCCTTTTTGAGTCTTGGTCCTCTCAAGGTTTCTTCCTATAACACTCAGGGAGTTTTTCCTTGCCACTGTCGCCCTAGGCTTGCTCAATTTGTTAATGGACGTAGTTATTAGGAGATAATCTAAACTTGTAAAGTTGCTTTGAGACAATGCTCCATTGTAAAAAGTGCTATAAAAAAAAAAAAATAAATAAAAAAGATCTAGATCAGATCTCTAAATGAAACCTGGGTCATTTACAGTGACGCATATACTGAGAAGATAGTGATATAAAAATAGTGCTAGCACTTTATCTAACACAATAGCAAAGCTAATTAGCATCCACACAGACACCGTAGCAGTTCTTGCTTCAGTAATGACTTCAGTTTATACTCTTTGTGTGTCTAAGTTTCTGTAATACACATTAAAGAGTGCTAAGTAGCAGCTAGAGTGAGTAAACAGGCTCAGTGTTTGTTTCTCTTGTTTCTAGCTTGCTAGCTTAGTGACTAGCTTGAGCTGTGCAGTGCTAGCATTAGCTTTAGGCACTGTATAATGTAGCAGCTTCAATATATACTGTTTCTGTTCAATATATACTGTTTCTAAAGTGAGTAAACAGGCTCAGAATGTGTTTCTTTTGCTTCTAGCGTGCTAGCTTACTGACTAGCTTGAGTTCTGTGGTACTAGCGCTAGTTTTAGGCACTGTGTAATGTAGCAGCTTCAGTATATACTGATTCTGTCTGTTTTATTTAATGTACATTAAAGAGTGCTAAGTAACAGCTAGAGTTAGTAAACAGGCTCAGTGTTTGTTTCTCTTGCTTGTTTTTATTTCTAGCTTGCTAGCTTGCTAGCTTACCGGCTAGCTCAAGCTGTGCAGTGCTAATGCTAGTTTTAAGCACTGTGTAATGTAGCAGCTTCAGTATCTATTATTTATGTCCCTAAGTTTCTGTAATACACATTAAAGAGCGCCAAGTAACAGCTAGAGTGAGTAAACAGGCTCAGTGTTTGTTTCTCTTCCTTCTACCTCCCTAGCTTACTGGATAGTGTGAGTTTTGTAGTGCTAGCGCTAGTTTTAGGTGTAATGTAGCAGCTTCAATATCTATTATGTATTTGTTTGCTTTTTTCGTAATCCATACTTTTTACTCACTGCATTTTCAAATCAGGGTCCTTACTTCAGCTTTTATATGAAAAAAATTCAAAATTCAGTACCCAGCAAAATCTGTACCCCCCAGCCCACATACACACAAACCAAAAGGATTAATTGCAAATCTTTATTGGCAAAAAGAATATAAACAATAGTTTTTTTCTTTACTCTTGGGTTCCTATTATAGCTTTTTCATGTTGTCTCCTTTTCTCTTTTCAGGACAGCAAAAATTTATAAGGCTACAGATTTTTTTTTCCAGTACGTGTGTTATTTAAATGTTATTTAACAGGTGTTAATTGTATTTGGACAAACTCAGAACCATGGATATGTTATGACTGGTTTAGCACCATTTATTTAAAAACAATCCATAGTGGTTTGTATATTTTGGTTACTGAAGTCTGCTGTCATTTGTCATTTGTATGATCTTTTGCAGATGATTCATGGAGTTGTACAATAAACCGTCAATACCATCAATAAAAGTGTCAAAAGGTTTTTTTTTTTAAAGAAAAACTTTTCACTTGAAACACATTTCATAGCCTGTGCTTTTATGCTTGATATGTATTTGTATACTTCTGCCACCTCGAATTTGCCAGCGTATTTAGCTCCTCCTTCCTTCTTTTCTGAAGGGGTTTATTGCGTGCTTCATTTATCGGCGAAGTACGGTCGGATCTTCATGCTGATGGCTTTGAGCGAATACCACGAGCCCTTCCAGTTCATCCACACAATGCCGTCGTCTGTTCCGTGTTTGGCCATTTGCTTCGTGTATTGTCCGCCCCAGTAATATCGGCCGTTGGGGTTGGCCGAGTGGCACGAGTTGTACCACCAGCCACCACCATCTTCTCTTGAACACTGTTTGGAAGGATCGCCGGGCACCCTGGATGTTGCAAAGATGATATATATATATATGTATAGTTATTACACTAGTACAATGATACTAACGTAAACAACACATTATGGTAAAACTGACGTACCATCTGTCATTGTCTCTGTCGTAAGTGCTGAACATCATGCCGTTGTGGATGGTCATGGTTCGGTTGATGCCAAACAGCTCAGTGGCGCCGATGAGGAACGTGTTCCCGGCCGTCCCCGAGTATTTGTCTGCTGCCATGATGTAGTTGGAGGCCTCCCCTTGCACAGTGAACTGCTGGTACTGTGCGTACACCCTGGTTCCCGTCCAGTCCTGCATCTCAATCAGGACTTCCGTCGGGCCCATCTTGGTGAGCTGACTGATGCGGTCGTTGCCCAGCCAGTACTCGCCTGTTTGGGCACAAAACAAACAGATGGTGGGTCAGCCGGCGCAAAGTGCTTATAAAGGCTTACCCAAAGATTGGACGAGTCTTACCAGGAGTCTCGCAGTGGCCTTTCCCAACGTCAAAGGCGATGTTTCCAAAGCCTCTCTTGTAGTCATCCCAGCGTCGGCCGAAGTCCACACTGCCGTCCAGGCGGTTTTGGATAAGAGCCCAACCTGACAAGAAGACAACACATTTGGGTCAACAGTCCAATACCTTAATGATTCAACTCAAATGATTGACATGATTTAGCAGTACCTCCATTCTGGGTCGTCTGGTCACAGTAGACCTTGTAGGGAGTTTGCGTGGGCTCTGGACGCACCATATACATCTCTGACCCTTCTCCTCCGTTACGGAAGACATCCTCGCAGTCCTTCCCGGTGACCACTGGGATCGGGCAGGAGACTTTGCACGGTTCGTTGCACTTCTCCCTCTGGGCAGTAATGGCCTTCTCTAGGCGCTGAATCTTGTCGCGCAGCTTGTCCAGGACTCCCTGCAGGACTTTGATGTTCTGCGGAAAGCTGACATCCACCGTCTCCTTGATGTATGCGTGCTGGACCTCCAGGTCGTCGGTGTACTGGTTGACCAGCTGGTCATTCCCTAGAAGGCCGGGAAGGAACGCTTGAATGGAACAGAAGGGAATTTGGGCTTGATTCGAGAGAAGTTTTCAAGTGGCATACCGTCAGAGATCCTCTGCCTTTCCGTGACCTCCGAGGTCATGTCCTCGACGTATCTGTAGACAGAGTTAGAGGTCTGGTGCAGATCATCCACGTCTCTTTTCAGCTGAGCCACCACGGGCTTGACATTGCGCTCCTGCTTCAGCAGAGTTGTTTTCAACTCGCAGCCTGTCGGACACAGGACGCCCTACGAGAGGAGGAGGAGAAATGGGTTCTCCATGATACTTGGAGATGTGGAGTGGAGTTCTCCATGACACCGACAGACCTACCATCGTCTCGGAAGCGTGGGTGCATCCACCACTCTCGGGCTGTTCTTTGGGCAGCTCTTCCACCTCTTTTACTGGTGCGGTCGTAGGCCGTTGGCCGCGTCTACGTCCCTGGCTCGTGACCGGTGGTGGCGCCACAACCGGGGTGTACGTCTCGCCTCTTGAAACAGGCCGATGGCCTCGAGGATCGAGTGCTTCTTTAGGCTGAGGGATTCAAAAATTAGGAGGTTATGAGGAGGTGACAGCTTGTCCAGGGTAAAACGCTAAAACATAATTAACATAAATAAGCAGACTTACCGCTGGTGTTTTTCCCTCCTGAAGAAAGATAAAAAATGCGAACATATTAATATCGAAACACAATCATCTCTTGCATCTCCGACCGAAAAAGGAAGGCGTTTTATTTACTTACTGCATCGTAATCATCGTATTCATCAGACGCCTGAACAAGGAGCCCCGTCACACAAAGGCACAGCAACAGGAGAAGCTTCATTTTTGTTAAGCAGGACCCTAAAACAAATGCGAAACAGCCTGCTTTTTAGTTTCAGCACTCAGGAACGCTGCATTTTAAAGCTGACATTGCCCCCCCCATCTGACTTGCTGCCAAAGGGGAAGGTCTGAATTGGCCCGAATTCAGACCTAGGTAATGTTTAACTCTACATATTGAGTATGAGCAATGGGAGTCATTTTCGGTAAATGGTTATTTCTGTAGATGTACGCTAGGGCCAAAAGTTTGTGGATGCTCTAATAATTACGTTCAAAACATGGGTGTTATATTAAGAATGTCTTACAAGCGAGTGTTGTAAAATAATTCCAGATATATTTAAAACTTTCGAAACACGCATGTCCAAAATCAGCCTTGTTTGCAGGTGCAAAGCTCGGGTACACACGTGGGTGGCCAACGGTACAGCTGAACGTTAATCTGTGTTATCGCGCTGACCAAACAAATGACATTGATTTTCTTGCTGATTCATCCATCTGGACCCAGGTACCAGTAAACACTTCATCTTACATACAAAGACAGAGACAAAAATACTGGGACACCTACATATACAGCATTGTGTGATAGCACAAAATAAGATATTAAGTCAAAATCGTGTGATATTAACTAGAAATTGCAAGACATTAAGTCAGAATTGTGTGACGTTAACTTGTGATTGCGAGATATTAAGTTAGAATTGTGTGATATTACTGTAACTCATAATTGTGAGGTATTTATTGTCAGAATTGTCTGATATTAACCTGTAATCGCAAGATATTAAGTACAAACTGTGTGACATTAGTTCATAATGGCAAAATATTTAGTCAGAATTATGTGAAAAATTTATACAGTGGGGCAAAAAAGTATTTAGTCAGCCACTGATTGTGCAACTTCTCCTACTTAGAAAGAGGAAAGAGGTCTGTAATTTATCATAGGTACACTTCAACCATGAGAGACAAAATGAGAAAAGAAATCCAGGAAATCACATTGTAGGATTTTTAAAGAATTTAATTGTAAATCATGGTGAAAAATAAGTATTTGGTCACCCACAAACAAGCAAGATTTCTGGCTCTCACAGACCTGTAACTTCTTCTTTAAGAAGCTCTTCTGTCCTCCACTCGTTACCTGTATTAATGGCACCTGTTTGACCTCGTTATCTATATAAAAGAAAAGACACTTGTCCACAGCCCAAACAGTCAGACTCAAAACTCAACCATGGCTTGGAGGAAGAAGAATGCTGAAGTCTGTGTTGCCCCAAAACATCACTGCTCTATGAGGAGATCTGCATGGAGGAATGGGCCAAAATACCAGCTACAGTGTGTGCCAACCTGGTGAAGACTTACAGGAAACGTTTTGACCTCTGTCATTGCAAACAAAGGTTATGTTACGAAGTATTGAGTTGAACCAAATTTATTGACCAAATACTTTATTTTCCACTATAATTTACAATTAATTTTTTTTTAAATCCTACAATGTGATTTTTCCTCCTCATTTTGTTCCTCTCATAGTTGAAGTGTAGCTATGATGAAAAATTACAGACCTCTTTCATTTTTCTAAAGTAGGAGAACTTGCACAAACAGTGGCTGACTCAATACTTTTTTGCCCTAATGTAACTGTAAGCTATTTTTAGTCTGAATTGTGTAATTATTAAATCAGAGTCATCCGATATTCAGTTGGAATTGTGGTTATTTTAATACCGAAGTAGGTTATGTGATAATAACTCATAATTGAGATAGTCTGAATTGTGTGATATTACCTGGTAATTTCGAGATACAGCATTTAGTCAAAATTGTGTGATATTTAGTCATGTGATATTTAACTTTGGCATTAAGTTAGAATCATGTGACGTTAACTCGTAGTTGCATGATATTTAATCTATACCATGTGATATTAATTCGTAATTGGGTGATATTAAGTCAGAATTGTGTGACTTTAACTGTGATTAAATGATATTGACTCAGAAGTGTTTGATAGCGACACATAACAGCAAGATATTAATTCAGAATTGTGAAGTATTTATAGTCAGAATGTCTGACATTAACTCGTAACTGCAAGATATTAAGTAAAACATGTGTGGACTTTAAGGCTGAAGTGTGTGATATTAACTTGTAAATCGCAAAATATCAGGTCAGAACTGTGTGACTCGTAAACTGCAAGCTATTTAGTCAGAATTATGTGATAGTAACTTGGAATTTTGAGTTACAGTATTTAGTCAAAATCTTGCGATATTACCCCTTACGTGCGAGATATTAAGCCAGATTCATGTGATTCATTTCTAATTGTGTGGTACTAAGTCAGAATTGTGTGATAATTCGTAATGGTGAGATATTTTAGTCAGAATTGTGTGATAATTCGTAATTGTGTGATGTCCCTAGTCAGAACCATGTCATTTTAAGTCAGAAATTGTGTAATATGTCGGAAATTTGTCATATTAAGTCAGAATTGTGGTATAATTCGTAACTGTGAGATATTTGTTGTGAGATCATTTAAGTATTTAGTCACAATTGTATTTAGTCACAATAAAGTCAGAATTGTGTGACATTAGCTCAAAATTGCAAGATACTTACTCAGAACTCAACACATTTTGAAGTATTTAGTCAGAATTGTGATATTTCTGATATTAACTCATAACTGCAATATATTATGTACAAAAATGTGCACTAAGTCAGAATTGTGTGGGTGTTAAAACTCGTGTGTGTATATATATTTATGTAGAAATATATTTTATGCAGATATATAGAAAATTCTAAAGGGTTGCACAAACTCTCTCACTTCTCTCCTCTCTCTCTCTGTCTATATATCGTGGGTGCTAAAAGTTTGTGAACCCTTTAAAATTTTATATAAATATATATATATAATATATATATATATATATATATATATATAATATATATATATAATATATATATATATATATATATATTAGGATAGGAAGAGGACAAAGGCAGAGCAGAGGACCAAATGGTGGAAGTTGAGAAAGGAAGAATGTTGTAAGGAGTTCAGAGAGGAGCTGAGAAAGGCTTTGGGTGATAGGAAAGAGCTCCCAGACGACTGGGGGTAGTAGCAGCAACAGTAATTATACAGACAGGTAGAAAGGTACTGGGGGTGTCTTCTGGACAGGCAAAGGATTGAAAAGATAACCTGGTTGGTGGAACGAGGAAGTGCAGGAGGTTATTCAGAGAAGAAGAGAGGTCAGCAAAGAAGAAATGGGACAGGGACAGGACTAATGAGAGTAGGCAGGAGTACAAGGAGATGCAGCACAGGGCAAAGAGGGAGGTAGCAAAGGCCAAGCAGAAGGCCTACGATGAGTTATATGAAAGGTTAGACAGTAGGGAAGGAGAGGAGGAGTTGTATCTGCTGCGAGACAGAGAGATAGAGCTGGAAAGGATGTGCAGCAGGTCAGGGTGATCAAGGATAGAAATGGAAATGTACTGACAGGTGAGGAGAGGGTGAGGGAAAGATGGAAGGAGTATTTTGAGGAGTTGATGAATGTAGAAAATGAAAGGGAAGAATGGTTGGATGGTTGTAGAAGAATTGTGGAACAGGATTGTTAGCAAAGACTTAGCGAGGAAAAAGTGAGAAAGGAAAGCTTTGAAAAGGATGAAGAACGGAAAGGCAGTGGGACCTGATGACATAACATACCGGTTGAGGTATGGAAAAGTCTAGGAGATCTGGGAGTGGTGTTTTTTGACTAGATTATTCAATGGAATTCTGGTTGAATGAGAGTATGCCGGAGGAATGGAGGAAAAGTTTTACTTGTACCGATTTTTAAGCAGAAGGGTGATGTACAGAGTTGTGGCTCTTACAGGGGCATAAAGTTGATGAGCCACACAATGAAGATTTGGGAGAGAGTTGTGGAAGCTAGGCTCAGACAGGAGGTGACAGTGTGTGAACAACAGTATGGTTTCATGCCAAGGAAGAGAGCACCATGGATGCGATTTTTGCTTTGAGACTGCTGATGGAGAAGTATAGAGATGGTCAGAAAGAGCTACACTGCGTCTAACAAAGCTTATGACAGGGTGCCAAGGGAGGAACTGTGGTGGTGTATGAGGAAGTCTCGAGTGGCTGAAAAGTATGTTAGATTAGTGCAGGACATGTATGAGAACAGTGTGACAGCGGTGAGATGTGCTGTAGGAGTGACAGATAGCTTCAAGGTAGGGGTGGGACTGCATCAAGGATCGGCCCTGAGTCCCCGTCGTATTTGCTCTGGTGATGGACAGACTAACAGATGAGGTCAGACAGGAATCGCCGTGGACTATGATGTTTGCAGACGACATTGTGATCTGTAGTGAGAACAGGGAACAGGTAGAGAAGAGAACTTGGAGAGGTGGAGGTATAAATCTGGAAAGGAGAGGAATGAAAGTCAACTGTAGTAAGACAGAATACATGTGTGTAAATGAAAGGGAGGCAGGTGGAACAGTCAGGCTACAGGGATCAGTGGTCACAAAGGTCCAGGAGTTCAGGTACTTGGGATCAACTGTCCAAGGAAATGGGGAGTGTGGAAAAGGAGGTAAAGAAGAGAGTACAGGCAGGATGGAGTGGGTGGAGAAGAGTGTCAGGAGTGCTGTGTGACAAAAGGGTCGCAGCAAAAGTGAAAGGAAAGATTTATAAGAGAGTAGTGAGACCAGCCTTGTTGTATGGGTTAGAGACAGTGGCAACTGACAAAGAGACAGGAAGCAGAGCATTGTGAGGTGGCAGAACTTAAGATGTGGAGGTTCTCTTTAGGAGTGGTCTAGGGTGGACAGGATTAGGAATGAGATCATCAGAGGGACAGCACAAGTTGGAAAATTGGGAGACAAAATTCGAGAGGGAAAAAGACTGAGATGGTTTGGACATGTGCAGAGGAGGGATAGTGGGATATATTGGTAGGAGGATGTTGGAGAATGGAGCTGCCAGGCAAAGAGACGGAGAGGAAGACCAAAGAGGGAGTATTTGGTTGTGATGAAATGAAGATATGCAGGGAGTTGGGGTGAGAGAGTAGAGGACGTGGAGGACAGGGTGAGGTGGAAACGTTTAACTCGCTGTGGCGACCCCTGATAAAGGGAGAAGCCGGAAGAAGAAGAAGAAAGAAATAAAAAAAATATATATATATATTTTTATATTATATATTATATATCGGCTTCTCGCCACAGCGAGTTACAGGGGTCACCACAGCGAGTTTATTCATCTATGATTCATCTAATATTAATTCAAAAGTACATGATAACTGTGAGATATTTAGTCAGAATCGTGTAATATTAAGTCTGAAGTGTTATAACTCCTAATTGTAAAATCTTTAGTAGGAATCATGTGAGATTACGAATTATAGTGGAGTTAAGTGAAATGTGTGTGACTTTAAAACAAAATTGCAAGATATTAAGTCAGAATTATTTGGTAATTTTGAAGTATCCCAGGGAAAAATGTACTGTGAATGTTCGTAGTAAAACTGTGAATTGCTTGACAGTTTTAATGTGAATTTTCAAACTTTGACCATAAAGTTCACAGTTCTACTATGAATTGTGATGTTAATAATGGCCCTAACCCTAACCCTAACCCTTCATGGTTCTACTGTCAAGTTTCATAGTACAACTGTAAACTTTGTGGACTCTGAAGTCACCATGAATTATTTCACAGTTATGCTATGAATTTTGATGGTAATTTGGCCACTTCGTGGTTATGCTGTCAAATGTCACAGTACATTTCCTGGGATTTCACAAGGATTGTCTGATATTAACTCGTAATTGCAATATATTAAGTAAAAAATTGTGTGACTTTAATTCTGGTGTGCAATATTAATTTGTAATTGCAAAAATGTTTGTCAGAATTGTGACATTAATTCGTAACTGCAAACTATTTAGTCAGAATTGTGTGAAATTAATTCAGAATTGCGAGATATAGAATTGTGAGATATTAATCATATTGTGATATTACCTAGTCATTGCGTGATTTTAAGTCAGAATTCTGTGACATAATAACTGCGTGATATTAAGTTCGAATTGTGTGATATTAACTCGTAATGGCTATATTTAGTCAGAATCATGTGATATTAACTTATTAATTAAAAAGTATTTGATATCTCGTAATTGTGTGATATTAAGTCAAAATCGTGTGATATTAACCAGTAATTTAGTGATAATTAGTCAGACTCGCGTGTTATTAAGTCGCGTTTAGCAGACGGTGGCTTCCATACAAACACACCCAACCCGTTGGCTTGTGAGTTAGACTTTTTAGTATCTGCTGCCATCTTGTGGTATTTACACAGACGTTCATGTTGGGCAGGTTTGAGATCCTCGAGCGCACCAGACTTGGCGATAATCTTTTTAGACACACTTTCACCAGCCTGTATGTATAAAGTTAATAATTGCACTGTCATGTCAGCTTCATACAGGCTCGATCACTCGCGTGACTTAATGGCATGTTGCATTTGAACCGGTTTTGTCCTCTTCAACCATGTTGAGCCATTTCTTTATTTCTTTCTTTCTTTCAGTCCGATAGAGGGTGAAGCATGATTACATGAAAATGTTTTCACTGCTTCAGGGTCCAATGGCTCGAGCTTTGTGCCACTGACAATGCCGATTGTATGTTTCCGCTCAACATGCAACCACAGAAGCCCTGAATGTCCTCGCGTCGCGACTCATGCAGCTTAGTGGCCATTTGCTCTTTGCTCTTAACGTACAGCCATGCTTTTAAGTTTGTGAATCTGCTAGAAGTTTCTAATACTTCATCAGATCAGCCCAGAACCTAATTAAAGAAATGCTAATTTGATCAATTATTCCTTGTTAAAATCTAATTTAAGGATATTCACAATGGTTCTAACTCTCTTACACACATAGCTACAGGCTGCATTATACCATGACGCCATGCTCGTTTTTGCTTGTTTATGCCTTCTAATGACTGTGTTCATTGTGCATTGTCGACTATTTGTACTGTGCACTTGGACAGCAGGGACGGTACCAGGCCATTCCAGGCACTGTCAGCTGGAAGAGTATTTTCCTTTCATTATAATACATTCAACATAAAAAATAATGCACCCAGATAGAAATGTCGGATTGCTGCAAAACTCAGTTACGTCGTAGGCAGATGTGTAAATGATTACAGGTGGGATCTGATTAGACACTGGGTCTTGCCACAAGAGGGCGTAAAAAAGCTTCCCCTATGTCGCTGCCCTGTAAAAAGGCTCTCAGAGGATACTTTTGGAGAGTGTACCTCTTGATGAGAGATCGTTGACTGCTAGACGTTTTGACCAGCTGACAGATTTTGAAAAGGGGCATGTCATTGGAATGAGAGAAGCAGGATTGTCATTTCGATGAATTGCCCGCCATCTAGGTGTTGGGAGCAGTGGTTCTGTGAGTGAACACACACACGGTGAACAGGCTCTGGATGGCCCAGACAGGTCGCCAGATTGATCGGCAATCGAGTATTTATGGGATCGAGCTTCTGGGAGTGTGGAGGATCTACAGGCCCACCTGTGTGCAAATGTGTCATAGAGGCATGTCCAGCAGTCAAGGGTCTCTCACCAAGAGGTACACTAGCCAAAAATAGCCCATGAGAGCCTTTTTATAGGGCAGCGCTATAGGGAAAGTACTTTTACGCCTTCATGTGACAAGACCCAGTGTCGAATCAGACCACACCTGAAATCATTTACATACCTGCCTGAGATGGAACTGCATGTCGAGTTTTGCAGCAGTCCGGTGATTCTATCTGGCTGCTTTATTATTATTATTTTTTTGTCGATGAGCGTAGGTTAGATGCACTCACGCATCACGACCAACTGTTGGTGTCTCCTGTCTCCCAGGCACAAGACCACTGGGATTAGCAGTTCATTTGTCAAATTAAGAGTCTGGCATTTAAACCCACTAGGCAACTATCAGAGTCTGATCTTCACAACAAAGCTTTGTGGAAGTTTGTGGACAGTGGACAAGCCAGAAAGTTATTGAGAAAATGTTGTTGTGGATGGATGAGACCCAAATAGCATTATTCCACCATAAGAACCTTTACCATTTGTGAAACATGGTGGTGAGAGTATCATGGGTTTGCGCCTGTTTTGTTGCATCTGGAGCAGGACGGCTTGCCATCATTGGTGGAACAATGAGTTCTGAATTACACCAGCAAATTCTACATGACAACAACAAAGAAGAATAAAGTGAATGGTTTGGAACGGCCAAGTCAAAGTGCAGACTTTAATCCAATAGTAATGTTGTGGAAGGACTTTTAGCGAGCAGTTTAATGTGATGAATTTAAGCCAGAACTCCTCCAAGTTGACTCATCGGTCTTTCACGCTCCACATTTCTGTTATTGAGGCCGAACTGGGGGGGGGCGACGGCAGAGAGAGCAAGCTTGACGGAGAGCACAGGCTTTCACGCTCGGCAGGGGGGAACTGATGAATCAGGGCTCCGTGCTCAGCGATTGGACGCTCGTTGTAGCCTCGAGGCAGGCTCCTCCCGCCGCCCGCTCACTGCTGGTGTCGTCGCCGAGCGTCGGTCTGCTCCTGTCACTGTAGTGAGCGAGTGAGAAGGGAGCAGGGAGGGAGGGAGAAACGGGAACGAGGCAAAGTGCGAAAAAAACCAGGCCTCCACCCCTGGAGAAATGGGGCTCTGCAAGCGGGATGAAGGAGCGGTCCTCTGCATCATCCACGCGTTCAAGCCAAAGGAGCTATGGAGGAAAGGTAAAGGCCATTTCATTCTCTCTTTCTCGCTCTTGTTTGCTTGCACACACACACACACACACACACATACACACACACACACACACACTCAGAGGAAAGGGGAGTAAGGGATGGAAGAGAATGGAGACTGCGCAAGCAGCAGCATCTGTGCTACCATGTTGCCCTGGGAAGCAAGCCGGTGGTGGGCGGGGGGAGATGGAGAGGAGACGGATGCTTTGAAACGCAGGCACGAACGTGCTAAGACATGGCCTCCTCTTCGGCCCTCGCTGATGGTGCACCGAGGCCAGACTGCAGAAATAACAGCCGTGCAATCACCTATGCCTACCTGGCCATTGGTGTAATTGCGGACCGATTCAGTATCCCCTGATTAACCCCGAACGAGAAACCGCTACTGCCGTGTAATTTGTGCTCCTCTTAAAAGATCATGCAGTGCTAAACGCTAGCTCATGTGAACTGATCATGTGCATGGGTAGCCATGGAGCCATGCCCCCCCCCCCCCCCCCCCCCCGGCCCTGGGTGATTCAGCGACTAAGGGTCTAAATCCAGGCTGCTGCTGTCACTGGTGTTAAAGGGAAAACAAGGTCCTTCTGTTTACTCCCCAAGTTTTGGCAACTGGTATACCGGATGCAGATGGTTGTAGCTTTTGAGTAGCCCTGGTAAAATAAACAAGGATTGGTGTATGTTTTTGGAGGCTGGTCAACCAGTTTAAACAGTAAAAACCAGCAGCAGGCCGGCTTGGTCCAACATGGAACTCCCTCCTCATGGAGATCAGGCAGTCTTATGCTTATCTTAGGCACTGTATCAGTCTTACTCTGTGTATCTAACCAAAACCCGAAGGGTACGAGGTGGGGATTTTGGCAGCGATGGGATTTTAACACTGGATCATCTGGTCCATAACCCAAATCCACTGTTGGTCCCACAAGTGCATTATATGCCAAAGTTTGGAGTTTACAATACAAGCAATTGTGGTTTAAGGTCTTTGCTCAACGACCCAACAGTGGCATACGTTAGGATTGGTGGCAGAGGTGGGATTTGAACCCTGAATCTTTTGGTCCAAAACCTTAACCACTAAGCCACTACAATCTCAACTGTTGCCAGATGCCATAAAGGTTCATCACAGCATTCAGATCCTACGTCTCCCAACAGATACCACAGGTCCCAAAATGTCCATAGTTCAAATCCCAACTCTGCCAAGCTGCCACTGTTAGGTCCTCGAGCAGGACCCTTAACCACAATTGCTTGGATTGTAAGACACAAGTTGCCAGTTGCTCTGTCATTTTATTGTTCTTTTCCTTTATTACTTGGTTGTTATTTTTCCTACATCGACTTCCACCATGGTTTAAATTGGATGGGCTGTGGGCTGTTTACTCTGGCTCTACCAAAAAGATTACAAGGCTCTTCTTTTAGTCGTAGTCTCCACCTTTGTGGCCAGTTTCCACGGGAGGGTGAGCACTTTCGTTTGCATGTGCATTTACATTCCCTGAGCTGCTGGGTTGACCCGTCTCATATTCTCACACTAGTACAAACACCACAGAGTCAAACGAATAGTGAGCATTAAGCTAAAATGAAAGCAAAAAAACAAAACAATGTTGAAATACACTAAATGACTTCCAATAATGGCAGAGAGAGTGATTTGCTGCCGCCTCAAACAAATGTCTTATTAGTACAGGAATCTTAGGTCAGACAGCGTTGGACTGATAGAATGGCGATTACCTCGATTTGGTTCAGACAGTCTTTAAAGCAAAACCGTTGTTAGGCTTAAGAGTGGAGTTTGTGTGCTAGCCAACACAATAGGGAAATGCTATAATTGTCAGCTAATCTAGTTCAAGTTTTAGAAGCTTATAGGTGTCAGCCCTTCAAAGCTGATTAAAACATCAGCTGTGTTAGCTGTTATGCTAGCTAGCTAACATACTACTCTCATACAAAAGTCAGGGGGACCAAAATACCCTGTGTGGTATTTCTGTTGTACTCCTGTGGTACAGTCTAATTTACCACATGAGTGAGGCAGAAACCGAATCATTGCACCCGAATCAGTATGACAGGAACCAAACACTTGTTTTTTGTGGTGAAGTCTTACTCATGAGGTAAAACATTCCAAAAAAGATACGAATCATTTGTAATACCGCACGAATCATTTGTAATACCACAGAAATGCCACAGGAATCATTTGTAATACCACAGAAACCATTTGTAATACTACAGGAATAATTTGTAATACCAAATGAATCATTTGTAATACCACAGAAATGCCACAGGAATCATTTGTAATACCACAGAAACCATTTGTAATACTACAGGAATAATTTGTAATACCACAGAAATTATTTCTAATACCACATGAATCATTTGTAATACCACATGAATCATTTGTAATACCACAGTAATCATTTATACTATCAGATGAATCATTTGTAATACCACAGAAATTATTTCTAATACCACATGAATCATTTGTAATACCACATGAATCATTTGTAATACCACAGGAATCATTTGTAATACCACAGGAATCATTTGTAATACCACGGAAATCATTTGTAATACTACATGTATCATTTGTATTACCATAGGAATAATTTGTAATACTACATGAATCATTTGTAATACCATAGGAATCAATTGCAATACCACAGGAATCATTTGTAATACTACATGTATCATTTGTAATACCATGGGAATCATTTGTAATACGACAGGGATCATTTGTAATATCAAATGAATCATTTGTAATACCACAGGAATAATTTGTAATGCCACAGGAATCATTTGTAATATCCCAGGAATCATCTGTAATACCACAGGAAACATTTGTAAAACTACAGGAATCATTTGTAATACCACAGTAATCATTTGTAATACCACGGAAATCATTTGTAATACTACATGTATCATTTGTATTACCATAGGAATCATTTGTAATACTACATGAATCATTTGTAATACCATAGGAATCATTTGCAATACCACAGGAATCATTTGTAATACTACATGTATCATTTGTAATACCATGGGAATCATTTGTAATACAACAGGAATCATTTGTAATACGACAGGGATCATTTGTAATATCAAATGAATCATTTGTAATACCACAGGAATAATTTGTAATGCCACAGGAATCATTTGTAATATCCCAGGAATCATCTGTAATACCACAGGAATCATTTGTAAAACTACAGGAATCATTTGTAATACCACATAATTCATTTGTAATGGCACAGAAATACCACAGGAATCATTTGTAATACCACAGGAATCATTTGTAATACCACAGAAATACCACAGGAATCATTAATAATACTACATGTATCATTTGTATTACCATAGGAATCATTTGTAATACTACATGTATCATTTGTAATACCATAGGAATCATTTGTAATTCAACAGGAATCATTTGTAACACGACAGGGATCATTTGTGTAATACCAAATGAATCATTTGTAATACCACAGAAATAATTTGTAATACCAAATGAAATCATTTGTAATACACCCACAAAATCATCTGTAATACCACAGGGAATCATTTGTAATACTACAGGAATTCATTTGTGATACCACAGGAATCATTTGTAATACCACAGGAATCATCATTTGTAATACCACAGAAATACCACAGGAATCATTAATAATACTACATGTATCATTTGTATTACCATAGGATCATTTGTGATACTACATGTATCATTTGTAATACCATAGGAATCATTTGTAATTCAACAGGAATCATTTGTAACACGACAGGGATCATTTGTAATACCAAATGAATCATTTGTAATACCACAGAAATAATTTGTAATACCAAATGAATCATTTGTAATACCACAGAAATCATCTGTAATACCACAGGAATCATTTGTAATACTACAGGAATCATTTGTGATACCACAGGAATCATTTGTAATTCCACGGGAATCATCTGTAATACCTCAGGAATCATTTGTTATACCACATGAATCATTTGTAATACCACAGGAATCATTTTTACTATCAGATGAATCATTTGTAATACTACAGGAATCCTTTGTAATACCACAGGAATCATTTGTAATACCACATGATTCATTTGTAATACCACAAGAATCATTTGTAATATCCCAGGAATTATTTGTAATACCACATGATTCATTTGTAATACCACGGGAATCATTTGTAATGCCACAGAAATACCACAGGAATCATTTGTTATACCACATGAATCATTTGTTATACCACGGGAATCATCTGTAATACCTCAGGAATCATTTGTACTATCAGATGAATCATTTGTAATACCACAGGAATCATTTATAATACTACATGTATCACTTGTATTACCATAGGAATCATTTGTAATACCATAGGAATCATTTGCAATACCACAGGAATCATTTGTAATACTACATGTATCATTTGTAATACGACAGGGATCATTTGTAATATCAAATGAATCATTTGTAATACCACAGGAATAATTTGTAATGCCACAGGAATCATTTGTAATATCCCAGGAATCATCTGTAATACCACAGGAATCATTTGTAAAACTACATGAATCATTTGTAAGACCACATGAATCATTTGTAAGAACACGGGAATCATTTGTAATACCACATTAATCATTTGTAATACCACAAAAAAAACCACAGGAATCATTTGTAATGCCACAGAAATACCACAGGAATCATTTGTAATACCACATGAATCATCTGCAACACCATAGGAATCAGTTGTAATACCACAGGAATCATTTATAATACTACATGTGTCATTTGTAATACCATATGAATCATTTGTAACACCACAGGAATCATTTGTAATGCTACATGTATCATTTGTAATACCACAGGAATTATTTGTAATACCACAGGAATTATTTGTAATACCACAGAAAGACCCCAGAAATCATTTGTAATACCACAGGAATCATTTGTAATATCCCAGGAATCATATGTAATATCCCAGGAATCATTTGTAATACTACAGGAATCATTTGTAATACCATAGCAATCATTTGTAATACCACAAGAATCATTTGTAATACCACAGAAAGACCCCAGAAATCATATGTAATACCACATATGATTGTAATACCATAGCAATCATTTGTAATATCCCAGGAATCATATGTAATACCACAGGAATCATTTGTAATACTACAGGAATCATTTGTAGTACCACATGATTCATTTGTACTACCACGAGAATAATTTGTAATATCCCAGGAATCATTTGTAATACCACAGGAATCATTTGTAATATCCCAGGAATCATTTGTAATACCACAGGAATCATTTGTAATATCACAACAATCATTTGTAATACCACAAGAATCACTTCTAATATCACAGGAATCATTTGTAATACCAAGTGAATCATTTGTAATACCACAGGAATCATTTGTAATACCACAGGAATCATTTGTAGTACCACAGGAATCATTTGTAATACAACAGGAATCATTTGTAATACCACAGGAATCATTTGTAATATCACAGGAATCATTTGTAATGCCAAAGGAATCATTTGTAATACCACATGACATTTGTAATACTACATGAATCATTTGTAATGCCATAGGAATCATTTGTAGCAGCACAGGAATCATATAAAATACCACAGGAATCATTTGTAATACTACAGGAATCATTTGTAATATCACAATAATCATTTGTAATACCACAGAAATACCACAGGAATCATTTGTAATACCATAGGAATCATTTGTAATACCACAGAAATCATTTGTACCGACAAATGAATCATTTGACCGATCAAGTACTGATCAAACTGATCGGTATCGGCTTACTGAACACGAACCTAAGCCCGATCCCTTGTTTTACTTCAGCGGTCATGTAGGTTTCCTAAACGGAAAGCACAGTTTGTGGCTGGATGCGGCTATAATGTCTGCAGTGTGGAAATATTTTAACTTGGAAAACGAAACAAGTTCATCAGCCAAGTGTAATGTGTGCAATGCGAGCGTTTCACAAGGCGGTAGTAGCAGAGCTGCGCTCAATACTACCAATTTGATACGGCGCCTAAAAGATAAACCCTCGGCCGAATACAGCAAGTTTATTCAGGCAACTCAGGCAAAGGCTACACCTTTTAAAAGAAGAGAGAAATTTTCTCGAGACAGCGACATGGCCAAAAAGATTACAGAGAGGGTCATTGAATTCATTGCTTTGAATGACCAGCCTATCGCTGTGGTCGTCTTTTATAGAGCTTTTGTAGCCGCCCTACCATCGCGACACTACATTTCAGAAACGGCCCTGCCGGAGCTTTACAAAAAGGTTTTATCAGATGTGACTGCTTTTGGCTTCACCACCGACATTTGGAGCTGTGATGTCTCTCCGATGTCATTACTTAGCCTCACTGCACTGCACTGCACTCCGCTTTTGATTTAAAGCGTGCGGTGTTGCATGCTCATCAGTTTCGCGGGTCTCATACAGCAGAGCACGTAAAACAAGCTATGGAGGATTTTATGTGTTGTGACTGCGAATGATAAGTTCAAAGTGGAACTGTGATTATCTTACTCATTTGGAGTGTTCTAGTTTTACTACTGCAATGGTGCACTAAGTGGAATTTATACACAAAGTTTGTTTACTTTTATTTTGTAAAAATAAAAAAAAACATTAAGCAATAACTTGGATGCAGGTAAATTTTTCTTAATGCACTGCAGAGCTACTCAGTTGTCAAACATATACTTTGGATTAATTTGAATAACTGTAATATACTTGAAGTGTGCACTGTGTGAACAGTATTATGTACTTCTTATATAGACAATCTCTTGAAAATAGAAGTATCGGTTTGAGACTCGATATCGGAAGACACTCAAAATTAATGACTCGGATCGGGATTGGGGACAAAAAAAACTTAATTGGGACATCCCTGCTTTTAATACTACAATAATACCACAGGAACTATTTGTACCACATCGTAGAAGTTAAATTTGCTCATCTGGACATGAGGTTTTGTGACTTCTTCAGTCTCAGCTAGTTGGAAAACTTCCCTAATCTTATATACAGCACCTTTGCATAACGACTGATACCAGCACCATTACATAACAATGGGACCGGTGATCTGTTTAATGTGCAGATATGCCATTCACACATGGGGAATGGTTGCGATGGCGGAGTTGTAAGATGTAGACTCTGAGGCCCCCTCCTCGGTTCAAGGATGGGCGTTCTCTTTTTTTAAAAAACGTCTTCTTTTAGTTCGCGTTCAAACCAGTGTTTCTTCCTATCAAGGATCTGCACGTCTTAATCCTTGAAAGAGTGGCCACTGGCCTGTAGGTGGGTGTAAACCTGGCCTGATGAGGGCGCTCTTCTATGTTGTGCTATCTGTTTCACCAGTGGTTGTTTGGTTTCCCAGATGTGCAAATCCTGGCAATCCTCCCAGCACTTAACAGCGTACACTACATTACTCTGTATGTGCTGGGGGACCCGATCCTTGGGGTGGACCAGTTTCTGCCGTTTTGGGGTTTGAAAGCCACTGAGACACGGTGTTTGTAAAATATGTGTCTCAATTGTTCCGATGTTCCTGCCACATATGGAATCACAATAGCTGCAACTGGAGGTGAATCCAGTTTCACCTATCGAGGCCAACCTGTATTTGGAAGAAGTGGAAAAGAAGGCACTAAGATCCTATTCAGGAACACCACCCAGTCATTGGTTCAGATATGTGGATGACACCTGGATTAAAAAGAAATCTCAGGAAGTACCACATTTCACCGACCACATCGACTCAGTAGACAAACACATCAAGTTCATCAGGAAGGATGTGAAGAATGACAGCTCAGCCTTCTTGGATTGTAAGGTTGTGATTGGTGATGAGGGACAATTGAAAGTCAATGTTTTAAGGTTAAGTTTAAGGTTTACCCAAGGATCGAGTAAGATTAATGTAGTGTATGCTGTTAAGTGCCAGGAGGATTGCCTGATATTTTACATCGGGGAAACCAAACAGACGCTGGCAAAACGGATGGCACAACATAAAAGAGCCACCTCATCAGGGCATGTCTCTGTGGTTTACATCCACCCACAGGCCACTCTTTCAAGGATGAAGACATGCAGATCCTTGATAGAGAGGAATGGTGGTTTGAACATGGAGTAAAAGAAGCCATTTTTGTAAAAAAGGGAACGCCCATCCCTGAACCCAGAAGAGGGTCCCAGAGTACACTTCTCACCATTTTACAACGGAGCCATCGCAGCCATTCCTCAGGTCTGTGTAAATGGCACACGTGGCCATGGTTATTAATGGACATAGCTATCTGCATATTAAACTGATCAGTGGTCCCATTGTTATGTAATGGTGCTGGTACCAGTCGTTATGCACAGGTGCTGTATTTAAGATTGGGGAAGTTTTCCAACTAGCTGAGACTGAAGAAGTCACTTAGATGAGTGACGAAATGTATCTCCCACAAAACCTTGTCCAGATGAACTGATTCAACTTCTGGAATTTTCTCACCTGGATTACTGAGTATGCATAAAGACTATTTGTGCCATAGAAATTTCACAGGAACCATTTTAATACCACAGGAACCACTTGTAATACCACATTAACTGAGACCATCTGGTTCATAGCTAGCCTGTTGTTCTGGGTTACGGAGATGCTGTAATGTTCCTGGCACTCCTAATTCCAGTTGTAGCTTAGTGAGCTCCATGGATTGGGGCTGGGATTGAGACTGGACCTACTATGTGACCAGACCAGGAGTCAATGGTCCCAAGACATCCAAAATCACAAACAAAGCGCAACCCGAACTTTTGGCACCTCAGGAAAATACTTGATGATGCTCATCAGGCTGAAAAGGGTTACAAAATCATCTCTGAACAGTTTGGATTCCACCAATCCGCATCCAGGAAGACTGTGCACAAATGGAGAAATTTCAAGACCGTTGTTACAACAAAAACCACTCAAGGGTAACTTCTAAGCAACTAAAGGCCTCCCTCACATTGGCTAAGGTTAATGCTTATGAGACTTCTAGTGGGAGCATGAGGCTCTTTACATGACCAGACCAGTGACCCCTCATTACACATCTTGACCAGTGAAATGACCAGCAACATCCAGAATCACATATGAAGAGCAACCTGAACTTCTGCTGACATCTGACCCACAACCAGACTTTTGTGTTGGGAATTCCAGTCCAGTTGTTGGTCTGACGGCAGTTGTGGAGTCTGCTGGTTGTCGAGTGATGTAGATCAGAGTTGCCCATAGGGGCAGATGTGCCCATATGTTTCTTGTTTATGTTTCCTAGAGTGACTTGTAGTGTGTATCGGACTACATATCTATACATATTTTATATTATTTTATTTGAACTATCACTACTCATGTGTGTAGATAAATTAGCTTCATTTTTACATTTATCATCTATGCCACCCAATGAGGATGGGTCCCTTTTTGAGCCTTGGTCTTCCCAAGATTTCTTCCTCATAATGCTTAGGGAGTTTTTCCTTGCCACTGTCGCTCTAGGCTTGCTCAATTTGGGATTGGCCATAGAAATTAGAAGATAATCTAAAATTGCTTTGAGACTATACTCCATTGTAAAAACTGCTATACAAATAAATCTGATTTGACTTGATTTGTCTTGCCTTCCCACAGGGCCCAGTGTGAGATGAGGAGAGATTCTATTTGGTTTCTACAATTCTACATCGTTATCACTGGATAGGAAACACACTCGTATCCTGGAAAACTCCCACGGCACACATCAATACAGACACACGGTGAACCTTGTACCTTAAAGGTGAGTACCATACATCATCCCCACTGTGACACCATTAGTGCCATACAATTTCTGTGTTAGGGTGGTGCAGTGGTCTAATAACCTAGCCCTCCACTTCAGAGACCTGGGTTTGATTTCCTGGAGGTGCCACCGGCCCAGGTCAGGTGTCATATGCCAACACAATTGGCTGTGACTAGGGGTGGGGAGAACGGACAAGGGAATCGTCTCCCAATCTGTTAACAAAACAAACCCTACACAGCCCTGCAATGTACAGGCATTCTGTTTTAGGCCCACAGACCCAGCCTCCATGACCTAAGGAAACTCAGAACCCCCTTGGCTAGGCAGAACTTGGCAAGTGGCAAGGCACCTCTCTCAACTCTGCACCCCTCACACCTGACCTTGCCAGATATGGGATGGTTTGTATTGGCATTGGCGAGGAGTCCTGCCACCAGGTATCATCCTGGCTTCCAGGGTGTTGGCCTTGTGAAGACTATTGCTACCAGAATTTCTTCCATATCTGTCTGTTCAAAGCTCCAGTTGTCCAGGGTCATGGCCTTGCAAGAATTCTTACCAAGGGGTTGTATGTATCAAAGGGGCTGTCTGTGTCAAAAGCTCCAGGCTTCCAGGGTGTTGGGCTGGCAAGGAGACTCACCAAGGAGTTATATCCTGGTGCTGTCTGTGTCAAAAGCTCCCAGTTTTCCTGGTGATGGACAGAAAAGGACTTGCACCAAGGGGTTCCATCCGGGTGTTGTCAGTGTTGAAGCATCAGGCTTCCAGGGACTTGGACAGCCAAGGACTCTCACCAAGGGGCTCCATCCTGGTGCGGTCTGGGTCCAAAGCTCCAGGCTTCCAGGATGTTGGCCTGGCAAGGACTCTCACCAAGGGGTTATATCCTGGTGCTGTGTATGTCCAAAACTCCAGGTTTCCTGGGTGTTGTCAGTGTTGAAAGTGTCAGGCTTCCAGGGACTTGGACAGCCAAGGACTCTCACCAAGGGGTTCTATCCTGGTGTTGTCTGTGTTGAAGGCTCCAGGCTTCCAGGGTGTTGGCCTGGCAAGGGCTCTCACCAAGTGTTTTTACTTTTACTACTTGATTCTAGGTTCTGAATCCCCAGGTTTTTTACCTGGAAAGGACTCTCACTGTGTGGTTCCATCCCAGTTGTGCCCATGTTCAAAATTCCTGGAATTCACACTGCATGATTCCATCCTGGTTCCAGTTCAGTCTGTGTCCATAGTTCGTGGCTCCCAGGGCAGTGAACTGGCGATTACTCTCACTGCCAGGTTCTGCTGGCAGCTTCCACAGCGCTGGCCTGGTTTCCGTCCTGTTCCGTCTCTTCCAAACCCGGGGGACCTTCTGAGTTTCTTCTGAACATGGGGAGGCAAGCAGACAAGGAGCCCGGAATAAATCAGTGACTGACACCTGGTGCTTGCTTTGTATCTGCCGAAATGCTGACAGCATCAGGTTCCTGCTGACTGTTTGATTAGGTGTGTTTTACCAGAGTGCAGCAGTTCACGGTGCTTCTCCTCATTTGCTCTCCGTTTCAGAATCCTGATTCTGCCCTGCCGTGAGCTGCGCTCGCTTGTACGACTTGCTTCTCCTACCACATGGAGGCACAGCAGGGTTCTCCGGATAGCAGCAGTGAGGAATGTACTGTACTAGAGGCTCTGCCTGGCAAAGGGACAGCCGTGGTTTGTGTTCAACATAAAGGAAAAGTAAGCCATCACTGTTTTTCAAGTGTCCCTTGAGTATAAGCATCCTGCCCTAGTACTGAAATGACTGCAATAATGCTTACTTAGACTCTGCCATTTGTAGGCTCCAGCATTGTACTGTTTGGCATGCGAGAGCGCAGTCTGTGAGGAGTGTGTCACTGGGGAGCACGTTGACCACCCCACGGATTCACTGGACAAAATTGTGGCTCGACAGCGATCGGCTTTGCAAGAGAGACTGAACGCAGCTAAGAACAGGTGAGACCACAGATCACCCCTATATTGGTCCATCGCAAGGCCGGCAGTGGTCACTTTTGCAGCATCAGTGGGTAATTCACCCGTCTATCCTCCGTTCCCCGTGGAAGTCACTGCTGAGGTGAGCTAGCATCAAATACCACTGTGAGCACAGAGCGCAGCTTCGGTTTCCTAGCCCACTACCGTGGAGACTTGGGTTCGAGTCCCAGAGGAGTCTCTTGGCCAGGTCATGCATTGCATGCAAGTATGACTGGCCACGACTGGGGTGGGCCTCTTCTCTGGCATAGGCTTCGGACCCTAACTCCCACCCCCCAGACGTTGTGACCCTGAAAAGAAAAAACAACAAAAAATTATTTTACTGCTTTACTAAAGCTGCAAGTCATTGGCACACCACTGCAGAGACCCAGGTTCGAGTCCTGGCGGGGCATCACCCAGGTATGACTGGGTGTCTGAGGGAGGAGAGGGTGAGCAACCCCTGCCAGACCCAGCAATAATGGTGGCAATTTGCATCCCACTACTGCTCTTTGATTGGATTGTCTTTCTCTGAGACATGATAAAATTTAAATATCTTACCAACACCATAGCAACCTAGTAGCAACCGTGTTCACCAGCCTAGCAACCACTCTTGGAATTAACCTAGAACCATAAATATTGGGACAGCTAAATGATTGTTAGCCATACAGTGGGGTAAAACAGTAGGCTGACTAAATACTTTTTGCCCCACTGTATGGCTAACAATCACTGATTGTGCAAGTTCTCCTAATTAGAAAGGTGAGAGAGGTCTGTAATTTTCATCATAGCTAAACTTCAACTATGAGAGACAAAATATAATTATATAATTGTATATAATTGTAAATTATGGTGGAAAATAAGTATTTGATGAATAACAAAAGTTGAACTCAATAATTTGTAACATAACCTTTGTTTGCAATGACAGAGGTCAAACGTTTCCTGTAAGTCTTCACCAGGTTGGCGCACACTGTAGCTGGTATTTTGGCCCATTCCTCCATGCAGATCTCCTCTAGAGCAGTGGTGTTTTGGGGCAACACGGACTTTCAACTCCCTCCACACATTTTCTATGAGGGTTGAGGTCTGGAGACTGGCTAGGCCACTACAGGACCTTGAAATGCTTTTTAATGGAGCCACTCCTTCATTGCCCGAGCGGTGTGTTTGGGATCATTGTCATGCTGGAAGACCCAGCCACGTTCCATCTCTTCAATGCTCTCACTGGTGGAAGGTGGTTGTGGCTTAAAATCTCACGATACATGGCCCCGTTCATTCTTCCCTTAACACGGATCAGTTGGTCCTGTCCCCTCTGCAGAAAAACAGCCCCAAAGCATGATGTTTCCACCCCCATGCTTCACAGTAGGTATGGTGTTCTTCTTGTTGATGCAACTCAGCATTCTTCTTCCTCCAACACGACGAGTTTGAGTTTTTACCAAAAAGTTCTATTTTGGTTTAATCTGACCACATGATATTCTCCCAATCCTCTTCTGGATCATCCATATGCTCTCTGACAAACTTCAGACGGGCCTGGACATGTACTGGCTTAAGCAGGGGGACACGCCTGGCACTGCAGGATCCGAGTCCCTCTCGGCGTAGTGTGTTACTGATGGTAGCCTTTGTTACTTTGGTCCCAGCTCTCTGCAGGTCATTCATCAGGACCCTCCCTGTAGTTCTGGGATTTTTACTCACCGTTCCTATGATCATTTTGACCCCACAGGATGAGATCTTGCGTGGGGCCCCAGATCGAGGGAGATTATCAATGGTCTTGTATGGCTTCCATTTTCTTACAATTGCTCCCACAGTTGATTTATTCACACCAACCTGCTTGCCTATTGTAGATTCACTCTTCCCAGCCTGGTGAAGGGCTGCAAATTTCTTCCTGGTGTCCTTTGACAGCTATTTGGTCTTGGCCATGGTTGGGTTTGGAGTCTGGGTTTGAGGCTGTGGACAGGTGTCTTTTATACAGATAACGAGGTCAAACAGTGGAGGACAGAAGAGCTTCTTAAAGAAGAAGTTATAGGTCTGAGAGCACCAGAAATCGTGCTTGTTTGTGAGTGACCAAATACTTATTTTCCACCATAATTTGCAATTAAATTATTTAAAAATCCTACAATTGTTACAAGGTCTTACCTGTTTTCCGACACTAGGGGGTAGCGTTGGCTTTCTTTTCCTCAGGTTGAGACCCTGACAGTCAGCACGATCGCACATGCATGATGAAGGCTCTGCGATCGCGTTATTATTATCACGTGCAGATCCAATTAAGCTGCTCGTTTGCTTTATGGGCAACACCCACTGACTCAGGTATATAAGGTCCATATAAGGTCCGTCTTGAGTTCAGTCAGTGTCGCATCATCGCTTGTGATGGGGGTACCATCGCACATGGGAGCCCTCACCCGGCTCAGATGTGCTGCAGCAGACGCTCGCCGGTTGCTGGCATGTTAGGCATAATGGTAACTGTTTTTTCGAAGAAAAACAGTAATTGTACATCTAGGAAGCCGGATGGCAACCGCTAGGGAATTAGATGGTAAGAATAGGGTACGGTAAGAGTAGGGTAAGAATCCGCCCTTCGCGTCCCCTATGCTGCATCACGGCTCCGCCACTGCCCTCCAGGGCTTTACACTCGCTGCTGCGGCAGCTAGAGCACCTCCCTCTTATCCCCTTGCCGTTTTCCGCTTCTTCATTTAAGGTACTTTTCCTCGAGCTCTGAGCGGCAGGCCGTCGCCACCGCCCGTGCTGTATTTAAAGGGAACGCTTTGCTGCTCCTGCAGCCCCATTCCGTTCTCGCTGTGCAGTATGGTGGCCAGCATCGTGCACGCTGTAGCCCCTATCTCGCGCACGCAAACGTAGAACCGTGACTCGCCTCGCATATGCGGGAGCCCGCGAGGCTTCGTAACAGCGCGTCATCGCTTTCTCTTTCCTCTCGAGCTGCCGGTGGAACACATTCGCAGTCTCTGTGAGAGAGAGAGGGAAAGCGATCGCTCACTTTTCTTTCTGAGCGAATCTATTCATTCACTTTTCTTTCTGAGTGAATCTATTCATTCACTGTTTCTCTATTTTTGAGTTCGCGCTGTTCGGTTATTCCCCCGTTTTTGCATGCATGTCATGTGAGTCCCTCTGTGGTCCTGTGGTTAAAGTCAGGGACTCTGACGCCTAAGTAGGAGAACTTGCACAATCAGTGGCTGACTAAATACTTTTTGCCCCACTGTATATATCTAGACAGCTACATGAGCTTTAGTCAAAAGTATTAGCATCCCATCACAGTTATCAACAGTCTTGCAACCTAGCAGCTAGCAACCACTTAGCAAACACATTGCAACCATGTAGCAACAGGCTTGCAACCATTTAGCAACCATGTACCGACCACATAGCAGCAGCCTAGCAACTACTTAGCAACCAGTTAGCAATCAGTTAGCAACAGCCTAGCAACCCTATATCAACAGCCTAGCAACCACTCTTTGAATTATTATAGATTCATAAATAGTGGGACAGCTAATAATCTTTGCCCATATACTGTATATCTAGGTGGCTAAATCATCATTTGCCATAAATATCTGGGGAGTGATATCAGTCATAACAAAAACCTACTAGACCCATAGCCATTACTATCCAGATAGCTAAATGAGCTTTAGTCAAAAGTATTGCCACCCCATCACACTTATCAGCAGCCTTGCAACCACATGCTAACCACATAACAATCACCTAGCAACCCCACGGCAACCATTTAGCAATCACTTTGCAATAGCTTAACAACCATATAGCAATAGCCTAGCAACCACTCTTGGAATTACCATAGAGCCATAAATATTGGGACAGCAAAAGGATCGTTAGCCATAAATACCCAATCACAGTTATCAACAGCCTAGCAACCACATACTAACCACATAGCAACTGCCTAGCAACCACTTAGCAACCACATAGCAACAATTTAGCAATCACTTAGCAACAGCCTAGCAAACACTCTTGGAATTACCATGGAGTCATAAATACTGGGACAGCTAATGATCTTTGCCTATATATATGTAGATAACTAAATGACCATTTAGCATAAATATCTGTACAGTAATATCAGTCATAGCCATAACTATCTAGACCTTTAACCATACCTATTTGGACAGCTAAATGAGCACACCTTTACAGCAATCAACAGCCTAGCAACCACATAGCAACCGTGTAACAATCATGTATCAATAGCCTAGCAACCACTTAGCTATCACATAGCAAGAGCCTAGCAACCACCATTTAAGTAACCACTTAACTAACCCTGATTTTTGCCACTGTATAGAAGGTTCATTGACTGAATTTATTATCAACTAGGCTGCCCCAGATAGGAGGCGCTGTACAGTCACTGAGGGACCTCCTGCAGCAACTGAGCAGTCAGAAGAACTGCATAGAGGAGGACATCCACTCCTCCTTTAGTGAACTGCACAAGACCCTGGACACGCGTAAGAGTGTTCTGCTCATGGAGTTGGAAGTCACCTATGGATTGAAACAGAAGGTAGACATATGTGGGTTAACAGGATTTGATTTCTTTCGTTGTTCTTAATGGCCTAATCAGAATGTCCATTGATTTGCACCATCTTTAGGTCCTGCAGAGTCAATTAGACACCCTGCTGAAAGAGGAAGCTCTCATCAGCAGTAACTGCAACCTGACAGATGCCCTGAATGGAGCAAACGAGGCTGTCATTCTGCAGACCCACAAGAACTTCGGAGAACAACTGAATGAGCTGGCCAGTCAGGGTCTTCCCCTTCAACCAGAGGAGAACGATCAGCTAGAGCTCCGGATGGAGATGGAAGGACTTCGTAAGTCCATCCACAACTTGGGTGCCATCATCACCACAAATGCCGTGGCCAGCCAGACCGAGGCTTCAGGGGAAGGTCTGGAGCAATGCATAGTGGGCCAGCCAACCTCAGTCATCATCACCACCAGAGACAAGTCAGGGGGCCTGTGCAAGACGGGCAACGCTGTAATTTCGGGGGAAGTCTTCACCCCAGAGGGCAGCATCATGGACGGAGAGATCTTGGACCACAAGAACGGCACTTACGAGTTCCTGTACACGCTGCACAAGGAAGGTGACTTCAGTCTGGCATTAAGACTTTATAACCAGCACATCAAGGGAAGTCCCTTCCACCTCAAGGTGGCCAGCTCTCCAGATGACTCTCCCACGACCACATCGGGGGCCAACGCTGCCTCTACTGGCTCCAGCGATGGGGGTGCAAGAAGACGGTCTGCCAAGTCCCCGGGTAGCAGGAGCAGGCAGAAAGGGGTGCGCCGGGGAGGAAGTTTGTTCAGTACCCCCAAGAAGAAAGTGAATCCCATTGAAGATGACCTCATCTTTAGAATTGGTAAGTGCTCAACACTGGTTTGTTAGGTTTGAGGCTCGATGTCTTCACAGGATGCCATCCTGTTACGCCAGAGTAAAGGCAGCTCTGCCCGAGTGTTTTCTGTTCTTGTTCAGCCTGGCCAGGAGTTTCTGGAGTTCCTCATTTCACAGGAGCAGTCAAACAGGCCAGCAGTGACCCCTTGTGGCACATACGTTTAAATGCAATCATGCTGTCTGGTCTCATTAGTGATTCATCCTTCCCACAGGAACTAAGGGAAGAAATAAAGGGGAGTTCACCAATCTACAGGGAGTGGCAGCCTCACCTGGATGTATCCTGATCGCAGACAGTAATAATCAGTGCGTGCAGGTAATCAGGACTCACTTTGTCTGGCAGTCATCTTTATATGAAAACACTGTATAATGTTAAGAAGTACCCATGTGGCCAAATGTATTGAAACACAAACCCACATGTGGCTAAAAATATTGGGACACACCAACATCTGGCCAAAAGTATTGAGACACAAACCCACATGTGGCCAAATGTATTGGAACACAAACCCACATGTGGCTAAAAATACTGGGACACACCAACATGTGGCCAAATTTATTGAAACACAAACCCACATGTCGCTAAAAATATTGGGACACACCAACATGTGGCCAAAAGTACTGAGACACAAACCCACATGTGGCCAAATGTATTGGAACACAAACCCACATGTGGCTAAAAATACTGGGACACACCAACATGTGGCCAAATGTATTGAAACACAAACCCACATGTCGCTAAAAATACTGGGACACACCAACATGTGCCCAAAAGTATTGGGACACAAACCCAAATGCGGTTAAAAATATTGGGACACACCAACATGTTGCCAAAAGTACTGAAACACAAACCCACATGTGGCCAGTTGTATTGGAACACATTTATATTTACATTACATTACATTTACATTACACTTACATTACAAACCCACATGTGGCTAAAAATATTGGGACACACTAATGTGGCCAAAAGCATTGGGACACATTTGGCTACATGTGGGTTTGTGTCTCAATACTTTTAGTCACATGTTGGTGTGTCCCAATATTTTAGCCACATGTGGGTTTGTGTTCCAATACATTTGGCCACATGTGGCTAAAATATTGGGACACACCAACATGTGACTAAAAGTATTGAGACACAAACCCACATGTAGCCAAAAGGCATTGGGACACAAACCTGCATGTGGCCAAAAGTATTTGGATACAGTCCCACATGTAGCCAAAAACATTGGAATGCAAACTCACATATGATCAAAAGTATTGGGACACAAACCCACAGGTGGCTAAAAATATTGAGATGCAAACCCACATACGGCCTGAAGCATTGGGACACACCAACATGTGACTAAAAGTATTGGGACACACCCATGTGTGGCCAAAGTATTGGGACACAAACCCTCCTGTGCCCAAAAGTATTGGGACACTAACCTATGAGGGGTCAAAAGTACTGTGACACAAACCCACATGTGGCCAAAAGTAATCGGACACAAATCCACATTTAGAGTATTAGCCTTATGCTGGTGTTGTAAGTGTAGTGATTCCAGTATTGGTGCCAGGGGTTATACAGCCTTTTCATGGCAACAGTATATATAACAGTATTGGAAGTTGCCCCTTTGAGCAGGATAATCCACCCTGCCACAATACACACAATGGTTGGAAATGTTTTGTGTTGCCCTGGCCTCCAAATTCCGTAGTGCCGAAGGACAATACGACAAGACCCCTCCCAAACCCTGAATATTTGCCTCTGCACCATAAAAGTCAGGATAGCCCTAACTCAATTCTGTTTGGATGTACAGATCTTTACCAATGACGGAGAGTTTCAGAGTCGATTTGGAACTCGCGGCCGGTCGCCCGGGCAGCTCCAGCGGCCCACTGGTGTAGCTGTGCATCCAAACGGCGATATCATCATCGCAGATTACGATAACAAATGGGTTAGCATCTTCTCCAGCGATGGCAAATATAAGGTAAAGCACTCAAACACCCTCCCTTCAACTTGCAGGTGGGAAGTCAACAAGATAGCTCCACATCACAATTTGGGGAATCTACGAGCCTATCCTCACGTACAGTCATGATCTTTGGATAACGACCTAAAGAATGAGGGCAGCTTGCGTTGTCTAATATGGTAGCCCATCACCCAGAGACCTGAGTTTAATTCCCAGTGTTGCCTTCTGGTTGGGCACATTTGCAGAACCTTTATCAAGGGGAGGCTCTAAGTTTTTGTTGTGTTAATTCCATTTAATTCAACCAATTTATTACACTTCTGTCAAAAATCATTGGTCTTGGTCTACCTATCCATTTTCTTTTGGCCAAAGGTATTGGGACGCAATCCCACATGTGGTCAAATGTACTGGGACTCAAATCCACATAAGGCCAAAAGTACTGGGAAACAAACCCACATTTTCAATATTACTGCGACTCAAACCCCTCAGGTGGCCAAAAGTAGAGACACACCAACATGTAGACAAAAGTATTGGGACATACCCACATGTAGCCAAAAGTTCTGGGACACAAACTTACACATGAACGAAAGTATTGGAAAACAAATCCACACACAGCCAAAAGTATTGGGAAAAACCCACTTGGCTAAAACTATTGGGAGAAACCCAAATTTAGCCAAAAATACTGGGACACAAACCCACACGTGGCCAAAAGCATTGGGACACAAACCCATGTCTGGCCAAAAGTACTGGGACAAAATCCCACATGCTGCCAAAAGCATTGGGCGCAATCCCACATGGGGCCGAAGGTATTGGGACACAAATCTACATGTTGCCAAAAGTACTGGGATACAAACCCACATGTGGCCAAAAGTATTGGGACACAACCCATGTGTGGCCAAACATTTCCTTCTTGGAGGAGTTGTAGAATCCTTTCTATAGCTTCAGCTGAGATCCACATATCAATGTGGACTCACCACCTGCAAGTTGCCACCTTATGCCCAAGCATCTTGCAATCCGTGAACTCCCCCCACTACATTGCTTTTGCATTCTTCCCTAGGCTAAGCTGGGCTCAGGCAGGCTCATGGGTCCAAAGGGCGTTTCCGTGGACCAGAATGGGCACGTTATTGTCGTGGACAACAAGGCTTGCACGGTGTTCATCTTTCAACCGAGCGGAAAACTGGTGACAAAGTTCGGCAGCAGGGGCAATGGCGACAAGCAGTTCGCAGGTAACGCATTTGTAAACTGCATAGACTAAACGCTGAAGAGCTTGAATTTTGTTTTAAACAGCAGGACTGTTTTTTTTTCTCCTTCCAGGCCCCCACTTTGCAGCAGTAAACAATAATAACGAAATTATTGTCACGGACTTTCACAATCACTCAGTCAAGGTAAATATTTACTTGCAGTACTTATGTTTAGAATAGTAACTGGCCATTCTTGATGATTGGTGTTTACTTTGGGCTGCTTTGGGGGCTTGGGGGGGCAGAGTCCCGAAACTCTACCCCCCATGACTCTCACCAGGATAAGCAGCTGAACTCATTCTTATACTTAAAAGTCTGTCCTTTGTTACAGGTGTTCAGTGCCGAAGGTGAGTTTCTTCTCAAGTTTGGCTCAAACGGTGAAGGCAATGGTCAGTTCAACGCTCCCACAGGTGTGGCCGTGGACATTAATGGGAATATCATCGTGGCCGACTGGGGAAATAGCCGCATACAGGTGCTGTTGTTAGTTATCTCCCTTCCATGCATGACTTTGTACTGCATAGAACACTACCTAAAATAAAGCCTAAAGATGGGCTAACAAAAACATAAGGGCTAACAAATGATAAGAGCTAATAAAGGATAATGATGGAGTAACGAAAGGCTAAGGACTAACAAAGTGCTTAGGGCTAACATGAGTTTAAGAATAACAAGTGGCTAATGACCAACAAGAGGCTAAGGGTTAACAAAGGGCGAGCAGCTAACAATTGCTAAATAAATACAAAGGTCCACAAGTGACTATGAGATACCAAGAGGCTAACCTAGGCACCTAATGGGTGTAAGGTTCTAAGAGTGCTATGGGCTGAAAAAAATAACACAAAGAACTACCAAGAAGGGCAAAAAGGTAGCTAAGGGATAACAAAGGCTAATATATGCTAATAAGAGACTGCAGGCTAATGCAGAGCTAAATGCTAACGAAGTGCCATGGTCAAATGCTGAAGGGTAACAAGTGACTAAGGCCTAAGGAGAGTCTAAAGGCTAATGGGGTGCCAAGTGCTAAGGGTTAACAAAGGCTAATAATGGACTACAAGAGGCTAAGGGCTAATGATGAGCTGAGGCCTAACAAATTTCTAAATGTTAACAAACTGAAGGCTAAGAAGTGGCTAAAGGCCAATGAGAGGCTAACAAGGAGCTAATGGCTAATAAAGCCTAAAGATGGGCTAACAAATTATAAGAGCTAATAAAGGATAATGACAGAGTAATGAAAGGCTAAAGAATAAAAGTGCTTAGGGATAACATGAATCTAAGACTAACAAGTGGCTAATGGCCAACAAGAGGCTAAGGACTAACAAAGAGCTAACAATGGGCTACAGGCTAATGGGAAGCTAAGTGCTAACAATGTGCTAAAAGATCAAATGCTGAAGGGTAAAAAGTGACTTAGGCCTAGAGAGAGGCTAAGGGAAAATGGGGAGCTAATGATGGACTACAAGAGGCTAAGGGCTAACTAAGTACTACGTGTTAACATGCTGAAGGCTAATTAGGCTAACAAGGTGCTAATGGCTAATGAGAGGCTAACAAATGATAAGAGCTAATAATAATTGTATAATTATGGATAATTATGAATTACAGCAAGGCTAAGAACCAACAAAGTGCTTAGGGCTAACATGAATTTAAGACTAACATGTGGCTAATGGCCAACAAGGGGGTAAGGACTAACAAAGCACTAACAGGGTGCTAACAGCTAACAATGGCTAAATAAATACTAAAGCTTCACAAGTGGCTATGAGATACTAAGAGGTTATCAGTGGGAATCAAGTACTAACAGTGCCAAGGGCTAACAAAAGCTAACAAATGACTAACAACAGGCTAAGGGATAACAGGGAGGTAATTGCTCACAAAGTTCTAAGTGTTAACCAGCTTAAGGCTAACAGGTGAGACAGCTAATGAGAGACTAACAAGAAACTAATGGCTGATTGGGGGCTAACAATATGCTAACAATAAGAGCTAATAACGGCTAAGGAAGAATTAACAAAAAGCTAAGGGCTAACAAATGCTTAAGGATTACACAAGCTAGAAAACTAACAAGTGGCTAGTGGATAACAAGTAGTCAAGGGCTATTAAAGGACTAACAATAGGTAACAGTATTCAAGGGACTAGTGAGTGGCTAAGAATATGCTACCAAGCTAATGGGGAGCTAAGAGTAAAGAAAGTGCTAAGGGTTAACTTGTTGAACAGGTGAATAAGAGCTAACAAGAGGCTAACAATGTGATAATTTCTAATGAGAAGAGCACTAATGGTGGGCTCACAAAAGGCTAAGTGGTAACAAAGTGCTAACAGCTAGCACAAGGGACTAAGATCTAACAAAAGATAATGATGGGCTAACAAAAGGCTAGATGCTAAGAAAGCGCTTAGGGTTAACAAGAGGCTAAGGGCTAATGAAGAGCTAACAGTATTCAAAGGGCTAATGGGAGGCTAAGAAGATACTAAGGGCTAACCGCTAACAAAGTGCCAAGGATTAACAAGCTGAAGGCTAATAAGTGGAGAAAGGTTAAAAAGGAGCAAATGGATAATAGAAGGCTTACAGATGCTAAGAGGTTACAAAGACTAAGTGCTAACAAAGAAAAATGATGGCTGGCTGCTAACAAAATGTTTTGGTATAACAAGACTGAAGGCTAACAAGAGGCTAAGGGCTAACAAGAGGCTAACAAAAGGCTAAAAGTATTCAAAGATCTAATGAAAGGCTAAGAGGATGCTAAGAGCTAACAGTGAGAACAGTGCTAACAATGTGCCAGTGAGCTAATGGCTAACATGTGGATGACGGATACTGAGGCTAACAAAGATCTAATTGCTATTGAAAGGCTTACAATATGCTAAGAGCTAACAAAGGCTAATGATGGGCTAACAAAAGGCTAAGTGCTCACAACATGCTAAGGGCTTTTGCAAGATAGAATCTATCAAGAGTTTAAGAGCTAACAAAAGGCTAAGTGCCAACACTTAGGGCTAACATGAAGTTAAGGCAATAACAATGAACAATTGCTAGCAAAGTTTAACAGTTTTCAAAGGGCTAATGAGAGGCTGACAGAAGGCTAAATGCTAACATGAGATAAAAGCTAACAAGTTCTAAAGGCTAACAACAGGCAAAGGGCTAACAAGTGGATATGGTCTAACCAGACGCTAACTATGAGCTAATGGCTAATGACTTTACAAGATGCTAAGAGATAACAAGGCTAACAAAAGACTAAATGCTAACAAAGGGGTAAGAGATAACACACGGTAGAAGCTAAAAGGCTAAAGAGCCAATAAATGGGCTAACAAACACCTAGATGAAAACAAATGCTTAGGGCTAACATGAACATAAGGCTAAGAAGTGGTTATGGCTAACAAGAGGCTAAAGGGTAACAAAGGCTAACAAAATTCTAAAAACCGTATTTAAAAGGCTGCTCGAAGACTAATAAGATACTAAGGGCTTACGTGGAGCTAAGTGCTAACAACATGGTAAAATTTAATGAGTTGAAGGCTAATGTGTATAAGGAGCTAATGGTTAATATGAGGCTTACAAGTTGCTAAAAGCAAACAAAGGCTGAATGCTAACAAATTACAAGACCTAATAAAGGATAATGATGAGCTAACAAACAGCTAGATGCTTAAGGGCTAAGTGCTTAGGGCTACCAGCCTCTTACAAAGCAAACAAGAGGCTAAGTGCTTAGGGCTTAAGAGCCTAATACAGGCTAATGAGAGGCTAGTGGCTAATGAGAGGCTTACGAGAGGCTAATAGCTAACAATGACTAACTATATGTTAGTTAAAGGGCTGATAAGAGGCTAAGGAGATGCTACGAGCTAACAGTGAGATAACGTGTGGTTTAGAGTTATCCATGTAAAAGCGCTGAAGCGTCCATCGTGTACACTAGATTTACAGTGGGTGCATTATGGGTAATGTAGTGCAATATTTCGTGATTTCCATTATAACCAGTTCTAATGAGCTTTGTGTGCCATCGGCTGAGTAGATCCTTCTTGCCTCGGCAGGTGTTTGATGGCAGCGGGTCGTTCCTGTCCTATATCAACACGGCGGCCGATCCTCTCTACGGCCCACAGGGTCTCGCCTTGACGTCCGATGGGCATGTCGTGGTGGCCGACTCGGGGAATCACTGTTTTAAGGTGTACCGTTACCTTCAATGAGTCCGACTCTCGCACCTCACTCCTACATGCTGCTGCTTCCAGTGAATTCATCTGCTCTTTAATACAGCATACATACAGATTAAGGAACTCGTCGTTTACGTAGGAAAAGTCGCACCAATTTTCTACCATGCCAAATCCCGAAACCCGAAAAAAGTTGGGACAGTAGGGCAAATTGAAAAAACATCCATTCCTGCATGTGCTCCTGCAAAAGCTCTCGAAGGCTACTGTTTGCATGTGTACCTCTTGGCGAGAGACGTTTTGCCCAGTTCAGACTTTGAGAGGGGGTGCATCACTGGACTGAGAGAAGCAGGATTTTGCTCGCCATCTGGGCCATTCAGACCCTAGCTGTTAGAAGGGGTTGGGAGCAGCGGTTCTGTGAGGGCACGCACCCACAGTGAACGGGGTCTGGACAGCGCAGACAGACCACCAGCAGCAAGGACAGTTTGATCCGCAGACAAGCACGAGCAGCTCCCAGAGTTTTGTGGTCCAGCACCTTCACTACGCACCCGTCTCTGCCATTTCCAGGCGCTTAACAGTAGGAAATTTGTTGTCACGTTGCCCTTTATTTGTCCTGCCTTTGTTTGCAGTGGTGTCATGAATGAGAAACCTGGACTAGCAACGAATCCAGGTTCTGGAGGACTTCAATCCCGCCTTTGCTGGTGGTGCGACGACCCGGGGAGCCGTCGCCTACGACAGTCGGTCACCCCTGGTAGTGATACAAGGGACACTAACAACTCCGCGATGTGTGCAGCATTTAAGCGAACCTGTGGGCAAATGCATTGCAGAGCAATCAACGATCTCTCGCCAAGAGGTAGATCACCCAAAAGTAGCCTCCGAGAGCCTTTTTCATAGGGCAGCAGAGGAAGAGACACGAGGTTTGGGTCTCTATTTAAAAAAAAAAATTATATTAAAAAAGGGGAAAATGACTCTATTTATGTATTTATAATCGACCTAATGTTTCAGTGGGAATGCCGCGTAACCCATTCTTCTTCTGGCCAGTAGATATCGTACAGCGTTCATTTCCGGGTTTGATCGTGCTTGCCCCCAACCATTCTGGTGTGTGTGTGTATATATATATAATTTAATATAGGCATGCTCTACAAACCAGTACTGATAGAAACAGGTCCATTCTCTCATAACACATCCTCGATGGCATCAGTCGCTTAGGCAGCTGCGCCACGCAGTACAGCACCGTAACCGGCCGTTTCTGATTTAGTTTTTTCCAGATCGTTCGAATGTTTCTCTTGTACAGTTTGGTTTGTACCAATGAACGAACCGTGAAGGAATGTTATGTTTACTGGATAAATTATTTCACTTGAATGTTAACGTTAAATAAACGTAAAAAAAAAAAACTATTCGGGTCTTCTGTCCTCCTCTTCTGATCAGGGGCCGATATAGTGGTTTGTGCTACTCTGTGCAGTCAACACCACACCAGGTCCTGTTCTTAGCTTCGAAATAATGCTGGCAAATCCAGGTATCTTAGAAAAGAGTCGTCCTCCTGTTAAGTCTTTGAGTTGAGAGTCCCTGCAACAGGAGTCCAAGCCAAGTCAATAGTCTCTACCGTGCAAGTCCTAGTTGAGTCTTCAAGATTGAGACTCCAGGTCCAGTCTCAAGTCTCTGAGATTGTGGTCCAGTCTCGATTCTCTAGTATGCAAGTCCTATTTGAGTCTCCAAGACTGGGAGTCCAAGTTGAGTTTCGAGTCTCTAGCATGCGAGTGCTAATTGAGAGTCTCTGAGATTGTGGGTAGAGGTCCAGTGTCGAGTCTCTGAGATGGTGAGCCCAAGTCCAAACTTAAGTCTCTAGCGTTAGTGTCCAGCATGCAAGTCCTAGTCGAGTCTCTGAGATTGTGAGCCCAAGTCCAGTCTCGAGTCTCTGCCAAGTGACTCAAAGTCAAGTCTTAAGTCTCTAAAGTGTGCGAGTCTGAGTGAAGTCTAATGCCTATAAAGTGAAGTTCCTAGATGAGAGTCTCCAGGGTGCAAGTCCGACTCAAGTCTCAGCTCCCAGAGTTTGAGTTGAGTCTTGAGAGTCTGGTGTGAGGGCCAAAGTCCTGTCATCGAGTCTGACTGAAGTCAAAAGTCTCTAGATTGAGAGTCCTAGTCAAGAGTTTCTTGTAGGTGAAGCGGAGTCGAGTCTCCAGCATGTGAGTCAGTGTGCGAGCCTGGGGTGCCCCGCTGCGACAGACTGTCCCATAACAAAACACACAATTCAAGTAACAGCTACGTCGTGTTTGTCTTTTAATACATCAGCGTGCGACATAAATAAACAAACAAAGAGCACAAAATAACAATTCATGAGGTACGAAAGTCGAAACCAATAACAGAACACTGCATTATAACAATGTGCAAAGTCAAAATTCTTATTTTGCACAGTTCAGCAAAAAGAAATTCTGCAAAGTTTCAGTCTTTTGCTACACACTGGTGATTCCGTGCTGCCAGACACACACCTCCAGTCCCAGTGGTGCCTTCCAGCCAGGTCGGGAATCACACAGGTACGACTGGCTGTGTTTGGGTGTCCAATGGTAACGAAGGCTGTTCCGGCTCATCTAACCAACAAATTCAGGTTGAAGACCAGGATTTCACGATGTTTTGGCTCATTGGAGCGTAAAATCAACCGATTCCATAAATAAACAATTAGCCAGCGACGAGTGACATCATGGATCAAACAAACAAAACGAGACGAGAGCCTCTTACAAAGAAATAATCCCCAAAAAGGAACGTGTGCACACTGTAACAGAGTTGCAAGCTTTACTCGAGGCCGAGCGAGAAGTTTATGCCGTGCACGACGCCGATGATGATCGGCTGCCAGGCGACCAGGTACCTCAGCCAATCCAGCAGCTGGCCGTACAGAACATGCGTCCTCTCCCAGCTGGCATTCAGATTTAAGGAGAAATATGCACGAGGGTACATCAGAAGGTTTAAAACTGCTCCAGTTCGGCTCCATATACACTGAACTGTATTCTTGTTCCTCAAGGCCACCTGTTGAGAAGATCCTAGTTTTTTCAAGCTTTTGAAATGGCTGAATATTAGTGTTTAACAATTTAAACATTGTAAACATTTGGGTGTTTGAATGAAAAATCGTATTTAGGAGGGGAAATCAGCGGGTGGTGTTAATACTCAGGCGAACCAGAGCACTCCCTCTGCCTCTCTACTGCCAGGTGAGGAGACTAATGGTTAGTGTCCCAAAAACTGAAAATCAGTGTTTATCATGAACAATTGGAAACATTTTGCTTTTCACTGTTTTTGGGTAGCCATGTACAGGTCAGCTTTTTGAGTGAGCATTGGAAACTAGCGCGGGGGCTGCTGAACGGAACGGGCGACTATTCAACTAAATCCAACAATCCTCACATATTCAACAATCCTAGACACAGAGCGTATGGACGACACAGAGCAGCAAACGCTGAAGATGACAAAAGACCGAGACAAACAGACTAATGACGCATCGATAAAATGCTGAGGAAAAGCAGCAGGTGTTAATACTCAGGCGAATCAGACTGCTTCACATTACATTAATGCTCAAAATGTGTTCAAATTGGCTACTGCTGAAACATCGGGTCAAGGTTTGGGAGAGAAAAACCATGTCAAAATTTTACTAGATGGGCAAAACTTTTTATGCAAACCTTATTTTGGACAAGCACACTTAAAACATACATGTTATTCAATTTATCAATGTGGCTATACAAGTAAGCCAAATTTCTGCTCCTTTACAACAACAATATAGTTAATTAACTCGAGAGTCTGACTAACTACAAGCCCTGGCAAAAATGACAGAACTGCCACAAATTCACTCGGATTTTCAGTTCGTAGCATGTAAACAAATCACTGATCTAAAACTTTTGTTTAGTATACCTCAAATACTGGGTAATTTGCATGTCTAATACAAATACCACTGTTGGATTAGACTAACTGAAAACTGTCAATTGAAAACCGTGGATTGTAGAACTCGTTCAACAAGGAAATCCAACACAGTGTGGCAAAAGATGGTGGTCCTGGTCAGCCATGTCAAACACCGTCTAACCAGGGCCGTGCTGAGATTGGATGGGGGGTCCTCCCACTTAGTAAATCCAATTGGTATCAGTGCCGACTTGGGGGTGTTGTCCAAAATGGTCCCGGTCTTAAGCCGTCAAACACTTAGCCATACAGAGAACAGGCCAAAATCGAAAGGATACGGGTTGTTCATCATCCTCTTCAGGTCGACTTTCTCGTTGCAGTACGGGCAAGTCTGCTTCTTACCCACAATGCACCAGCCCCGGATGCAGAATTCGTGAAATCTGTTGAACGGCGATATATTTTACTCACCCCGTACAGACCAGACTGAAACTGAAGAAAAAAAAAAAAAACCTACACGTGATTGCAGGAGAGCTGGTAGGTGTCCTCGATGATGCCCTCCTCATCCACGTCCACAAAAGTCTTCTGGCCGCACACAGCACATATGTCATGGCGCAGGCTCCGGGATGGAATACCACCCACGTTGTAATACTGCAACAGAAACGGGCTTCAGATAACAGGAACGCAATCATTTGTGAACCCTTTAGAAGTACATCCTATAAGCACGTAAACATCGATAGAGACAGCCCAATTTTTACAGTTGACTATGTATAATAAATATATTATGCTTGCCCATTTATTTATTGAGGAAAACGGTCCAATGTGATATATCTGTCAGTGGCAAATGTATGTGAACCCTTGCTTTTAGTATCTGTTGTGACCCCATTGTGCAGCAACAACTGTAAAGAAATAATTTCCAGTAACTGTTGGTCAGGCCCCCACATCGGCTTCTACGCTATTTCTACTGGATTAAGGGCAGAACTTTGACTTGGCCATTTCAAAACGTTAACTATATTCTTTTTTAACCCTTCTTTGGTTAAATTAAGAAAACATATTTTCCTTTAGAATTTGCTGCTATAATTCAGAAGTCATCGTTCGCTTGATGACGGTCAGGTTACCCTTGCCCAGATGCAGCAAAACAGGCCCAAACCATGATACTACCACCACCACCACGTTTCACAGATAGGATAAGGATCTTATCTAACATAATGTTTCTCATTTCAGCCAAAGACATCTATTTTTCTGTTTATATCTGGTCCGTCCACAAACCTTTTACAATAACATGATGGGCAGCAGGTGGCCTTTTTGGAGAGAAGTGGCTTTCTTCTTGCAACCCTGTCGTGCACACCATTGTTGTTCAGTGTTCTTCTGATATCAGCCAATGTCAGAGACCTTTAGTTGCTTAGAAGTTACCCTAGTCTTAAATGCTTTGCTATTGGAGTGATGTTTGTCAGTCGACCGACCAACCAACAAAGCTGGTCGAGGAGGGTAACAATGGTCTTGGACGTCCTCCATTTACACACAACCTGTCTGACCGTGGTGGAGCCCAAACCATTTAAAGATGGTTTTCCAAGAGGTTCACATGCTTTTGAATCGTTTTCCTCAATAAACAAATAAAATACGTACCCCTATGGTCGAAGCCATGTAGTCGGAGCAGATTTCGGCAAAGTCTCGTCCCATCACCCCGTAATACAGGCCATAGAAGAGCATAATCACGCCCACGTCCATGGAGTCCTCTGCTTTTATCCTGTCCAATTACACAAGGCATTAATAACAACGCTAACAATTCAGAACACAACTCCAAATAAGCATTTAGGGGGCTGGCACAGTGAGTGTAATATTGTATGTACGAGTCCATTACCATGCCATAAAAGCTAACCTAAACTGTGACAGCCCTACAGGAATGACAAATAATTAATAAGAATGCACCAAAGGTCAGTGGCTGAAGCCACAGGGAAATTTTAACAGCAGATGCATTCTATATTTCACTATCTGAGTTCTTATTTCAGGCGCATCTCTAATATACTCATTGACAAAAAATTAAAAATAACCCACCCAGAACCCACGCCAATTGAGCGGTTATGAGGGAAAATCGAACACGAGCTTTGGCAACCTGCAAGTTTACCTCCATGCCCAACTGTGTCTCATCTTGTATCCAGGCTAGAGGGGGCCCACCAACTTACAGTGGTGCTTGAAAGTTTGTGAACCCTTTAGAATTTTCTGTGTTTCTGCATAAATATGACCTAAAACATCATCAGATTTTCACACAAGTCCTAAAAGTAGATAAAGAGAGCCCAGTTAAACAAATGAAACAAAATATTATACTTGGTCATTTATTTATTGAGGAAAATTAACCAATATTACATATTAGTGAGAGGCAAAAGACCCTTTGCTTTCAGTATCTGGTGTGACCCCCTGTGCAGCAATAACTGCAGCTAAACGTTTCCTGTAGCTGTTGATCAGTCCTGCACACCGGCTTGAAGGAATTTTAGCCCATTCCTCCGTACAGAACAGCTTCAGCTCTGGGATGTTGGTGGGTTTCCTCACATTAGCTGCTCGCTTCAGGTCCTTCCACAACATTTCCATTGGATTAAGGTCAGGACTTTGACTTGGCCATTCCAAAACATGAACTTTATTCTTCTGTAACCATTCTTTGGTAGAACGGCTTGTGTGCTTAGGGTCGGTGTCTTGCTGCATGACCCACCTTCTCTTGAGATTCAGTTCATGGACAGATGTCCTGACATTTTTTTAGAATTCTCTGATATCATTCAGAATTCACTGTTCCATCAATGATGGCAAGCCGTCTTACCCAGTTGCAGCAAAACAGGTCCAAACCATGATACTATCACCACCATGTTTCACAGATGGGATAAGGTTCTTGTGCTGGAATGCAGTGTTTTCTTTTCTTCAAACATAACACTTTTCTTTTAAACCAAAATTTCTATTTTCGTCTCATCCATCCACAAAACATTCTTGCAATGGCCTTCTGGCTCGTCCATGTGATCGTTAGCAAACTGCAAACGAGCAGCAATGTTCTTTCTCATGAACTCATGAACATTAACATTAGCCAATGTGAGAGAGGCCTTCAGTTGCTTAGAAGTTACCCTGGGGTCCTTTGTGACATCACCAACTATTACACGTCTCTTGCTCTTGGAGTGATCTTTGTTGGTCGACCACTCCTGGGGAGGGGAACAATGGTCTTGAATTTCCTCCATTTGTACACAATCTGTCTGACTGTGGATTGGTAGAGTCCAAACTCTTTAGAGATGATTTTGTAACCTTTTCCAGCCTGATGAGCATCAACAACTCTTTTTCTGTGGTTATCAGAAATCTCCTTTGTTCGTACCATGATATACTTCCACAAACGTGTGTTGTGAAGAGCAGACTTTGATGGATCCCTGTTCTTTAAATAAAACAGGGTGCCCACTCACACCTGATTGGCATCCCATTCAATGAAAACACCTGACTCTAATTTCACCTTCAAATTAATCCTAGAGGGTCACATACTTTTGCCACTCACTAATATGTAATATTGGATCATTTTCCTCAATAAATAAATGACCAAGTATAATATTTTGTCTCATTTGTTTAACTGGGCTCTCTTTATCTACTTTTAGGACTGATGATGTTTTAGGTCACATTTATGCAGAAATACAGAAAGTTCTAAAGGGTTCACAAACTTTCAAGCACCACTGTAACTAGAGCCTCCTTTGAATAGTACAGCTTTCCCTAATAAACTTATCCTTTTGTTCTAATATTGTTCTAATTTCACTTACACACAACACCATTACATTCACACATAAAGTTTCATTCGATCCCAACAACTCCTTCTTGGCGAGTTTTTTTTTTTTGTCAGCGAGTGTAAATTAAGAACAATCATCCATATTTTTTTAACATTCATTTGAACAGACGGTCCACATACCTAAAGAACACATTGAATCCAAACAAAGTAAACATAATGGCAAGGTAACCAAGCACACCTACGGCGTAGCTCAGCTTGTAAATGAGCAGGAACCACTTATACACCATCCTGTAAAAGAGACACACGTCGTTCAGCAGCGTCATTACGCAATCACACCACGTCCTGGGTTAGCTGCTGCTGCTGCTCGCTACTTGTACCTGGGTGTTCGGCCCGAAAGGGGTTTCCTCGTGGCCCTGAAGATGACGTAGCTGGTGATGACGGAGAACATGCCCCATGTCGACAAGAAGCGCCACCAGTAAAGCTTCACGGTGAAGTACAGGGGCACCACCCACATCTGCAGGAGCGTCACCAACTGCACCGTGACAGAACAGAGCAAAGACACAATTACACATTTTGCAAAACCTATACATCTTTATATATATATATCTTTCTAAATACGAGCTGAAAACCTCATCCCATTTTCTCACAAGTCCTAAAAGGACAAAAAGAGAGCCCGATCAAGTCAAGTCAGATTTATTTCTATGGCGCTTTTTACAATGGAGCACTGTCCCAAAGCAACTTTACAATTTTAGATTATCTTCCAATATCTAGGGCCAATGCCAAACTGAGCAAGCCTAGGGTAACAGTGGCAAGGAAAAAAACCCCTAAACGTTATGAGGAAGAAAACGTAAGAGGACCAAGGCTCAAAAAGGGACCCACCCATCTTGGGGTTAAGATAGAGTACTATATAAGTATTGTGCTTGATTGAGTATTTGGGCGAAACAGGACTCGGTGATGAGAGGAATCAGCAGCAGGTGTTAATACTCAGGCCAATTGGACCGTTTGAGCTGCTCCTTATTTCCAGGTGAGATGACAAGTTATGCTCAAAAAGAGCTCGAATTGGCTTCTACTGAACAAAAAATGATCCAATATTACATATATGTGAGTGTAAAAAGTATTTGAACCTTTGTTTTCAGTATCCTTCCATAGTGGCAACCATGCAGGACCAGAAACAGCAAAACAAGCCCAAACCTTGAAGGCTAACAACGGTCTAAAAATTTCCTTTTAGCTCAAATCTAGAACGCAGTTCGGCGACTCACGGTGTACGATCTGCAGTGCCTCTGCTTCCACTGGACGAGCCCGATCTGGGCGACCACCAGCGTCGCAATCAGGATCAGGACCATTTCTGCGTGCATGGCCTCATGGCCCCTGTGCTTGACGTGCAGTTTCTCATGCTGCACTCTGAAGAGGGATAAAGTAAGGAACTCGTCAAGTGAGCCACGGAGACCCTTCACACTAACGACACACACTGGTAATTCCCAAGACAAGAAGAACTGGGTTGAGGCCACGGTAAGGCCTCGCTCATTATAGACTCCAGTTATGAATTCTGCCTCACAACAGGGAGAATGTTTGCGAATAGTCGAGCCGTCTGGACTGACGTTTCCTCATCTGGTTTGAGAGTGGTCGAGGTGTCGAACCTGAGGCTATCTCCTATCTCCTTTTATCAAGATGGTTTTGGAGTGTTTGTGCCATCTCAACTGAGGGTTCCTCAACGGAGATACCCTCCTAAGCAAAGGGGTTTTGAGTTGTCGAGGTGTCTCGGCTGTCTCCAAAGAGGGTTTCCCCTTTTGCCAAGGTGATTTGTGAGTGGCTTAGGCATTTGCTGTCACTGGTGGAGACGCCCTCCTCTGGCAATATTGTTTCTTGGTGGGCTTCCATAGTTTTAAAGTCCACTCGGGTATGGGCTGAGACCGACACAGACTACGGAAGACCCTTCCGTCACATAAAGTTGGGTGATATCTGGTCTGTGGCGTGTACATTTTGTTCAGTTTGGGTTCATTTAGTAAATAACCAGTAATGATGCATTAAAGTTTGCAGAAACGACATATTTACGTTCGGATTTGGTTTCACAAGGGGTGCACAAACTTTTGCATAGCTTAAAACCTTCGATAGTGGTGTGCACTAAATTCGGGATCATTAAAAAAGTCATGCATTTCCAACAGCCTGACAGTAAAACTTTCTAAAAATAATACTTACTTCCAGTTTTCTCGGTAGGTCATGTCGAAAAGGTCGTCCTGTAAATAAAAAAAAACAAATAAAAACGTGTGTGTGCAAAGCCTTACAACGGCAAGATATGTTACGTGTTAAAAAAATAAGATACACTGGCCGCTTGACAGACTGTGTTCTAAATGCACTCCACTCCAAAACAAAGGTCACTACCTAGGGCACAAACGCCATTATTACACACTACTTGCAATGAAGACGCGCTGTGCAATTTGGGATTCGACCCTCGGTTAGCTTTGCAGCGTCCGCAAATCTAAAGCCAGCAGCAACACAGCACAAACTGTACAGCCACGTTCTCGTAGACCGTTGTCGCCAGGTTATTAACGTTATAACATTATTAATAACCGCAAGTTAGACATGCTTACGCTGTTTTCGCCACCCGTTCGCAGATTAACGCTAGAACACACAGTCGCCTCAGCAATCCGCGCTCTCGTGCGTTAAACAAAGCGCCAAAAAGCAGAAGGTAAACTGGTTCTTAGCTACAGCGTTTTCTTTCGTGCCTCGCTACCTGAGGTGGCACGTCAGCCATGGTTCAGCCAGCTAGCTACAGATTACACACACACACACACTCAGTGTGTGTCAGCTGGGTAGACCTGTCAAAAAATCAGGAATGACCGCGGTCTGCTGTTCGTTCCCTTACTCACTCGTTCCCTACACCCTACTATGTAGGACTCTAGTAATGGATAACAGAGCAGGTAGCCAACAAAATCGCTAACACCCTACAAAAGTGTGTTGTATATAAGCTATACTGAAGTAATTTGCATACGTATTTTGAGACTTGGGTTACCCCTTAAGTAACCATATGGGACGTTTTTCCCTTACCCTAGGGAATTACTTGAGTGTGTTGCGTAAAATCTCTCGACTAAGTGAAAACAGTGAGGGATTTACTGCAGGGACTGAAGTTTTGTTGCAGGGTTCCACTCCTTTCGACGTTAATTACTACCTTATGCCCTGTGCTCCCTATTACCCCCACACCCCTGAATTGGTCACGTGGCTATGGAAAGTACGGGGGATGGTGATCCCCAATAACCGGGACTCAAACCGGGGTCCCTGTGGTGGTGTTTTAACCCTGCTTTTCCTGGTCAGGTCAGGCTTTCCAAGACTTATCCCAAAAGGACACAAGACACAGACGTAAGCCAGTCCCGGATAGTTAAATAAATCTCAACACTGTATAATGCATTTTCTTTATTAACAGCCCAGCCATGCTATCCATTAAGAAAAAAACAAACAAGAAAGAGACAGAATACAATGATTGGTCATCGTTCAACAGTACATCAGTGCTTAAAAAGTTGTGCATAAATATGAGCAACAACAGTATCAGATTTCTATTTGAAAAATAGATAAAGAGAATCAAACATACTTGGTCATTTGTGTATTGAGGAAAATGATCAAATTCATGGCATCTTCTGTAGGCCTGTGTGGCGCTGCTGGTGAGTAGTGGTGAGTATCTACAGAGAAATGTTCAGAGGAAAGACAAACCATGAACTGTTGTAGTTGGAGTGGTCCAAACCAGCAGAAAGGCCAATTTATGGCATCTTCGGAAGGCTTATTTGGCCCTCCTGGTTAGCAGTGGTGGGTATCTAGAGGGGACCCCTTTATCTGTTGGTCTTGGAGTTGTCCGAACTGGCAGAAAGGCCAATTTATTGCATCATCAAAAGGCATTCTTCATGTGTAGCATTCTGGGGGAGTAGTGGTGGGTATCTACACAGAAATGTTCCGAAGAGGGACAAACCATAAACTGTTGGTCTTGGAGTGGACCGATCTGGGAGAAGGGTCACAGAATATATATGTTCCACGAACTGGACACATGACCATTGCGAGTGTACTACTTCTTCAGCATGGATTATTAAGTACGTAATGAGTCCACCCTAGAGCAGCAGCACAGGGTTGAGAGAATTTCATGAGAGAAGAAAGATCAACGCTTCACAATGAAGTTCATGTTATAAATAGAATTGCACGTACGATCAAAAGAGCTCCGGTCATTAATTCAGTGCAAACAGCTTCTAATTGAGAGCAACGCATATAAGTGACAAAGGTTACAAATTCATAAATAAAATAGGAACTCACAGTTGTTTTGCTCATAACTGCTCAGCCTTCAAAAATCAAATGTAGCTAGCTTGTCATTCACAATGATGTCTGTTCTAAGTAAGAAATCACAGAGTGCAGGCTCCTTGGAAGGTGGAGTGTTGAAATGGTGTTTGAAGAGACATAACCAAAACTAAGCATTTGGTGGCAGCACTGTGTATATGGACGCTCCATTTTTCTGTCTTGTGTTGACCACTTATTCCCATAAAACAAGTACTTTATATGGCCAAAGGTTTTTGGACAACAAAAATGGCATCCTTTCCACCTCTACAACATCCTCTCTTCTAAGAGGGCTTTCCGTTTTGGAATATGACTCTGAGGTCAGCTTCTGATGTTAGACAATACACCCTGCCTCACTTATGCCATTATTGTGCATTTTTAAGGTGTTTGATAGAGTTGAAGTCAAGATTTGAGTGTTTGAGTTGAAGACGACTGGACTTCTTCTTGGTTTTTGAAGATGCAAAATGGTTCTTCAGTTCTAGAAGTTGATGGGGCAGCCCAGGTATTTCAGGGTGTACTCACACTAGGCAATTCGAACCAGGCGCGGTTCGTTTGGCTAGTGTGAGTGCTCCCAATCTCACCGGGGGAATTGCGCTGGGGCCCGCTTGAAATAGATGGGCTGGGGCGCGGTTCGTTGGACTCCAGCACGGTACGTTTGCAGTGTGAGTGCAATCGCGCTCCGGTAAGCTTTCGTCATCACAGACGCGCCCACACAGCACAGCGCACTTCATTGTTGTACATATGTGATCGGGTAATAACACACTTCTGTGCCTTTCTTTGGTTTCGTTTTGTTCGCGCTGACACACAGCCCTAATAAGCCTTATAATAAGTGCATTGATAATGCAGCTCACTGTGTTCCGAATTCTTATGCTGCACATCAGACTCTCTGCTTATACAGGGCTTTTTTATTTCTCTTTGTTCGCGCTGACTCACAGCCCTAATAAGCCTTATAATAAGGTGCATTGATTATGCGACACGCTGTATTTCGACTTATCGTGCTGTACAGCAGACTTCCTGCTTGTATTTAATATGTATTTAATATGTATTTAATATGTGACTTTTTTATTTCTATTTGTTGGCGCTGACTCACAGCCCTAATAAGCCTTATAATAAGTGTATTTATTGATAATGCAGTTCAGTGTTTCGGCTTCTCGCGCTGCACATCGCATTCTATGCTTATACTTATACATGGCTTTTTTATTTCTATTTGTTGGCGCTGACTCACAGCCCGAATAAGCTTTATAATAAGGTGCATTGATTATGCGATGTGCTGTACTTCGGCTGTACAGCGGACTTTATGCTTCTACTTACTATGTGACTTTTTGTTTCTATTTGCGCGCTGACACACAGCTCTAATAAGCCTTATAATAAGTGTACTGATGATGAACTATTTTTCGGCATCTGAGGCAGCTGCACAGCACGCACAAAACGAAAGCAAAGAACGGCATAAACGTATGTGATTACCCGATCATATGTACAACCATGAAGTGTGCTGCGTAATGACAAAAGCATGATAAAAGCGCGCCGGAGCGCGTTTCTGTGTGAGGCTTGTGTGAGTGCGGGCCAGAGCGCGTTTGTCCCCCCTCCCCATTCAGACTCTGGCCTGGTTCGGGCAACCGTGCCTAGTGTGAGTCTAGAAAAGTCTTAAAGTGTAGTGGGTTTGTCACCTTGGAGGTGGTCCTGACCCGTCCTGTCAATACATAAGTCGTTTGGATCACAAGAGCCAAGGTGTGACCCATTATTGAGTCGTTCCCCCACCCTGCCATCATGTGAGTCGTTAGAGGTGTGAATGGGGGTTCGACCTCCTGGGAAGGGATCTCAAGCCTGTTTTGTAGGTGGCTGATAACTGGTGAAATGACCACCCCATCTTTTCAACGATGGTTTGTCTAGCTGGACATAAATTGCTCTTTTACTCAAACCAAATGGACAGTTGAACAACAACCCCAGTGAGATTTGAACCCTGGACCTTCTGGTTCATAGTCCAGTACCTTAACCACTAGGCTGCCACAGTCACTTAAGTCTTCCATGACCTGGATGACTGAGAACCAACAAAGAGAAGTTGAAGTCAAGTTCTCAGTCAACGTTGGCAAACCAATTCTCCATGGAAAACTTGATGAACTGAATTGTTGGAGGTGGAAACCTATAAACATATCATACCTCACTACTTGGAAGAGGTGTCCACAAACTTTTGACCATATAGTGTATCTGTGTGTCCATTAGCGAACGTATATGCCTATGTGTCTTGAACAGGCAGGACATGAATGATAAACGTCTTGGAGTCCTCTCAAGCAACATGGGATGAGGCAACATCCACAGACCAAGCTGAAACAGAAAGAGCAAATGATCAGTGTGGACTTTATGGCACAGATTAGCATTCAAGCATTGACATGGAGATTATACAGGTAGAAATGTTGGATTACTGCAAAACTCGGCATGCAGTTATTTATTTTTCAGGCAGATAATGTGGTCTGATTAGACACTTGCCACAAGAGAGCATAAAAGTGCTTCCCTTACAGTGCTGGCCCTGTAGACAGAGGTTACTTTTTTAGAGGCTACTTTTGTATAACGTAACTCTTAGGTGAGAGATCGTTGGCTGTTAGGCAATTTGCCCATTTGACAGACTTTAAAAGGGGGAGCATCATTCGACTGACAGAAGGAAGATGGACGTTTTGATGCATTGCTGTTAGGAGGTGTTGGGAGCAGTGGTTCCTTGAGAGCACCACCCACAGTGAACAGGCTCCAGATGGCCCAGGCAAACCACCAGTAGAAAAGATCATTCACCAGCAAGCACGAACAGCTCCCACAGTTTTTTTATCCACCAACCAGATCCAGGTGGCATCTTCAGTACACACTCCATTTCTAGGCACATAGCAGAAGGAAATCTGTCGTCACAGTGCCCACTACTTGTCCTGCCATTGACAACCGGCCACCATCGCCTTCATTTGCAATGGTGTCGTGAACAAGAAACCTGGACTGCTACAAACTGAAACAATATAGTCTTTAGCGACGAATCTAGGTTCTGCTTGGGATCCGACAACGGTCGGGTTTCTAGTGTGGAGGCCTCGCGGAGAGCACTTCAATCCTGCCTTTGATCTGGGAAGCCACCGCATGCCACAGTCGGTCACCCTTAGTAGTGATACGAGGGACACTAACAACTCAGCAATATGTGCGGGACATCCTGTGACCACATGTTGCCTCTCATGGCAGGGCTTCCAAGTGGCAATTTTCATCAGGATAATGCTCACCCACACATGCCAATTGAGCATTCATTGGACCAGCTGGGACGCCAGCTTTGGCAAACTATGAGGGTGGAAGATATACAGACCCAGCTGTAGGCAAATGTGTCGTAGAGGCATGTCTAGCAGTCCATCGTGCCTAGAGCTCTCAGAGGCTACTTTTGTGTAGTGTACCTCTTGCTCAGAGGTCGTCTCTGAGCAAGAGGTACACTACACAAAAGTAGCCTCTGAGAGCCTCTTTAGATGGCAGTGGGGGAAGCACTTGTACATGTACATATCTGCCTGTGAAATAACTGCAAGCTGAGTTTTGCAGCAACCCGACATTTCTGTCTGGGTCCTTTATTTTTGCCTACACAAAAATATATTGCACCACCACTCCCTCCTGAAGAGCAAGCTACCACAGGTCATGAACTGCAGTAAAGGCTATATAAACTACTGTTATATAAACTAAGGACATACTTTAATTCTTTCAGAGCTTACAAAGCACTGACCTCTAAATCTCGCTGCTACAGTGGGGCAAAAACAGTATTTAGTCAGCCACTGATTGTGCAAGTTTTCCTACTAAGAAAGATGAGAGAGGTCTGTAATTTTCATCATAGGTACACTTCAACTATGAGAGACAAAATGAGAAGAAATAAATCCAGGAAATCACATTGTAGGATTTTTAAAGAATTTAATTGTAAATTATGGTGGAAACTAAGTATTTGGTCAATAACAAAAGTTCAACACAATACTTTGTAACATAACCTTTGTTGGCAATGACAGAGGTCAAACGTTTCCTCTAAGTCTTCAACAGGTTGACACACACTGTAGCTGGTATTTTGGCCCATTGCTCCATGCAGATCTCCTCTAGAGCAGTGATGTTTTAGGGCCTGTCGCTGGTAACCACAGACTTTCAACTCCCTCCACACATTTTCTATGGGGTTGAGGTCTGGAGACTGGCTAGGCCACTCCAGGACCTTGAAATGCTTTTTACGGAGTCACTCCTTCGTTGCCCGAGTGGTGTGTTTGGGATCATCGTCATGCTGGAAGACCTAGCCACGTTCCATCTTCAATGCTCTCACTGATGGAAGGAGGTTTTGTCTTAAAATCTCATGATACATGGCCCCGTTCATTCTTCCCTTAACACGGATCAGTCGTCCTGTCCCCTTTGCAGAAAAACAGCCCCAAAGCATGATGTTTCCACCCCCATGCTTCACAGTAGGTATGGCGCAACTCGGTATTCATCTTCCTCCAAACGTGACAAGTTGAGTTTTTACCAAAACGTTCTATTTTGACACATCTATTTGGACTATGCTATTTCCTGGACATGTACTGGCTTAAGCAGGGGGACACGCCTGGCACTGCAGGATCGGAGTCCCTCTCGGCATAGTGTGTTAATGATGGTAGCCTTTGTTACTTTGGTCCCAGCTCTCTGCAGGTCATTCATCAGGTCCCTTCGTGTAGTTCTGGCATTTTTGCTCACCGTTCTCATGATTATTTTGACCCCGTGGAGCCCCAGATCGAGGGAGATTATCAATGGTCTTGTATGGCTTCCATTTTCTTACAATTGCTCCCACAGTTGATTTGTTTACACCAACTGGCTTGCCTATTGTAGATTCACTCTTCCCAGCCTGGTGCAGGTCTACAATTTTCTTCTTGGTGTCCTTTGACAGCCCTTTGGTCTTGGCCATGGTTTAGTTTGGAGTCTGACTGTTTGAGGCTGTGGACAGGTGCCTTTTATACAGATAACGAGATATAACAGGTGCAAATTAATACAAGTAACGAGTGGAGGACAGAAGAGCTTCTTAAAGAAGAAGTTACAGGTCTGTGAGAGCCAGAAATATTGTTTGTTTGTGGACCATGATTTACAATTAAATTCTTTAAAAATCCTACAGTGTGATTTTATGAATTTTTTTTCTCATTTTGTCTCTCATAGTTGAAGTGTACCTATGATGAAAATTACAGACCTCTCTCATCTTTATGTGTAGGAGAACTTGCACAATCTACTAAATACTGACTAAATACTTTTTTGCCCCACTGTATATGGCTTTTGAGAATATCATTCTACATGTAGTCATTTAGCAGACGGTCTTAAGCAGAGCAACCTACAGTTGATACAGACCAAGAAATTGTGGGTTAAGGGACTTGCTCATGGACCCAACAGGTTGTCGAGCTTCAACTCCAATCAACTCACTCGGTTTCTAAAAAAATCTGATCGGTTGCACCCTACCCGAAGACAGTGAATAGACAGCACATGCTCCAAGCCACAGCTCCAGGTTTATAGTGGACCTTGGTGGTAATGTTACTTTGGCAGTGTGGACAAACGGTCACAGTAGGGGCATCGCCAAGCGGTCCCACAAGAGCCGGAGGAGACTGTGCCAAAACTGCGAGACAGACATAGACAAGACATGCAAACACAGTCCAGCTAAAAACCACTGAAATAGCAGTTGTGGGTTTAGGGTCTTGCTCATAGGCCCATCAGTGGCAGCTTGGCACCACTAGGACTTGAACTTCAAACCTTGTGGTCCGTTGGCCAGTTCCCACCACAGGCCAAGGAAGAACACACTTAGGGCCTGATAAGAATAGACAGACACGTACCTTGTTGTGTTTGTTGTACTGCCGGGACATCTGTGGGGACATTCAGGATGGGATAGGGAGACGTATGAGGTGGACAGCCCACTACACCGGAAATCAGGAGCATTAGCATCTTACATTATTGGCATCTAATTTGTATAGCTTTATTTACAGTGTATATGTAGCACCGTAACTCGGGAGCCTCTGGCAAGGCAGAAACCTAGGAACACACATATATATACACAACTAAATTTTGGCACCGAGAACACTGAACGATTTAGTTTTTCGGGTGTTAACAGCCTTGTCAGTAGTAGACTAACTCCAGTTATGTAGGTAAGGGAACACACACAGGTCACAACCCTTTGCAAATACCCCGAGTGCTGGAGTCAAAACAACGCTGGGAATGCTGAAGAGTTTGTGCTTCATGGCGGTTGGTATGTGGAAGTATTCGTCTTTTAGGTCTGTAGTCGCAAACCATGCATTTTTGTTTACACTTTACACCACATCTGGTATGTGCGGCATCCAGAACGACAGTTTCAAAACCATTCTCAAAGTTCTCATCAATGCTGTTCTAGTCAGGGTGGCTGGGGGGTTAGGAGGTTATGGAGTTAAGAGCCTATCACTATCCTGCTTCTCACTGGGTGTAGGGGAAGTACCCCCTTCATGGGGTGCCAGTTCATCACCTGCCGCTGCTGCAGAGTGTCTGAGACTCACCTGCTTCTCCGTAAGATGGCGGGGGTGTCGGTGACCGCCCTTGCTCCGAAATATATGAGGTTGACCCACAAGCTTCGGTGTATGATGGGGGTGCAGATATGGCATTGACCGTAGGAGCAGTAGGTCCGGGAATATCCATTTACTCCTTAAATCTGGTTAAAGGAAAAAAAAAGAAACTACATTCACTACTTGGCACTCCAGGGTGGTTGGGGGATTGTTCCCCTACTCAGAGCTGCAACCGATTGGCATCCCATTCAGGGCATGCCTACGACTCATGCACCCTGTGTTCTCTGGGGACAGATCCCAGAGCTACCCTGATCCAAGGGTTGGTTACCACCTTACGCCTTGTTCTGGCATTTAGGCACTTGACTCCAGAGCCTGGTTCTCATCAAGGAACAGTTTAGACCTTCCAGAGGAGTTCTGACACTCAGGCATCCTTGGGCGGCAGATACTTCAAGACCAAACTGAACTCCAGGGTACCATGAAACCCAGGTACAACAGCCAGGTCATGACTGTGTCTGCAAGGAACCGATCCGGACCACAACTGCTACCGGATTCTTGCTGGACTCTTTGGTCTCTTTGTCACCTCAGTGAAACAGGAGACTGTGACTGAAGGACGCCAATCCAAAAAGTTGAGAAGGAGTTGCTGTTGCTTGTTTGGCTTCCCCTTCCTCAAACAGAACCTCTAGTGGAAGATCCCGTTTGGCTCTAGCGTGGAGTTAATCCCCGTGTCCAAAACATCGGGCTATTAGTTTTATAACCTCGCTCCAGTCACAGGTAGCCATCGATGCAATCCTGGCCAGGGTCACAGCAGGGTGCAGAGCCTGTCCTTGAATGGCTCCCTCAGACAAGTGCCTATCGAGTTGCTGCCTCATCTCGTAATTCTGCACTTATGTTTGCCATCATTTCAAAACTTACCGCACTCGCCCCTTGCCTCTTCCTCTGTAAACGTCGTAATTTCACAGCCACTGATTCTGCTCCATGCTCGTCCTCCAGCTAAATGACCATCTCTAGATTTCCCCCCCAACTGCTTGGTTGGAGCCAGCAGAAGCAGGCAGAGCTGGGACGAGGTGCAGACCGATTGCAATTGCTTTGGATTTGTCAGCGTGTGCAGCAATGACTTCCTTCTTCATTCTTATCATTATTACTTTACATACTCACCCTACCAGTTTTTGTGTTTCTTGCCGCGCATTCCATTGCTATGAATAGGCAGCAGCATGGGTGTGGAAGCGAGTTTTGACTCTCTGTGCATGTGTGGATTTGTAGTTCCTGCTGCAAAGTACTATGACTTTAATATTAACAACAACAACAAAAAAACTAAAATGGCATCAGCAAAAATCAGCCTCACTGGTTCTGTGTCACATAACCAGGGTTTTTTTAATTTGTATGTATGTTTTTCTTTTATTCGTAGCCACGTTTTCTTAATTCATGCACACGTTTGTTTTTTATTCGTGGCCACTCTTTTCTTAATTTGTATACATGGTTCCTTTCATCCGTAGCCACGTTTTATTAATTTTTATGCACGTTTTCTTAATTTGTATGTATTTTGTTCTTTAACAGAGGTGCTTGAAAGTTTGTGAACCCTTTAGAATTTTCTATATTTCTGCATAAATATGACCTAAAACATCATCAGATTTTCACACAAGTCCTAAAAGTAGCTAAAGAGAACCCAGTTAAACAAATGAGACAAAAATATTATACTTGGTCATTTATTTATTGAGGAAAATGATCCGATATTACATATTAGTGAGTGACAAAAGTATGTGACCCTCTAGGATTAGCAGTTAATTTGAAGGTGAAATTAGAGTCAGGTGTTTCAATCAATGGGATGCCAATCAGGTGTGAGTGGGCACCCTGTTTTATTTAAAGAACAGGGATCTATCAAAGTGCTCTTCACAACACACGTTTGTGGAAGTGTATCATGGCACGAACAAAGGAAATTTCTGAGGAGCTCAAAAAGAGAGTTGTTGATGCTCATCAGGCTGGAAAAGGTTACAAAACCATCTCTAAAGAGTTTGGAGGGTAACTTCTAAGTAACTGAAGGCCTCTCTCACATTTGCTAATGTTAATGTTCATGAGTCCACTATCAGAAGAACACTGAATAACAATGGTGTGCATGGCAGAGTTGCATGCAGGGTTGTCGTACATATGTGTTCTTTTATTCGTGGTCACTTTTCTATTGATACACATGTTTTCTGAGTTTGTACATGTGTTCTTTTAATTCATAGTCATGTTTTACTTTTAATTCTAGTCATGTTTTTTTAATTAATACGCAAGTTTTCTTAACTAAGCATGTTTTTTTATTTGTCTGCGTATCATTCTTTTATTCATAGCCATGTTTTATTAATTCATAACCAAGTGTTCTTTTTTAAGTTTTCTGAACTCGTATGCACATTTTTCTTTTATTCATAGCCATGATTTCTTAATTTGTATTCACATTTCCTAAGTCATACCCAAAAGTTCTTGTATTCATGTCAACGCTTTGTCAACACTTAATTTGCATACATTTTTCTTTTATTCGTAGCCATGTTTTCTTAATTTGTACACACATTTGATGGCCACGTTTTCCTAATTCATGCACATGTTGTTCTTGTACTTATGGCCATGTCTTAATTTGTATGTGTTTTGTTATTTTATTCGTAGCCACGTTTTCTTAATTCGTATGCACGTATTTCTTTAATTGATGGCCACGTATGTTGTTCTTTTACTTTTGGCCACGTTTTCTTAATTCGTATGCACATGTTCTTTAATTGGTAGTCATGTTTTTTAATTTGTAAGCACGTTTTCTTTTATTGATGACCACATTTTCTTACTTTGTACGCATGGTTTTCTTTTTTATTTGTGGCCACATTTTATTAATTCGTACACACATGTTATTTTATTCATAGTCATGTTTTCTTAATTTGTAAATATGTTGTTCTTTTATTTGTATACACTTTTTCTTAATTTGCATGTTTCTCTTTTATTCGTTGCCATGTTTCTTTTCATTCGTGCGTACGTTGTTAATTTGTACAGATGTTATGTACGTTTTCTTAATTGATATGTTTTCTTAATTCATACTCACATTTTTCTGTCTTTAGTGGCCATGTCTTCTTAATTCTTACGCATGTTTTCTTGTATTTGTAGTCATGTTTTCTTAATTCATCTGTACGTTTTTCTTTTATTCATGGTCACGTTGTCTTAATTCATCCGAATGTTATCAGTCGATCAATAATAATAATCTCAATCTACTTCTGCTGATTTTGATGCCCCATTGGCTACAGTGAGTCGTTACACGTGGGTTCACTCCTGAACGTTATAGGACTTCTGACTAACTGAAATAACACCCATAGTGAACCCAGAGCAGAGGTGAAAGCATTCTGAACTACAGTGTAGTGATAATATCAAAATCTTTAATAGCCGGTGCAGTTCAGGCTCTTAACATGAGTAAATACTAAGCGATTTCAAGTGGATCACATCAGAAGTCAAATCCGATTTCATAGATTGTTTTTGCCGTTTTGTTTTTCAGAGCTCGTCTTTGCCGGCTTCATCACTAGGCTGTTCTGACTCTTCACTTCTTTCACTTGGGACCTGCAAAGGTAAAACAGATCCAAGACGTTGAAGCAAATTTAACCCCCACATATTTCTTTTACTACAGCTATATGTACCTCATAATTGCTTTCTTGTTCCTCCTCCTCCTCCTCTTCATCTTCCTCATCCTCATCTTCTTCTTCTTCTTCTGTTTCCTCTGGCAGGGCTCCACCATTATCCAGGAATTTGATGAACGTTTCCAAATCCCTGGTAAACATGTAGTCAATGATCTGACAGCCAAGGGTTTGAGAGAAAAAGATCAGGATTAGACCTTGAATTCGTACGCATGTTTTTTCTTTGATTCGTAGCCATGTTTTCTTAATTCGTAACCACGTTTTTTAAATTTGTACATATGTTTTATTTTATTCGTAGCCACTTTTTCTTAATTCGTACACATTTTTCTTATATTCGTAACCACGTTTTTTTTATTTGTACATATATTTTTCTATTATTTATTTATTATTATTTATTTTTATTAATGGCAACTTTTCTTTTATTTGTACCATGTTTTCTTAATTCGTATGCATGTTTTCTTTCTTTAGTGGCCATGTTTTCTTAATTCATTTGTATGTATGTGTTCTTTTATTCATGGCTACATTTTCATAATTGATACACACGTTTTCTTAGTTCGTATGCAAATTCTTCTCTTATTCATAACCATGTTTTCTTAATTTGTATGTACGTTGTTCTTTGTTCGTGGCCACGATTTCCTAATTCGTACGAATGTTTTTCTTTTATTCGTAGCCTTGTTTTCATAATTTGTACTCACGTAATTTTATTCATTGCTACGTTTTCTTAATTCGTACGAATATTTTTCTTTTATTTGTAGCCAAGTTTTACTAATTCGTACTGACGTAATTTTATTCATAGCTACGTTTTCTTGATTTGTGCGCATGGTTTTCCTAATTCGTACGTGTTTTCTTAATTCTTACGGACATTGTTTTATTTGTAACCCCTCTTTTGTAAATTGTACGCATGTTTTTTTTTTTTTTAATTCGTACGTGTTTTCTTAATTCTTACGTACGTACTGTATTTCTTTCATTCGTGGCTGCGGTTTCTCAATTCGTTCATGTTTTTCTTTTATTTGTGTTTTTATTCATTTATTTTTATTTTTATTCGTTGTATTTTTATTCATGTTTTTCTTTATTTTTCGTGGCCACGGTTACTTAATTCATAAGCATTATTTTCTTTTATTACCTTACCTTTATTACCTTAATTGTTACAAATGTTTTGTTAATTCTTTTGTATGTACATGTTCTTTTTTTCATGTCAACATTTTCTTAATTTCAACAAGTTTTCCATTTTTTTAATTAGTGGCTACATTTTCTTAATTTGTTTTCTTAATTCATATGTATGTTTTCTTTTACTGGTAGTCACATTTTTTTCTTAATTCGTACGTATGTTGTTCTTTTATTTGTAGCCACATTTTCTATATTCATATGCATGTTTTCTTATTAGTACTCTCATTTTTCTTTTATTTGTAGCCACGCTTTCTTAATTTGTATAAAGGTTTTCTTAATTCATGCATCTGTTCTTCTTTTATTCAGTCACGTTTTGTTAATTTGTACGTATGTTGTTCTTTTATTCATAGACACTTTTTCTTTATTCATACACACACGTTCCTTTATTCGAAACCACGTTTTGTTGTTCAATGGCATGTTGTTCTTCTATTCGTAGCCAGGTTTCTTCATTTGTATACACTTTTTGTTAATTTCTTTGGGCATGAGTTGCAATCCTGAAATTCAGGAATGAATGGATGTTTATGGACATATGAAATGAAGTTGACAAGGACGAAAAAATCAAATATTTTGGGTCTGCAATTAATCAAATTATCGTTTTCCATTTCCATTTTCCATCCTAGCATTTTCCATTTTCGGATTTGGGGTTGCGGTATTGTGGAGTGTGAATTAAGGTCAGTGTCAGTTGCAGAATTTTCTGACCTCTCTGTCTGGCCCTGCTGGAAAATACTTGAGGCTTGGATATCCCTTCACGGTGACAGACTCCACCTCGTTGGCTGTCGAGTCCATCTTAGCTATGACGATGTTTTCGTGGTCCTTGTACTTCTCCCCCAGCTTTTCCCACTCAGGGGCCAGCTCCTGACAGTGGCCACACCAAGGAGCGTCTTAAAGAGATGCGACAATACTTTAGTAACGCACACAGGGGCTCGGCTTAAGAAGTGGTTCTACTTACAGAATTCCACAAAGACGTTCTTGGTTTCGTCGAAGGCCACTTGCTCAAAGTTCTTCCCCACAAGCACTTTGACTGGACCCTGGTCCCAGTCCTCTGGAACCTCTTGACTGATTAAATGTGGCTGTAAAAGTGACAGACATGGAATGGGAACTCCCTCCCCAAAGGACCAGGGCTTTAAGCGTATTGACAAAAGGCAAAGGTTTAACAACTGCATAATGACTAATGAGAGCCTAACAAAATTAAAAGGGCTAACAGGGGGCTAAGTGTTAACAAAGATTCTATGGGCTTACAGAGGTTACTGATGGTCTAACGAGTGGTTAAGATCTAATGAGAGGCTAAGAAATACTAAAGATCAAACAAACAAAGGGGTTAAGGGCTACAAAGGGTAACAAGAAGCTAATGGCTAACAAGATGCTAAGTAAAGTCAAGTCTGATCTATTTATATAGCGCTTTTTACAATGGAGCATTGTCTCAAAGCAACTTTACAAGTTTAGATTATCTCCTAGTAACTACGTCCAATCCCAAATTCAGCAAGCCTAGGGCGACAGTGGCAAGGAAAAACTCCCTGAGTGGTAACAGGGAGCTAAGTGTTAACAAAGAGGATAAGGCTTAAGGAAAAGATAACAAGAACTATCAGGAACTAATTGCTGACAGAAGGCAAAAGCTTAACAAGTGGCTAATAGCTAATGACAGACTAACAAAAAGGAAAAAAGGGAAACGATAACAAATGCTAACAAGGTCCTAGGGGCTGAAACCAGCTAACAGTGCTCTAACACGATGGGCTAACACGAGCTAAGGTCTACCAATAAACTAACAAAGGCTAAATGACCAATACCAGCTAAAGTCAAACAAGTTACTAACAAGTGGGTACATACGAACAGGGAGTTTAGAGCTAACACGAGTGTTAAGTGTTAACACCAGTTAAAGTCTAACATGTGGCTAAATGCTAATGAGAACATAAAAAAGGGTTAACAAAAGCTAATAATGGTCTAACGAGCTGATACGGGCTAACAAAACCTAAGGGCTAAGAGGAGGTTAATTGCTAATAAAGATTCTAAGTGCTAACAAAGTATATTGATGGACTAATGAGTGGCTAAGGACTAATGAGAGACTATTAAAATGCTAAACCTACCCAAGGCTAACAGTGACTAAAAAGGCTACGAGCTAAAAAGAAGCTAAGAACTAACAATCGCTGTAGCTAAGCTATCGCTGGAGCTAAGTGCTAACAACCCAAGTCCCATGGGCTAACAAGAAGCCAACTGCTAACAAAGGCTATTGATGGACTTACAAGTGGTTAAGGCCACTCGATATTAACATTGTTAGCCCTGTTGGCAGCCTTTTAACACGTAGCTTATTGCTAGCCTCTTATCAGTCCTTAGCCACTTGTTAGCCTTTAGCCTTTGTGTTATTATTTAGCCTTTGTTAGTATTTTGTTACTGTCTCATCAGCCCTGTCTCATCAGCCCTTAATTTCACTTGAAATTACACTCTTGTGTTAGCCCTTAGCACTTTGTTAGCCCCTTAACATTGTAACCCTTAGCGTTTTGTTAGTTTCTCATTACCCCTTGGCCACTTGTTAGCCTTTAGCTTGAGTTATTTCTTAGCCTCTGTTAACATTTTGTTAGTCTCTTGTTAGCTCTTAGCCACTTGTTAGCTTTTAGCTTGTCTTATCCCTTAGCCTATCATCAGCCATAAGTCACTTGTTAGCCTTTAGCTTGTATTATCCCTTAGTCCCTGTTAGCGTTTTGTTAGTCTCTCATTAGACCTTAGCCACTTATTAGCCTTTAGCTTGAGTTATCCCTTAGCCTCTGTTAGCATTTTGTTAGTCTCTTGTTAGCTCTTAGGCACTTGTTAGCCTTTAGCTTGTATTATCCCTTAGCCTCTGTTAGCATTTTGTTAGTCTCTTGTTAGCTCTTAGCCACTTGTTATCCTTTAGCTTGTATTAACCCTTAGCCTATCATCTGCCCTAAGTCACTTGTTAGCATTTAGCTTGTGTTATCCCTTAGCCCCGTTAGCATTTTGTTAGTCTCATTAGCCCTAAACCACTTGTTAGCCTTTAGGTTGTTCCATCCCTTAGCCTCTGTTAGCATTTTGTTAGTCTCTCATTAGCCCTAAACTACTTGTTAGCCTTTAGCTTGTGTTATCCCTTAGCCTTTGTTAAGACTTCGTTAAGGGATAACACAAGCTAAAGGTTAACAAGGGGTGCTGCTGGTTTAAGACCCTGAATTTTGGGACTGTGTCCTCACTGTGACAGGTAAACATGCTAACCTTGACCGTGCCATCCATCACACCCTGGCAGAGGGCTCTCAGCGTGTCCTTGTTGATCGTTGGCTCCGGCAAGATGTACTTCTTTACGGTCTTAATGTTGATGAGACGGATCGTCGGCACGTCACTGCTGGACAGAGTGAAATAGCTGAGCACGTGGTTGACTTCTGCATTGATATCGATCAGGATGAACAGAACCTGGGTTTAAACAGAAGCACGATTAGCAACAAATGTAATACCCACTGCGGTGAAAAAGTGATGTGGCACAGTGGCTTACTTCTCCTTTGAACTCAGCGGCTGTGGCTCTGAAGTCCTCCAGCAGAGTGTTATGGGACTCGATGGTTGTGTTGATGAACAAAAGGATGTGGTTGTTCACTTTACTGGTGAAAATCTTGTCTGAATTCTGGACAATCGAGATCAGGAGGAATAATGGAGAACAACAAATTTGAAATGAATGCTAAGGGCTAACATAAAGCAAAGGGTTAACAAGAAGATAAAGGATAACACAAGATAAAGGCTAACAAGTGCTAAGGGTTAAGATGAGTTAAAATCTAACAAAATGCTCAGGGCTAACAAAGGCTAATGATGGCTAACAAAACACTAAGTGCTAAACAAAGAGGCTAAGAGCTAATAAAAGGTCAACAAGAAGCTAATGGCTAAGAAAAGGTTGATGGCTAACCAAATGCTAAAGACTTAAAAAAGCCAACAATGGGCTAACATGAGCTAACGTCTAGCAAAATAATAACTAATGCTAAATGGCTAACAAAACACTAAGTGCTAAACAAAGAGGCTAAGAGCTAATAAAAAATCAACAAGAAGCTAATGGCTAACAAAAGGCTAAGGACTGAAAAAAATCTAACAGTGGGCTAACATCAGCTAAGCTCTAACAAAAGGCTGAAAATGCTAAGGGGCGAATTAAAGGTAAACAAGAAGCTGATGGGTAACAAAGACTAAAGGCTGAAAAAAGCTAACAATGGGCTAACGAGCTATAGTCTAACAAAGGCTAAGGGGCTAATGAAAGGTCACCAAGAAGCTATTGGCTAACAACAGGCTAAACACTGAAAAAGCTAACAGTGAGCTACCATGAGCTAAGGTCTAAAAAAAGGATAACAAATGCTAAGGGGCTAACCAAATAGCAACAAGAAGCTAATGGTAAACAAAAAAGTTGATGGCTGACAAAAATAGAACAAGAATGGATCCAACAAGAATTCAACTTATGGCAAACAAGATGTTGGTGGCTAATAAAAGGCTAAGGACTGAAAAAAGCCAATGATAGGTCTAACACATCAAAGGGGCTAACAAGCTAATGCAAGCAAGTGGCTAAAGGTTAACTAAGGCTACCAATGTGCGGAAAAAAAGTAGCGATGGAATAACAGGGAGTTTAGGGCTAACAAAGTGCTAAGGGTTAACATGAGTTAAAATCTATCAAGTGGCTAAGAGCTAATGAGAAGCTAACAAAGGCTAATGATGGTTAACAAAACACTAAGAACTAACAAAGAGGCTAAGAGGCTAATGAAAGGTCAACAAGAGGCTAATGTTTGATGGCTAACAAAAAGCTAAGGACTGAAAAAAGCTAACAATGGGCTAACATTAGCTAAGTTATAACAAAAGGCTAACATATGCTACTGGGCTAGCACAAGCTAAAGTGGCTAAAGTTTAACAAAGGCTACCAAAGTGCAAAAACGTAGTGATGTACTAATAGGGAGTTTAGCCCTAGCAAAGCTAAGGGGTTAACATAAGCTAAAGGCAAACAAGTCGTTAAGGGCTAACAAGAAGCTAGCAAAAAGATATGGGCTAACAAAAGCTAGCAATGGTCTACCGACTGGTGGTGGTGGTGAAACTAATGGCTAAGAAAAGGCTAAGGGCTAACAAGAAGCTAAGGGCTTAAAACTTAACAAAGGACTAACATGACCTAAGGTCTAACAAAAGGCTATAAAAGACTAAGGGCCAACAGAGAGCTAAAGGTGAATGAGTGGCCAAGGGCTAATAAAAGTCTACCAAAAGGCTAATGACTACCATGATGCTAAGAGCTAACAAAGGCTATCGATGGACTAACAATTGGCTAAGGACTGACAAAAGGCTAAGGGCTAAGAAAGTGATCAGGGCTAACACCAGTTAAAATGTAACAAGTGGCTAAGCGCTAATTAGAGATTAAGAAAATGCTAAGGCATAGTTATCATATAGCAATCTAACAGTAAGTTAAGTCTTAACAAAGTTAGGCTAAGTTCTAATGAAAGGCTAAAAAGAAAAGAGAAAAATGTGAGAAAAAAACAAGCCTAACAAAAGGCTAACAAAGGCTAAGGGGTGACACAACCCCTTAGATAACCTTGATGTTTTCCCGCAAAGTGATTCGATTTCAGATCACTATCTTTTAGTATTTGAGCTATCTCTAATAAATAAAATCCTTCTGCCTCGTTATCACACCAAGCGCACTATCACATCTGCTACTCCAGCTGCGTTTATTTAAAAACATACAGAACTTGAAAATTTAATACCCACTACGGAGAATCAATCAATTTCTTGGAGTGTGTAAATTGACCAATTAGAAGTGTGTGCTTCGCTCAACCTGGAAAACACGGACTGGGGGCCCTGTAGGGGTTCAAACGTATTAGGGAAAAAAAAAAAAAAAAAGGCTAGCACCATGGTATAATGACCACAGCCGAACCATAAAGCAAAGAGCATGCCATCTAGAGCGCAAGTGGAGACACAGTAAATTGGAGGTGTTTAAGATTGCTTGGAGGGACAGCATGGCAGAGTATAAGCATGCGCCCGCACTAAAGCTAAAGCTGCATACTTCTCCTCAATCATAGAGAAAAACAAGGTTTCTCTTTAATACAGTCACTAAATTAACAAAAAAACCCAACAGAAAGTGATTCTCCCATTCTGTGTAATTTTAACAGTAATGATTTCATGACTTTCTTTAATGATAAGATAGAAAACATTAGGCATAAAACTCAATGCTCATCACATCACCATACTATTCAGCAACCTTCCAGATGCAGCACTAGAGAAGACATCTGTTTAATGAGCTGTAAATCAAGATTAGAATCTTTTACCCCAATTGCTAATACTGAACTATCCGCACTGATCAGCTCGTCTAAGTCATCAACATGTTTATTAGATCCAATTCCTACACGTTTGCTCAAAGTAATACCTAGTGTTATAGAGCCAGTGTTTGTTATTTTAAATTCATCCCTTACCTTTGGTTATGTGCCCAAATGTTATGTGCCCAAGTCTGCCATTATCAAACCACTGATTAAAAAAGCCAATCTTGACCCTTGTGTGATATCTAATTATAGACCAATTTCAAATCTACCGTTTCCGTCCAAAATCTTAGAAAAAGCCGTCTATCAGCAGCTCTGTAGTTACCTCCAAAAAATGAAATTTATGAAACATTTCAGTCTGGCTTCAGGCCCCATCATAGTACTGAAACAGCATTAATTAGGGTACTAAATGACTAGTTGATGTCCTCAGATAAGGGATGTGTTTCTTTTCTTGTTCTGTTAGATTTAAGTGCAGCATTTGACACTATAGATCATGATGTTTTACTAAACAGACTAGAAAATACTGTAGGTATTAAGGGATCAGCACTTTCTTGGTTTAAATCCTACTTAACCGACCGGTACCAGTTTGTTCATATAAATAATCTAAGCTCTATAAAGCTCTATAAATCGTCTAAGCTCTCAAAAGTGAAGTATGGCGTGCCTCAGGGGTCAGTGCTTGGCCTGCTTTTATTCTCTTTGTACATGCTGCCACTAGGCTCAGTTATTCGTAAACATGGCATTAGTTTCCATTGCTATGCAGATGATACACAGCTGTACATATCAGCCAAACCTAATGACAGCCTTACAATCAACAAAATCGAGGACTGTGTAAAGGAAATAAAATATTGGATGTTATTAAATTTTCTCTTACTTAACACAGATAAAACTGAGGTTCTATTAGTGGGACCCAAGGCTGTGAGAGACAGGTTGGCTACATCTATCCTAAATCTAGATGGCTGTCCAGTATTGCCCAGTTCGTCTGAAAAAAAAAAAAAAATTAAGGGGGGGGGGGGGGGGGGGGTCACATTTTTGATCAAGTCTATCCTTTGATGCGCAACAATTTAACAGCAATCCACTAGAATGGCTTTCTTTCAATTACGTTAAATATCGATAAACTTTGAAATATCTCTTTTTAATGATGCAGGAAAACTTGAGAAAAGAAAAAAAAACTTGTTTCATGCGTTTTTTTATAAACCTCACGGTTGGATTATTGTAACGCCTTCTTACTTACTGGGATGCTCTAGTTAAATAAAATCTATAAATAGACTTCAGTTAGTTCAGGAAAATGCAGCTGGGCCCGAGTGCTAACTCGAACTAGGAGAAAAATTTGATCATATCACTTCCGTGGTAACCAGCAGTCCTAATGAGCCACTCCAAGTGGTAACTTGCCAACTGGTTACCAGTAAAAGTCCGCATCATTGATTACAAAATACCTTCTTTATAACTTAAAAGCTCTACATGGGGGGGCCATGCCCACCCCCACATTGTCCTGAGTGAAAACTCCGTTAGGAGTTTAAAATCCAGTTCGTTCTACCTTCGTTCACCAAGGGTGCCGGACTTCTTTTAGTTTCTAGAAATAAAAAAAAAAGTCACCAGCCGGGGAAAAGGCTTTCTCATACATGGCCCCCCCCAAAAACTTATGGAATAAACTTCCCACTTTTGTTCGAGATTTTCAGGGAACACTCTCCAAAGTTTTTAAAATCTAGGCTAAAAGACATAAATATTTTACCACAGGGCCTTTGGGACTAGATTTTTGTCCAGGATGCATGGCTTGGGTCACTGGGGCGGGGGTCGGAAGAAAAAGTTTTCTGGAGTCATGTTTGGGCCTGCACTGCCTTGGTCACTATAGCCAGTGGGAAGAGGTCAGGTGGGGCGTTTTTCTGGGCTTGGAACCTGGGGCTTCGGTCCTCGTGATCTTGACCTCATTGCATCCTTGCCTTAGGAATAAGGCAGAGCTGTGGGGTTCCCATAGTCAAAAGTTCTTTGGTGAATCAGAGAACGTTGGGTTGCTTTTGCTTATTGCCTCCGTGGGGTTGCCAATGTCTCATGTGATTCCCTATTGGCTTGTGTTCCTTACCAGTTCTCCTTTTCTCAAGATATGCTGCTATTAGCTAAGCTGCCAGGGGTTTCATCGCAACTGGCATCAGTGGATTGGACATTGGGCATCAGTGATTGTTATAGAAAACTGTGCTCTTAATCAGTAACTAATTACCATTTTCTGTTTTCTCTCCGAGCTGTGTTTCCCGGCAGTTTCCAGCCCCCAACAAATGATGTTCATCTGCTGGAGCTCCACTCAAGCTGATTCCGTCCATCAGCCCAGCCCATCATACCCGGGCCACTTAAGGTCGATGTGCATACTTCACATTTTATTTTAAACGTTTGATTCCATGGACTTGGTTTCGCTCTTAGTTTATCATCATTACCACGGGCCCACTTAATGTCGATGTGCATACTCCACAATTTTATTCGAACTTTTGGGGACTCCATGACTTAGTTTCGCTCTAGATTCTTCATCTTACGCCGCCCAAGGAGGTTGGGTCCCTTTTTGAGTCTTGGTCCTCCCAAGGTTTCTTCCTAGAACTAGGGAGTTTTTCCTTGCCACTGTTGCCCTAGGCTTGCTCAATTTGGGATTGGACGTAGTTATTAGGAGATAATCTAAACTTGTAAAGTTGCTTTGAGACAATGCTCTATTGTAAAAAGCGCTATATAAATAAATCTGACTTGGCTTGACTTTACAACCTAAAGGCAAGCCAGTGGCTAAGGGCTAACAAAGAGGCTAAGTTCTGAAAATCTAACAAGAAGCTAATGTCTTACAAAATGGAACAATGGGATAACATGAGGTAAGGTCTAACATAAGGCTAATAAAGGACTAATAATTGGATAAGGGCTGACAAAAAAACCTAAGGGCTAGGAAAGTGGCTAAGAGCTAATGAGAGACTAACAAAATTCTAAGGGCTTTCAGTTATCAGCCTAACAGGAAGCTTAGTGTCAACAAAGACACTAATGTCTAATTAAAAGTCTAACAAAATGCTAAACGCTAAGGGGCTGACACAAGCTAAAGGTTAGCAAGTGGCTAAGGGATAACAAGTTCTGAAAAATCTAACAAGAAACTAATGGCTAAGGGCTAACAAGACGATAAGAAGGTCTAAATGCAAAAGGCTAACTGCTAAGGGGCTAATACAAGCTAAAGTCTAATGCCTATCATTAGGGCTCTATGGGAGTTTGATTTTCCATTAAGAATTCTTTACGTACCATTAAGTCACTACGTAGGGAACAGGTAGGGAATTGGGACGCAGCCCTAGTTGAACTGATTTCTCTTTACCTCCTCGTTGAAGGGAATCACGAGCTCGAGGCTCTTGTCCCGGATGAAGTTGCTCATCTCATCCTTGTCCAGCTCTGCCTTTTCGGAGAGATCCAGGTCGGCTCGCTTTTCGTCGTACTGGGACACAAAGAACGCCTCGAATCAACTCCTGGCGAACACGCCGGGCCGAATCATTTGTATTTTACCCAGCTTACCTTCTTGAAGAGCACTAGCGATTCCTTCTGCACGTCGTACTTTGTAAACAGCTCCGCGCTGTCCGTGACCCCAAAAGTGACGTCGACCAGGTCCAGTGCGAGATCGTGAAACGCCTTCGCCTTCTCACCGTCCAGGTCCTGTCGGCGATAGAGACGGACATGCCGTGGTGCAAGTGTGACAGCCTTTCCAGCAGCTGCCTTTACCACCGAGACACCGCAGATAAGGGAATTTATCAAAAACGAAATGGTTAGAATGACGCGCCATTGCCCTCACAGCCCCAGACACCTGGGTTCGAGCCCTGGCCCGGGAGCTGCGTGGGTCCTGCGATCCTTCCTTGAAAGATGATCCCCCAGCCTGGCCTCCCCTCCCTCAGACACAACCACTAGTGTTATAGGCACTGAGGTGGCGCAGCTACACTAGCCCACCACCACCAGGACCCAGTTTCTCGCCAGGGCGGGGTGTCACATGCATAGACTCTGGTCTCTGGACCCACTTGAACTGGTGTTACCTTAAAGAATCCGACCACAACCACGTCGTGTGCGTCTAGCAGCTCTCGAGCGTCTTCGGCACTATTTAATAGCGTAGCACTCTGCTCCATGCGCCGCTGCAGCCACTGCGTGATGCCCTTCACGGTGCGCTTTCCTTTAACACAGGAACGACAGGACAACAGGACTACATGAGGTGCGAGCCACGCATGTTTTTGGGATCAAATCTCCAGTGATGGTCGCAGCCGGGGGGTGGGGGGGGGACTTCACTGGGTGGGCGCAGGAAAAAGTGAACGTTGGCCATCTCTCTGTGTCAACTTACCTTCCAGTCCAGGGGCCTCATTTATAAAACTCTGCCTGGATTCTAGCATGAAAGTGTGCGTACGTGCAGAACCAGGAAATGACGTGTGCACAAAAAATTGAGATCAATAAAACCTTACTTTACCATACTTACACCTATACGCCTTTTCCTCACGATCACGATCTTCTTCAAAATATGTGTAGGTGAACGAGCCTCTTGCTCCTCCTCCTTCCCGCCCACAATTATCCATATATGGATATGCAAATTACCACAATCCTTTTGCCCCACCTCCTTCCCGCCCACAATTAGCCATATATGGATACGCAAATTACCTCATGCATATGTAAATAGAGCATGTCCCATTTCTGATTGCGATAATGGTGACAATAGAGGAACGAAAGGCAAAAAATAGAAAATTTGAAGAATGTGAGTTGGAAGTTCATGTTTCGGAGATCGAGGCAAGAAAAAAAATATATAGTTCAAATTTGTAACCCAGCATCTGAGAACGCATCATCCGCTGAAGGAATATAAAAATGGTGCCATTTAAATCTATCCGTAAACAATATCAGCCTACAGTCTATAATACAGTACAGTAATAATAATAGTCATTTAAAATGCAAACCTCTGACTGTATTGATGATAGATTGAAAAGCCACTGTTTTATATTCCCACACATCTTCAGCGGAGGTTGCGTTCTCAGATGTGGGGTTACAAACACAAATTAATACAACAGCAATTGAAATGCTGACAAATGAGCTAAAAGAAATAAAAGGTGTAATATCTGTCTCTTCAACAACATTAATTGAACTTAAAAATGTAAAAAAAAAATTTTACCTTTGTGCTGGAGTCCAGTTATTGCAGTTGTTTAGAGCAATTAATGTCAATACATAAAAACAGGCCAATGAACTGGTGTACTCGAATCAATAAAATACATCAAACAAAAGAATGCTTTAGTATGATTTTTTTTACTTAGTGGCCACAATGGGGTTCAATTTGGTATGAACGGGATATTCTTGGTTTGAGCTTTTGGCTACAATTCTTATTTTTGTCGCAGATTCCCGCTCTCTCCAAAATGTGCGTATGGCTGTATGTCTGGGTAAAAGCTTGTGCAGATATACGGCCGTTTTCCCACCAAGTATTTATTTGTAAATCCCGGTTTCTGCGTAAGATGTTGCGTATGCACAATTCAGACCGATTTTTTGGCATATGCACCGTTTATAAATGAGGCCCCAGGTCTTCCACCTGCGTGGTACCAGGATCCACAACCCACCACCGCCCTGCACAACCCTGACCGGGACCAGCGGGGATTTAAAAAAAAAAAATTATGATTGGTTACGCAGGTGTAAAAGCAACCTGTGAAATCCGTGACATTCTGCCTGTCGCCTTGCGTGAAGAACTTCAGCGTCGGAAAGCTGTTGACCCGGAACTCGTGGGCGAGCTCCGTCTCCTCGATGGCGTCGATCTTGGCCAGTCGCACTGGTGACGACTCATTCTTGAGCAGGGATGCCACCTTGGTGTAGATGGGCTCCAGGGCACGGCAGTGGCCGCACCACGGGGCGTCTGTGTGTGAGAGTGCGCAAGGACGACACAACAAACGTGAGACGTCCGCATTGAACACTTTAAAGCCTGGCGACTTTCTGCTCTGCTCTGCTTCCCTACAACAACCTACAACCTGGCTCACGAGACAAGGCCTTCATGTCTGATGTCCGTGTCCCGAAATCTAGTTATCAGAACTCGTTATTGGAAGAGTGAAGGCCATCGCGGCAGTGAGCAGGAGACCCTGAAAACCCCTTTCACGTCGTAAGGCTACCACCACCATGTGGCAGCGTAAGTTCGTGAGAGTTCCTCAGCTGTAAAGACTCGTAAGTTCTTCAAAGGTGCCACTGACCTCTAAGAGGCTTCTCTGATCGAGATCCCAGCAGCGACCTCATCTACCTTAGACGGACGGTGCAATTTAGGCAAGGCCTTGGCCAGGGTCCGTCATGGCACGCTGAAAATTGAGAGCGACACAAGGTTCCATGGGGTTGTAGTCATTATTCCTAGTTGTGAAGTTCACAGTCCGCTGCCAGCCCTAGTCTACGTGTCACACCTGAGCAGGGTCATGCAGGACACTCTGCAGCCGTGGGAACTGTGCACCTGTGCTGACAGGGGAACCGACGGTCAGGGTTAAAAATACCATACGCCGAGGCTGACAGCCTGTAGGCAGAATCAAGAAACGGAGCAAGCGGAGACTAGACTAATAAACCGCCTGCCTGTGGCGTGACCCTTTAACGATGTAAAAAATGTAACCAGCACTCACAGAACTCCACCAGCAGGTACTCGTGTTCGCTCAAGGCCCGCGCAAAGTTCTTGTCGTGCAGCACCAGGACGTCGTTCTCCTCCGTTAGTTCGTCCGTCTTTTCCTTCTCTGTCTCCGACTCCTCTTCTGGCTCTGCCTCCACCTTGACCTCCTTCACGTCCTCGTAACCGTCCGCTTCACTCTTGCCGTCCTCGACCGGCTCCTGGCCGGTCGCGCTGTGGGCGGCGCAGAGCAGGAGCCAAGCGAAGAGCAGTGCAGGTGAGAGCCTCATTTCTGTCAGAGTGAGCCGCGTGCTTCTTTGGCCCGCTGATAAAAGCACCGGAATGGTGACGAGTCATAGGCAGGTGTGTGCGTGGAGCAAACCTACTGGCCTCAGACAAGGCCTGGAACCATACACATCATCCTTCTGCCGGGGGGAGGGGTATTATTACTATTATTATACAGTGCTTACATACACATTTCTTCTTATGGTTGCTGCTTATTATTATTCTTCTGCACATTTCAGCGATTAATACACACGTTTCCACGATCAATAGCGTAGCTAAACGAATCGTTTAACGTACAGACTAACGTCGATCCGATTTATTGTGTTTAATAGATTTTCATTTAAAACTCAAAAATCTCCTGTAGAAATACATTGAGGGAATGCTCAGATTCAAATTTCAACTGACAAAATTTTAATTTCAACTGAAATTGATGATGCCATCACAGAGCACTCACACATACTATGTCCAAACTACCATGTGACCAAAATCACTGAATCACAAACCTGCCCCTGGCCAAAAGTATTGAGATACAAATCCGTCTGTGGCCAAAAGTATTGGGACACAAACTAACATGTGGCCAAAAGTATTGGGACACAAACTAACATATGACCAAAAGTATTGGGAAATAAACAAACGTGGCCAAAAGTATTTGGACACAAACCGACGTGGTCAAAAGTATGGGACACAAACCCACACATGGCCAAGTGAATTGGGACACAAACAATCATGTGGCCAAAGTTATTGAGACACAACCCGCATTTGTGGCCAAAAGTATTGTGACACAAACAAACATATGGCCAAAAGTATTGGGACACAATCCTCTCCGTATTTCTGCGGTATTTCAAATTGTTCCTGTGGTATTTCTTTGATAATACAAATGATTACTATGGGGTTTTTTTTCTTTACGACAGTACTGCCGCTGTGGTAATGTATGTGGTATCCTTTGGTATTTTTTTTATGGGGAAGTGTGTGATAACTATGGTTTTGAAATTAAAACAGGTATTTTAACAGAATGTCTCTTTTGTTTCACTACACAGATTCATGTGATAAAAATCGACTGAATACCACAGAACGTCTTCTCTAAGGGTGAACACACACACACACACACTGCATATTCAGTGTACTCTACTCAGCCTAAATAAACTAGAGCTTGGCTGTTTTATAGTATTTTACACATTTAAATAAACTGATTTCAATGACACCATTCTGCAGCTTTGTGTGTGCCTCGGTCTAAACTTGGCATGAGTTCGTTTTGAGAATGAGCAGCTGTGTTCAGTAAAGAAGTAGCTATTTACATGTGTATTTCTATTATTTTAGACGTTTTGTTTTCGCCCCACCCCTTTTCAAAGTGAGAACTGTACGTCTAGTGCAGCATTAATTTTGACAGCCAAGTTTAATTTAGTGTTAGTCATAGTCTTTTGACTAAAACAGAATTTAGGTTTAGTCATAATGTAGTCATATGAATTCTTTTTAGTTTTAGTCTAGTTTTCGTCGACCAATTATAAGATTATAGTCGACTAAATCTACGGTAGCTCTTGACTAAAATATGAAATGTAAAGGTTGCAATACGTAAATGCTTTTTTAAAACATTTCCCTATTAAAATGAAACATCTACATGCATGCGTTGATAATAAAGGTAGACATTAAAGTGGTTATTACTCAATTTCCACCATAGATCAGTTATTCCAGCATAGAATTAAGTTGGAATGAAAGATGTATTATAAGATCTAATTAAGATATAAGCTCAGGTCTATATGCATGTATTATAATAACTGTACACAGTAAAGTGGTCACCAAAACTCATCAGATTGAAATAAATGATATATTATGAGCTTTATTAAACATATAAGACCAGAAGATCAGATATATGTGCATGCTCTATATGCATTTATTCCTAGTTACAGTATAAAAAGAGTTATGTTATCCGAATAAAAAGTTAAAATATATCCACGTCACGTCCTGGAATCATATTTTAATCCCTACTTTATTCACTATTTAGGTGCGAATAGCTTGACCGCAGTTTCAGGACGGCATGCCTGCAGATGTCGTTTAAACTTTGTAGTATTTTAACGGAGATGACACCCCACACGGGTTATAAAGACTCTTGTTTTCCTTGACATCAAGTGAGAAATGTGCCCATATATCGACTCTCAACTTTCTTTGACAGTAATTGTCGAGCTAGTATGATCTCTCTGGGGTCAGATCAAACGTCTGCGTTTTACCACATTACTGATTGGATCGCTACTCAACATGTCCTGCCTTTCCACATATGTTAAAGTTATGATTATATTTTTTCCTAACTTTGCCCCACCTTCCACAAAACTAAATCAGATCTGATTGGATGCCAGACATGTTCGTCTCATTTTTTTTCGTTGACAAAAGTGTCCATTCATTTCGTCTTAGTCAGTGTCGTTTTTCAGTGATTTTAGCCATCGTCTTGTTTTTGTTAGAAGAAAAGGGTCGTTGATGAAAACCATGATTAAAATCATTCGTCAACAAAATTAGCACTGGTCTAGTGGGTACAACATAAAGCATTGTAGTGTCTGATGGTGAGTCTACCTTAACCCTAAAATACGAATAATAATATACCTGTGCAAAAGTCTAAGGCCACCCTGGGATTTAGATATACCATTGTTTTAGCTACAGTATACAGTAATGGCCCCATATCTTTATTTCAACATCTCTTTATTTGAAAACAATCCTCATTAGCAGTAACCTGTTGGTTTTGGTGCCTGGCTCATAATGGCAGTGATTGCAAGATTTCTACTGATTGTTTAGCCAGAAAATACATAAAGTTTTGGGGGAAGGAAAAAAACTATAGTGGTAAGTATTCAGTATTTATTTACATTCATACCATTGAATTGCTGGACAAACTGGATGATCCAGTGAGAACTTGCGGTTTAAAAGTCTTTCAAATGGTAGGTTTTTTTTTTGCCTTAATTAGTGCCAAAACGTATCGCAGAGTCGCACATTGGCCATCCACCAGTGCGACTCATTAGCTGGGAGATGGGCCCGCACGTTGCCACTTTGTTTATTTTGGCTTCTGTGCTCAGTGCAGCCAAGCGTGACCATAAAGCAAAGTGTTTTTGTTTTTGGATCCTTTTCCCTTTTTGACAGAACTAAACGTTTGCCTAAACCCAAACTTGCTTATTAAATATTTTCATAAGTACTCCTATATACAGATTTTTTTTTGCCCTCAGAAAACTCAGAACACCTCAGAGCAGACAAAGCCTCACTCAGCTCCTGTGATTTCCACTTTGGACCCCCCCGTTGGGAACCATGGCTCTAATTGGACGTTGATTGGACAGACGTCTCGTTTCGAGCCATGTCCAAACTCCACAAATCGTTCAAACCCCTCAATGACTTGAAAACAGTACAAAGACAACACAGCAATAAGTTTATTGTTTTGTTTAGCTTTTGTTTGAAATATACACCCATTTTGAATTTGATGCCAGCAACATGTTGGGACGCAGGAACAAAAAAAAAATGACTACATGGGCAAATAGGGCAACCATTCAAGAGTTTATCAACGTAAAATAGGGAAGGACTTCATCATAGGATATATAGGATATCTGCAGTACATACATGTTGCTAAAGGTTTCAGAGAAGCCTGTAGCGGAAATCGTCGCATGGACCCCGGAGTACATTGTGAAACCGGTGTCAGTTCCAGAAAAAAGCGAGACAAACCTCTACGCTCGCTAGTCACCTTTACGAGTTACACCTCTTTCTTTGTACATCCGTTATTTGGGGATGCCACACTATCAACCAGTGACACGGATGCATTCAAGGCCCTACAGAGCCAATAAACTCTTCATGTGGTGCAGAAAAAAATGTGGTTGTATGTACAGTACATTTTGATTCAGGTCAAACAGAACAGAACTGAGTGTACCCAGCCGATCGCGATGAGCTCGTAAACGTGATGTTGTAGATCTCCCGGACAAAACCTGGGGTGTCTGTGCTTCACGGAAGTTGATAGTCACAGCTGAAGTCCGTTGGATTTTCCCTCTCCGATGCCCAGTGTTCGAGCAAGTCACTGAAATCTGGCGTGCTCGAGCCATTGGCATTTCCGTGCGCCGTCTCTGCGCAGCAACCCAGGACCTCGGGCATATCGGCTCCGGAGGCGACACCCTCAGGCCGCGGCTCGGTCCAGAAACTGCTGGGCAGCCGTCGCTGTATCATGGGTAACCCCTGCTTTTTGGCGTGAGTCTCCTGGAAAAGCTCGGCCAGGGGACCCAGCTTTTCGGGCTCGTCTTCCCGACCCGCGTAGACATCACAGGCATCGGTGTCTCGTCCACGCCCGAAGTAGCGCTGCACGTCGCTGCTGATGAGCTCGGCAAAACGCAGCAGGCGATCCGTCGTGTCTGTCTCCGTGTGGCTGAAAGAGGGGTCGTGGTCGGCACCCAGGGGATCGTCGTCCTCCGAGCCGTCCTCGCCATCTTCCCTGAGCTCGTACTCATCGTCATCAAGCTCGTCTTCCTCAGCGCCGATGAAGCGAGGCAGTCCAAAGGCACTCCAGGTCCTGATCACGCTCGCTGCCATCCTGTGTGGAGCAGATTGCAGAAGTGCTCCGTCGGCTGTCGGTCCAAGTATTTATACCCGGCACACAAGCAGGTCCCGCCGCCTTGTGTTTCCTCAGCAAATATTTGCCCGTGCGAAGGCTGTAATCGTGTCCTGTGCAAACAACGCTCGACCCGACGACCCCCCCCTCGGCTCCCGGCAACCGGAGAGGACGGCAGAAAGGACGCCGGCAGCGAGTCTCGCTGGTGAAGCGGTCCTGCCGGGGGACGCTCAAGTGTCCGTCAAACACACAGGCTGCGCGGCACGCTCTGGGCAAACACGGCCCCAAGCAAACACGGGCCGAGCCGTTATCGCTCACTTAAGGGTAGGCCTAAAAAGGCGTGAAATCAGATCTCACGCCATTTTGAGTTCTGAACGAGCCCCTCTGCAAAAGCCCATTAAACAGATAAGGGGAGTCCGTAATGGGACTTTCGCTGTTGTGTATAGATTTTCTTTGAGGGGGAAAAAAAAACACTAATGCATAAGACCAAAAGTAAACAGGATGTGCAGAGAAAGAGAGAGCGAGAGCTTGTACTGGAAAACTAGAGTCAGGGACCAAAAGCATAGCATCTGGTCCAACATATGCCAGAAGGGAGCATATGTGCCTACAGTTAAAAAGCTGTGTTACTATAATATAATAAAATGCCCCCACAGATCTTTGGGATCGAATGAAACTTGATATGTGTGAATGTAACATTGATATATGCAAGTGATTACGATAATAGAGCCAAAGGATAAGTTTATTGGGGGGAAACTGTATAATTGAAAGGAGGCTCTAGTTTCCCTGTTGGGCTGCCTCTAGCCTGGATACAAGATGAGATGCAGCTGGGAATGGAGGCGAACAGGTTCCCTATCGTATCCTGTGGCACATTTACCCACAGATGTTGCAGCTGGGCCTGTAGGTCCTACACACTGGTAGGTTGCCCTAGCTGGCGTCCCATTCCCGATTGGAGATAAATCTAGCAACCGGACGATCCAAGGAAGTGTTCCAATCTGGCAGAGACATAAGAGGCACCACATGTGGCCACAGGATGTTTTTCACGTATTGCTGATTTCTTAGGGTCCCTTGTATCACTACTAGATGTGACCCACTGTCGTATGCGACGGCTCCCCAGATCATCAGACCAACAGTTGGGACAGTGTGTTGCTCCACAGCAGGATTGAAGCGCTCACCACGAGGCCTCTGAACTCGAACCCTAGCGTCATCGGATCCCAAATGGAACCTGGATTCGTCGCTAAAGCCGTTACGGTCCCTGTCGTAAGCAGTCCAGGTTTCTCGTTCATGACACCACTGCAAACGAAGGCGACAGTGGCTGGCTGTCAATGGCAGGACACGTAATGTTCGCAGTGACAACAAATTTCCTCCCGCCTGGAATGGTCCGGGCAGAGACAGGGGTGTGTAGTGAAGGTGCATAATCATGCAAATCATACATAAACTTATGAAATATCTTTTTTTCAGTCAATTACATGTTTTAGATTTATTAGATACATCTAGTCAGTCCAACAATATATGCTGTGTTGTGCCAACTACATTTGTTTAATCAGTTTAATTAACAATTGGTATCAAAGTTAACCAAGATATGCTGTGTCAAATAAATGCTAAATGTACTGAGCAAGTGAACACTGCAAAGCAAACGGAAATTCGTAATAAATGCATTTTAAATGTACAGTAAAGGCACCGCGTTGGTTTTCTGCCTTGTGTATGAAGATACAAACAATATAAGTATTAACCACTTTAACAGCTGTCTGTAAATATTCACTGTAAGCTTAGAAACAAATCGTTTAGTACTTCTTTATTAAAAGTGGTTTAATAAAACTTTTACTTCGAACATCTGGAAGCAGCGAACTTCAGCTTATTGTGAAGGTATTCATATTGCGCAGCCCCAGTGAATCGTTTGAATCAGAAATTCGACACTAACGTTCACGGCGCGCCTCTATTTTAGAAGTAATTACGGTACTCTGCGCGCGCCACATTCATTGTTGTGAAGCCTATTTCTAACGAATAAAATAGCGATAGAAATATGAAAATATGTTTCCAGTTCCCGGTTGTAATTCTGAAAACATGCATACAGAGCTATTATACGTTATATTACTATTAATGCTCATAACACAGAACGATCAGGATTACGATATAAAACGGAGTGGGTATGTTACCAAAGACTCGTTCGTTAAACCAAATCAACCACTTTAACTTTCCTGTAACTAAAGACGAAAGCAAGCCAGATTTAGCTCGGTGACGTCCAAGCTGTTTTCATTGTCAGTTTGGCGTAGAATCGATCATACTCTACAAATACAATAAATGGTATCGTCGAGGTACATTTAACACGACCCATAAAACACGACCCATTTTAACCCAGACGTTATTTCTGCCGCGGGTACATTTAGAAAAATAGTTACGTACTGTATACAAAAACGTCACATTTAAAATCCTCTCGTAATGGCAGGACGGTGCGCCTGCAATTCTAAAATCAACCACTAGAGGAGCAATCAACCACTAATTATGAGGACCTGCGGTACTGCGGCTATGCATTTAGGTCGCTGGATCATGCGTTAACGTCGCCGCCATATTAGTCGATGCAACTTATCATAATTCTACAAAGATTGTATAGCAAAAAAATGCCTGATTCTAGTCTAATAAGTAATAATATAAGAAAACAATAATATTAGCAGCAGTACATAGTAATTTAGTAGTTGTATAATATAGTACTCACTATTTTATATACTAAATTATACATAATTTCACTGTTATAACAAACAGAAAGCAGACTGACTGCCAGTGTCTCACTGTTTGATTTCGTTACATTATTTTGTCAATGATGGTCAATTATAAGAACTTAAAGATGCACAGTTTAGTTTTTTCAGTATTTCAAACAGAATGAGCTGAGTTCTGACCTGGGGAAAAAGAAAAGCTCAAATAATAGGGACATACACAGAACATACAAAAAACTTCTACACATTTCATGTACATTAAATTATAAAAAAGGGTCATTGGACTTTTCCACACATTAACCAAGGGAAAATTATCCAAATCCATGGTTGACAAACAACACGAGTTTGTACAATTTCTAATGGCAAGGAATGTGTGGGACTGTGGTAGCCTAGCGGGTAAGGTACTGGACTATGGACCAGAAGGTCCAGGGTTCAAATCCCACCTCTGCCAAGATGTCACTGTTGGGTCCTTGAGCAAGACCCTTAACCCACAATTGCCTGGACTGTAAGACTGTATCACTTGTAAGTCGCTCTGGATAAGGGCGTCTGCTAAATGCTGTAAGTGTAAGTGTAATTTTTTCCACCAGTTCTGCTTGCCTAACGCTCGACATTTGAAGTAACTGGCGTCGTCAAAACTACCAGATCGAAAGCCTTGAATATCAAAACGACTCACTGAAATCGATTGAGAAATAATGAGGTTATTGTGAATTTTAACCAGAAAAAAAACCCCGCAGCTCCTCTGTTCACTTGTTTTTGTTCTTGCCTGGACCAATATGGCGGACGCGTTGACGTATCGCAGCAACGGGCCGAAGCAGCCAATGCGGCGTCTAGGCAACATTAGGTTGCCAAACATTCGTACTTCATAACAGGACGAGTCTACACGCTACAAGCGACTAATACACTTTAGACGAATTAACAAACTTTATAAACATTTTTTCCTCTTTAAAACAGCCGCCGTCAGAACACCGGCGCAACGCCGTCTTCAAAGACGCCCAGATGAAATTGAATTGAATTGAATTGAAATTCAATGGAACTGGCAACTAACTGAACACAGCTCAGGAAGGCTCTGGTCCGCTGGAGAAGGGGTGGGTTTTAAAACAATTCCTCCACAAGGAAGCGAACGGTAGCTATGGAACCGATTGACGCTAGCTGACCCAAATTCGAGGCTGTTATTTCTGATCTTTTGCATGGGGAAATGGCTGCGTTATCCTTTTTGTGGCTGGGTTCAATTGTCGTCGCCTGTTGTTTGGCCGACGGTGAGTTAACCGTGTTTGGTTCGTAATGTTATCGCACCCGGATTACGGGGGAGAGTGAGCGTAATGTAATGAGTCACGTGATCTCCGTAGACTGTAAACATCGATATGTATGGATTTGTTGTTGTTATAATGTATATAGTTGTGTCTGAACGGGTACATGGTCTTATAATCTGAACCTAATTTAATAATAATCTCATATTGTGCTCTGTTTAAACCCCATGCGTTCACCGAGGTGAAAGAAAGCTAAACGTGTATTAATATAAACACTCCGGCAATTTCATAAATCAGCCACGGTAGCAAAGTACCTCATAAAAAGGCCATGAGTGTATGACATGCATATAAATATATATAAATCGTTTAAATTATACCCGGCTTTCTGTTTTGCGGTGCCCCCCAAACCCTAACCAATATTTTGAAAATATATTATCCCTTCTTGTAAAGTTAAGTCAAAAGATTTCGATTGGTCATTGGACTTTTATTTTGTAGGAAAATAAAACCGTTTTAAACTTGCAATCCAACGTGTTCGTCTCACCACGGAAACATGGCGATAAAACGGAGCCTTGATTTACGCGTCGGCTCGTTTTGAACCAGGATCTGCGCCTGCACCCCTGGCCCTCATGGCCGCACGTTGAGAAGTTAAGCGTTTCGCTTGCGTTTCGCTTCTTTCTGATCTCGTGTCGTTCCTCCACAGATGTGACCTACGTCAACAGCTTCTACTCGAACGCAGTCCAGCGCTTGTCCAAGTACAGCTGGTATGGCAATGTGCGCCTCTACCGCTTCCGCGTTCCGGAGGGGGCGGAGCTTGCACGCTGGTCGCTCACGGTCACGCGCAGCTCCGGGTTTGGCTGTGGCGACCAGAACGTCTCCGTGTAAGTGAACGCTTTTGTTTACCTGTGGTGGGTGTAGACTCTTCAAGGTGTGACCCAGTCGCCAGAACAGGGCTGCCTCGTGTCACAAGGCCAACCTGGGGTTCGAACCCAGGTCCTCTGTTCTGCCTGCTGTTCTAAAACAGATGTCTGAGACACAGCCTGGCTTTACGTAGCGACTTTATCTCCTCTTCCTTCTCCCACAGGCACTTTCGTACCGGGGCACCCCCGGTCATCAACCCCATCGTCACAGCCTTCCCCAACTCCACGGCTTACTCTCTGGCCTACAACCTGAGCCTGAGTGTGCTTAACAGCCAGGCCAGCAGCGTGACAGTGCTCAACATAACAAACCCCGAGGCCGGAGACTGGTTCCTGGCCGCACATCTGCCCAAGGATGAGGGCAAGATCGAGCAACAGGTAGGGCGAACCCTGGCTCGCAGAAGTCGTGGGGGTGTCCGTCAGTCTCGTTGGATTTTGGGCGTTGGGCACGTCTCGCGTTTCGGCATGCTCCCCCTGGACGGGTCGTCCGATTTGGGCCAAATTTGGTAGACGTGATGAGAAGACCTCGCTGCTGCTAAAATGCCAAGGGATTTTTGATATCTAGCACGATGTCGAAATGGCAAAGCGACGTTTTCACATCTCACCAAACAAGGGGGTGGGAACTTGGCAGTGCGCTGCTTGATGGTCTTCAGATTGTTGAATATGATGGCTATGGGTGATATACGGTGTCGCTATAGCATGGGTTGGGGGTATTGTATATGTTCCTGTGTCCGGAGTGACACTCTGGTATAGTGCCAACACTTGGCAAGGGACAGTGAGAGTTTTTTAATGTGTTTTCTGAACTGTTTTTATTGAGGTGTTGCTGCTAGACCATATTCCCAACCATTTTTCACGGAGCCCTGAGTCTTGATTTGGTGGTTCTTTGGTGCTTTTCCTGAGGTCCCTGTTTGCCTCACTGTTCCTCTGTCCTTGTTTTTCTGTCCCTTTAACGCTGCTGTTATGGTGTAAGCCTTCCTGCATGGCAGCATTCTGTTGTGGTATCAATTGTGTCACGTTGCGTGTTGACGTTAAATGGCTGGCATCGTCTCTGTACAATAGAAATTCTCATCTGGAAGGATTCTCAGAGGAACCAGTTCTTGGTTTTGAGCACAGTGGGGAATCCCCAGAAAGTCTCTTATTATATATAGCTTGAGTTGCTGCTCTGTAGCTGTTTCTCTGACTTTATTTACAGCCTAGTCTTATAAATGAGCAACACAAGGCACACTCTAAACAGCTGCCTTAATGCGAATGAGTATATCCGGGTTCGAGGTCCAGTGACCTGATTGGGGACCACCTAAATCATGCTAAACGATATTACCACGTTATCAGCTAATCTACGTAGTACCTCACGTGAAACTTCATTCCGACATGATGAAACTTTGCGAATAAACTGCGAAAGTGCAACGTTGAAATAAGGTTGTGTCATACGTATAACAGGAATTCATTGCACCGTCACGTAAAAGACAGTTTTAGGTGATTGGCCTACTTGGGCTGGGGGATGGAAACGAGAACTGTCTTTGCCAAAGGACGCCTGTTTTTCACAGTTTCTGTACACTTCCTAGTTCCCTGCTCTCTTCCGAAATACCAACAGGAAATACATTGCACTGCCACATAAAAGACAGTTTTCGGTGATTGCCCTACATGGGCTAGGAGGAGGAAACAAGAACTGCATTATTGCATCCCAGCACACCAGAGTTAAAGGCGCTCGTTTCTGATATAGACACAGTTCTCGTTTCATCTTCTCGACGCCCAAGTAGACCAATGACCTAAAACTGTCTTTTATGTGACGAAACAACACATTTCCTTTAGGTATTTTGGAAGAGAGCCGGGAACTGAGAAGCGTGCAGAAACCATGAAAAGTGAACGCCTTTTTTGCAGAGACATTTCTTGTTTCCATTCCCCCATCCCAAGTAGGTCGATCATCCACAACTGTCTTTTATGTGACGGAGCAACATATTTCCTTTTATATGTACGACGCGTGCAGAAACTGTGAGAAACGAGCGCCTTTAACTTTGGGTGCTGTGTTGCAGTGCTCATTTCCATCACCAAAGCTCAACTATGTCAATCATCTATAACTGTCTTTTATGTGACGGGGCTTTGAATTTCCTCTAGCAGTTTATTTGCTGTAGCAGTTTAGAGGATGAAAATTTGACCCTATTTTATAGAAGGAGTTTGTGATCCTAATTTTGCGCTGTTTCCAGGGCCTTCCGTCGTGTTCGTATTTGTTCCAGCCTCAGATGTACGTGAGGAAAGCCGCCGACACTCCGGTCTTACAAGAGAGCGTACCTCTTACGAAAACCCTGACTTTACCTCAGAAGCAGGTTCAGTTCAGGTATGCTGCCTCTCTCTCTCTTTTTCTCTCTCTCCCTCTCTCTCTCCTCACATTTTGTTTATTTTTATAGCCATTGTTCCTTGTTTGCAGGAACGTGAAACAAGTTTTGCTGTGGGTGTGAGATGTGGTATGAGTGTAAATGTTGCAAATCTGGTATTTGGTCACGTGACCTTGGTCTGAACAGTTAAATCCGACGCATAGTGACTTCTGAAGAAAGTCACTTGCTCGGATAAAAACGTCGCTTTCAAACATGCCGAAGTTTGCGTTGGATTCCATGGTGTTTAGAAAATAAAATCGTAGTGTTTCATGAATAAAGTCGTGAAATTTCATGAATAAAGACCTAATGTTTTGGGAATAAAATCATATTTTGAGAATAAACTCGTAAAGTTGTATATTAGCATTTCGAGTATAAAGTCGTCATTTTCGAGGAAAGTCTTAGTGTTTTGAGAACAAACTCATAATGTTTAGAGAATAAAATCGTAATATATCAAGAATAAAGTCATATTTCGGAAATAAAACCGTATTTCGAGAACACACTCATAATATTAATAGTTTTCGAGAATAAAGTCATAATTTTCTAAAAAAATGTCAAAAATATTTTGAGAAAAAGCTGTAATGTTTAGTGAATAATATCATGATATTTTTTAAAAAGTCGTAGTATTTTTCGAGATAAATAAAATCGCATTTTGAGAATAAATTAGTAATATTTTGAGAATACATTTGTGGTATTTAGAGAAGAAAGTCGTAGTATATTGGGAATAAAATCGTATTTTGAGAAGTTGTAATATTTTGGGAATAAAATTGTATTTTAATAGTGAAATCGTAGTATTTAGAGAATAAACTCATAATATTCCAAAAATAAAGTCTTAACAGTTTGAGAATAAAGTCATAATATTTTGCGAATAAAATTGTAACGTTTCGAACATAAAGTTGTAACGTTTAGAGAATGAAGGTGTAATGTTTGGAGAATAAAGTCGTAATATTTTGAGAATAAAATTGTAGTATTTCGAGAACAAAGTCGGAATGTTTTGAGAACAAGGTCATAATAAATAAAGCCGTAATGTTTAGAAAATAGTCATAAAGTTTAGAGAATAAAGGTGTAATATGTTGAGAATAAAATTGTAGTATTTTGAGAAAAGTCGCAACATGTCGAGAATGTAAAATTTCAAGGATAAACAGGGTACCCACAGATCCTTAAAGTCTTGAGTCTTAAATGTAGATTTTCATATTCAAGGTCTAAAAATGTCTTAATGTCTGGAATTGTAGGAGGGGAGGCGTTAAATTATATCTGAGGCAGAATGAACAAGCATGTTTTTGTTCAAAGTTTTCTGATTTATTTTACCAGAATTTTATTTCCCACAACAGTGAATATTTCCCCAATGTCCAATTCAGGCATTTGTGTGTTAAATAGGAAGTGTACACTCCGCTTGGTAGTTGGCGGTAGTACAGCCTAGCGTGTCTGGGATAAAATGAAATCACAAGTAGAACGTGCAGCCCCGATTTGAGGGTTGCGGAGTCAAAAACGAGAGCACGAGGTTGGGAGACTTGGGCATGGGTAAATGCAGATGTAATGAGAAGTGGTAGGAGGACGACCAGTATCCTGGCTGACTGAAACCATCCAGCAGTTCGTATGAGGCGGAATGCGAACTTCATACTAAACGTGACCTTGGGACAGTGGGTTTGTAAAGCACTGGATTCTCACGTGAAAAGTCGATCACGCTTGCGTTGTGCTGTTAGGACTCTCCTCACATAAAAAAGAAGCTCCGTTCAAGAGTGAAAGAAGATTGGTTTGTCATCAAGTTAGACGAGAGACTGAAAAGGACCAGTAAGAATTAACAAGCAGATCTGTATGCAAGACATTATCAAGATCTGCACCCACATTACATTTACAACATTCAGTCCTGTTTCATTGGATCACAATTCAATGGTCATTTGACAGCAGTTGACTTATAGGAACATCTTAAGGTAAGCCATGTGAGCTATGCAGTAACAACTTTTCAAATGTAGGCAAACCCTTGACTACTGCTATTTTTAGCTGCAATTATGTTAGGCCCTGGTCCCAACTGTGTAGATGGTTTGGTGCTAATTGAATGATAAATTAAAACTTGAAGAAGATGAGGAGTATTCCTCCACTTTAAGGGTTCTTTGCACTTGGAGAACAAGTTGACATTGTTTTGTGTACATATCAGTTTATAGGTACAAAGATTGTAGTGGCTGGTTTGTTGAGTTGTATTCAGAGTGCCCTCTTGTGTTTCTTTTGTGGTAATACAGTTATTTTTTCATTATTGAGAAGGCAGTTAGGGCAGCAAGGTGGCACAGTTCCAGCGTCCCCGGGTCAATCCTGACCTCGGACTCTATACCTGTCCGGAGTTTGCACCCGTGTCTGCGTGGGTTTACTCGGGGGTTTCTGGTTTCCTCCCACATTCCGAAGACATGTGTTAGGTTGGCCCTTAGAGAGAGAGTGTGTGTGTGTGTGTGTGTGTGTGTGTGTGTGTGTGTGTGTGTGTGTGTGTGTACGCACCAAACAATGGGTTGACATCCTGTCTAGGATTGTTCCAGGATGAAGTGGATAAGAAAATGAATGAATGAGAAACTAAACTAATGTTCATTTAATATCTCTGTTATTCAAATTTAGTAAAACTCAACAACTACATACAGTGGGGCAAAAAAAGTATTTAGTCAGTTACTGATTGTGCAAGTTCTCCGACTCAGAAAGATGAGAGAGGTCTGTAATTTTCATCACAGCTACACTTCAACTATGAGAGACACAATGAGAAAAAAATCCAGGAAATCACATTGTAGGATTTTTAAAGAATTTAATTGTAAATCATAGTGGAAAATAAGTATTTGGTCACCCACAATCAAGCAATATTTCTGACTCTCACAGACCTGTAACTTCTTCTTTAAGAAGCTCTTCTGTCCTCCACTTGTTACCTGTATTAATGGCACCTGTTTGACCTCGTTATCTGTATAAAAGACACTTGTCCACAGCCTCAAACAGTAAGACTCCAAACTCAAGACCAAAGAGCTGTCAAAGGTCACCAGGAAGAAAATTGTAGACCTGCACCAGGCTGGGAAGAATGAATCTACAATAGGCAAGCAGGTTGGTGTGAATAAATCAACTGTGGGAGCAACTGTAAGAAAATGGAAGCCATACAAGGTTGATTGATAATCTCATTGATAATCAGCCTCGATCTGAAGCTCCATGCAAGATCTCATCCCGTGGGGTCAAAATGATCATGAGAACGGTGAGCAAAAATCCCAGAACAACACGTAGAGACCTGATGAATGACCTGCAGACAGCTGGGACCAAAGTAACAAAGGCTACCATCAGTAACACACTACGCCGAGAGGGACTCAGATCCTGCCGTACCAGGCGTCCCCCCTGCTTAAGCCAGTACATGTCCCAGACCCATCTGAAGTTTTGGCAGAGAGCATATTGATGATCCAGAAGAGGATTGGGAGAATATCATGTGGTCAGATGAAAAACCAAAATAGAACTTTTTGGGTAAAAAACTCAAACTAATCATGTTTGGAGGAAGAAAGAATTCTGAGTTGTGCCATACCTACTGTGGAAGCATGGGGGTAGTAGAAACATCATGCTTTGGGGCTGTGTTTCTGCAAAGGGGACAGGACGACTGATCCGTGTTAAGGGAAGAATGAACGGGGCCATGTATCGTGAGATTTTAAGACAAAACCTCCTTCCATCAGTGAGAGCATTGAAGATGGAACATGGCTGGGGCTTCCAGCATGACAATGATCCCAAACACACCGCTCGGGCAACGAAAGAGTGGCTCCGTAAAAAGCATTAATGTCCTGGAGTGGCCTAGCCAGTCTCCAGACCTCAACCCATAGAACATTTGTGGAGGGAGTTGAAAGTCCGTGTTGCCCCAAAACATCACTGCTCTAGAGGAGATCTGCATGGAGGAATGGGCCAAAATACCAGCTACAGTGTGTGCCAACCTGGTGAAGACTTAGAGGAAACGTTTGACCTCTGTCATTGCCAAGAAAGGTTATGTTACAAAGTATTGAGTTGAACCAAATTTATTGACCAAATACTTATTTTCCACCATGATTTACACTTAGATTTTTTAAAAATCCTACAATGTGGTTTCCTGGATTTTTTTTCTCATTTTGTCTCTCATAGTTGAAAATTACAGACCTCTCTCATCTTTCTTAGTAGAACTTGCACAATCAGTGGCTGACCCAATACTTTTTTGTAACACTGGATTATGCTATCATCTAGTACATACTTTTTTACTAGTAACAGTAAAATTATAGTATTTTGAGAATAAAATCATAATATTTCGAGAATAAAGTCGTAACATTTTGAGTTTTTTTTTACTCTATCATTTTCAGAGTCGTGTTTTTTAAATTTTTATACAGGCTGTTGCAAACTGGATCAGGGCCGATTTGACATGCAGCTGCTGTCCGCGGGCTGTTTATAGCTGAGCTTACTTGACTCTGCAGGATCTCAGTGAAAATGTGATGGGTCCGTGTCACGAGCGCGTAGTCCTGGTTTCCTAGGAATATGCTTAGCTTAGCACAGTTGATTGCTGAAGAATTTATTTTAATGAAGCTTGGTTTGATGTGTTAACACTCGTGTTCCAGCAAGTCATGATGTGTTATCATTTCCTGAACTATGCACTGCTACTTGTGCAACACTGGGTGCTCCAACCGGTATGGTCACACACCCTGTTACCAGAATGATGTTTTTTTTATTAATTCATTCGTGTGTTGTATTTACCATTCAGAAGTTTGAACCCACCTCCTGAACACTGCATACACCATACAGATAGAAGTCTATATAAACACATGTCATATTATGTTATAAGTGAGTGTTGCTGAAATAGTAGTGCTCAGTACTTAGAAGAGGTGTCCAAAAACTTTTGTCTACATGGTAGGGCTGTAACGATGCATCATGAAACGATGCATCACGAATTATTATATGCGTGATGTACACCAAAGGGCAAAGTCATCGCTCATGCTCCCATACGCATCAAGTGTAAGAAGTGCACATTTAGCAACACCTTAGGAACCACCTAGCAACACCATGGCAACCACCTGGGACATGCTAGAAACCATTTAGCAACACCATAGCAACCACCTGGCAACACCATAGCAACCATCTGGGACATGATAGCAACCACCTAGCAACACCATAGCAAGCACCTGGGATAGCGCAGCAACACCATAGCAACCACCTGGGACACAAAAGCAACCACCTAGCAACACCATAGCAACCACCTGGGACACGATAGCAACCACCTAGCAACACCATAGCAAGCACCTGGAATGGCATAGCAACACCATAGCAACCACCTGGGACACAAAAGCAACCACCTAGCAACACCATAGCAACCACCTGGGACACAAAAGAAATCACCTAGCAACACCTTAGCAACCACCTGAGACACGATAACAACCACCTAGTAACACCATAGTAAGCACCTGGGATGGCATAGCAACACCATAGCTACCACCTGAGACACAATAGCAACCACCTAGCAACACCTTAGCAAGCACCTGGGATAGCTTAGCAACACCATTGCAATCACCTGGGACACGAAAGCAACCACCTAGCAACACCATAGCAACACCATAGCATCGTAGCAAGCACCTGGGATACCATAGCAACTACCTAGCAACATCATAGCAACCACAATACCACAACCACAGTTTTTCCCTCTGAGCTCTCGTGGAAGGCGGACGCACTGCTCCTCGCTCCCTTATCTCTCCTGCTTGGCTTCTATGTATCTGTCTCGTCTACTCCGTAGCACAGCTCCTCAAAGAACAAATTATGGAATTGGTTAAATGGTCTCTGAATGCTATTGACACCATCTTCTCATCGAGAAGTTCGGGTTCGGGGGAACCCACATGCCCCGACAAAACACAGATGGCAGGATATGCGATGGACCCGTGGGGAAAGTGGAGAGTCGCAAGAGTATCTGAACAAGAATGTGAACTGAAAAGAACACTTTGTCCCTACCCAACCAAACGCCTCCACTCTAAGCTTATTTTCCCCAAGGACGGCGGGACGGGTCTGCAGGGCGCGCCGTAACGACTGCGCACACGGATGGCTGCTTGTCGCTTTTTGGTTACTTTTCCCAATACCCAATCCCTAACCAGTGGCTAGTTTGTGTGTTTATGTTATGTCTATGCGCTTGTGTGCTGGAAGGAGTTCTCCTTCTTTCCCAATGTGTTCATTAATTCTTCTTTCTTCTAAAAACAAATTTCGTTGCCTTGTACTTGTACATGTGTAATGGCAATAAATTGAATACCAATAGTCAACACATGGGAAAATAAGCGACCACCTAGCAACAACCTAGGAAATACTTAGCAACACCATAGCAACCACCTGGGACATAGTAGAAACCATCTAACAACATCGTAGCAAGCACCTGGGATGCCACAGCAACATCATAGCATCCACAATAGCCACTACATGGGAAATCAAGTGACCACCTAGCAAATACTTAGTAACGCCATAGTAAAGACCTGGGATACAATAGCAACCACCTAGCAACACCGTAGCCCCCAACTACAAAAACTGTTGCAATGTATTGAGCATGTAGCAATAGCCTAGCAACTGAAATCCATTTAGCTGTGAAATTCTGTTTCCTTCAGGAAATTTCGTTCTGTATTCTTCTGAAATAAAAAAAAAACGCTAGTAGTTTCTTTTAATTGCAGGGGACTTTCTTTTTTAATTGTGAACCCCATATCAGGAATCACATCATGAGTTTCACCCATCGTTACACCACTACTGTATAGTGTCTTTCTCTTTTTTGTGGCCATTGTTGTACTTAAAGGCTAATGTTAAAACAGTGGCACAAAATGTTTATCCAAAACAAAAGGGATTTGTATTTAAAAAATTGAAAGCAAACATACCATTTTTAACATTAACAACAGAACAAATGCAAAGGAACTGCAAGTATTGAAAAGTGATTGCAAATGCCAGAAGTACTATATATTGTCTTACAGACATTCATTCACGTTGTGGCAAGGTAAAGTTTACATGCAACATATAGGTTGCCCATGTAGGTCGGGTCCTTTTTTGAGGTTCCCCACCATGTTTCTTCCTTATAACATTTAGGGACTCTCCTTGCAGTTTCCCTAGGCTTGCTCAGTTAGGGCTGTGGGCCTAGATGTTTGAAAATCTGCTTTGAGACAATGCTGTTTCATTAGTCAGCTCAAACAGTCAAGTCAAATGTAGAGTGGACACCAAGTGACCTATTTGGGGGGAGAAAATATTTGGTCACATTTTAAATGTTTGTATGATTCCCCACTGTGAAGTATGTGGGGGTGGTGCTGTAATGGTTACACTTGTGGAGATTTCTGTAAAATTGAAGACGACAGCGTTTTGCAGTGGAATGCCATTACGTTTACATTTAGCACACGTCCTTTTCCAGAGCGACTTACAGCTTATACAGTCTTACAATCCAAGCAGTTGTGGGTTAAGGGTCTTGCTCAAGGACCGAACAGTGGCTGCTTGGCATTTGAACCCTGGCCCTTCTGGTGCATAATCCAGTACCTTAACCGCTAGGCTACCACAGTCCTTCAGATCTCATGGTGAGTGATCCCAAGCAGACCTCGAGGTTATGTAAAAAAAAATAAAGATGAAAAAGAGACAGCACTACGACTGCTGACCTGACTCCCACAACCACCCATATAAAGCTGGTTTGTGATAAGTTGGACCAAAGAATAGGGGCACAGCAGCCAACTTGTGCTAGCCAAGTGGCTGCCTCTCAAACTTGGTGGAAAGGATACCCAAAGTGTGCAGCAAGGTCATGAAGGATAAGGGGGGTTATTATGAAGTCTAATGATAATATACAATACTTTGAGTAGCTGAAAATGGCTAAAGTAGAAGTAACACCTTCTGTCGTAGGGTTTTCGTTCCCGAGTTCACGTCTAGACTGAACGTCTTCATCCACTACTGCTCTGCGACACCCGACTGCAGACTGTTCGTCTCTCTGGGTTCGGCCTCTCTGGCCCAGAACTCGACGCATGGAGTTAACTGCTCAGGGAGTGGGCCGTGCTCCACTTCAGTCTCCAGTCCACCGTGGAACGCCTGGGTACGGGTTACGGTGGAGAACAGCCAGCTGAACGTTGCAACGACTTTCAGAATCTCCGCCAACTATACAGGTCTGTCTTCATAGCTCGTTCTAAAAGTATCATTCTTTCTGTGAAAGAGGCCATTGACCGAAAGGGATGTTGAGTGGACGTTACCATATTCGCAGTCTTCTTAGGCTACTGTAACAGAAATATAAAATGTATTTTCACAAGAAAACGGTTTGCAAACGATACGTCAACGCATTAGAGATACCGCTGAAAACAGATTGCGATTGAAGCTACCGACACTTTTGTTTGGCGGATCAGCAGACGAAACACAGACTCGGCAAGTGAATGTGAATCAGTCTATGTAGTTAAAAGTTAGAGACAACATACAGGTAGTGGAAGGGACAAGTAAAGGAGTACTACTTACGTCAGGACAGGTACATACACATGGTACGGATAAGTAAAGAATAGGCATCCCCACACGAGTAACTTGCACAGAAAAAGTTTCTGAACACATCGACCGAGTTATATCAGTCTCTGTACCAAATGTGAGCTAATGAGTAAGCAAAAAAACGACACACACAAATTTACTTCCTCTCTTTAACTCCCGCCTCTGCTCGCAGACATGCGGCGTTGATTGGCCAATTTTCTTTTCTATTATTATGTATTATAATCGTTAAGACCTCTGTTGTTAAAGCAAATGGATGTCGATCGGATCGGATGGTCATTATACAACGCTACAACGATGTCACAGAAAGTAGGTGGTATTTTTAAATATATACTAACCACACTAGAATTCGCCCATAGGAAGCGACGAACGTCTGGCTCCCGTTGTCCGAAACGAGGTACTTTTGTATAGCGAAGATGGGCTGTAGCATGACGTTTGCAGCGTAGATTACCCTAACGATAGCTAGCCAACCGATAACTTTGTTCGTATTTGAAGAAGTCTCGAGTTGTAAAGGCTCTGTGATGATGCTTTCATTGACAGCCGGCTGTAAACCCTTGAGTGCCCCTTCAGTTCTGAACACCTCCTTCGCCGTGGTCATGACCTCGGAAAACGTGTCCGTCGCCATCGCACCGGTCCCCAATGGCTGCATGCAGAACCCGGCCGTGTTACGCGAGGAGCAGGACGTGTTTGCGGTGCGCTTCACACTAGTCAATGGCAGCGTCAGGGCGCCCTCCATGCTTCCGACCATGATGACCCTGGACCTGGAGGCCGCTGACAGCGGGGGGACGCTGACTGTCCAGCTCAGTCTTAACACGGTATGTAAAGAAAATTGGTTTGGGGTAGTGGTAGATGTTGGTATATATGTGCTCCCCGAATGGGACACCAGTCCTTCAAAGGGTTCTGCTCCATGCCCCCTTAACGTCAAGGTGCCAGCAATTTGCTCGTACCTTAAATCCACGGGAGCTGCTGTAGTCGGCTACCCTCTGTTTGGATAGAGCCAGTTCCCCTGTCGGTTTGCCCCTCCATGTGCTGACCCTTCGACCAAGTATGACAGGAAAGTGCCTCCGTACAGCTTTTGGGAGATGATCCCTCGCTGACCCCTTCTTTTCACTGGCAGGCGGTATCTGTCCGCCACTTTTGCCGTTGCCTTGATTGTCCAAGGGGGCCACTCTTGCAGCGGAGGCATGATGATCCCTCACTGACATTCTCTCCCTCAGACAATGGCCAATTGTGTCACTCAGTCAGACAAACCAAGACTCAAACTGGGATCTCTGGAAAAATTTACCGTCCAGCAACAGCAACTGAAATTTGGTCCTATTTGTCTAATTCACTACCCCCACCACCGCAGTGAGCCATGTTTGAGTATTGGTACTGACTTATAGCAACAGCATCCCACTGCAAGGCCCCAGTGATGAACCGGTGCCCCGTGAATTCCAGGATAGGTTCAGGTCTCTAAACATTGCTTTGTTGACTATTAAACAATATCATGGGATTAACGTGAACATTTTGCATGCTAGACTTCTCTGACTGGAGCCTTTGAAAGCGTGAGGGCGTGCATCACCCCTTCTTCTCCTGTCCTACAACTCAACGCCAGCCAGTCTTGTGATGCAGGTGTGTTGTTAACAGATTTATATGCATCTTGTTGTTACCAAGAAGATTGGGGGGGGGTTCAATAATCTTGAACTTGAACTGTTTGTGTCCATGCAGCATTCTTGAAGGGCTACTCTCTCCGAGTGAGCAGTAATGAAACGAAGGCTTCGTTGCGGATTCCCTACCCCGAAGCAGCGATTTGGTACCTCAGTCTGCAAACCATCTGCAACAACAGGTAAGCTCACACTCTCACACTCTCTCTCTCTCTCTCTCTCTCTCTCTCTCTCTCTGCAATTACAAGTTGTGGTTGCTGAGGTGGTAAGCGATCTGTAACCTCAAACCACACAGCCAATCGTGTCTGCACTCTGCACACGGAAGGTTGGCGTATTGGACCGCTGCACCACCTGAAGGCCCTTCGTCTAAGGGAGGGATGGTGGACCGTGGATCATCTCCACTCGGTCCCATCTGTTAATAGAGGGTAGAACATGTAGAAGTCTGCCACCTGCCAGTTGTACAGAGGCACTTGCTGGCCTACAGGCCTCCTCCCAGGGCAGGGGGGTCAGCACATGGTGGGGAATTTTGAAGGGGAATATCCAAAAACAAAACTTTTTGGAGAACATGCTTATCATACACAATTATGTGCTCCTTTCAGCAACGACTGCAGCAACGCCTCGGCCCTGGTCAGCGTGTTGGCGGTCGTAAGCGCGTGTGTCGACGACTGCGGGCCCTACGGCGACTGCCGGCTCCTGCGCACAAACGGCTACCTCTATGCCGCCTGCGTGTGCAGAGCAGGTAACGTCCATGCCACTCATGTCGCTGGCCGAGCTGTTGGCGGTTTGGATGTCTCTAATCACGCGGACGTTTCCTCTGGCAGGCTGGTCGGGGTGGAGTTGCTCGGATGGCAAGGACGCCCTGACGTTCTCTCGGCAGCTGGCCGCAGTCCTGCTGCTCACACTCAGCAACCTCTTCTTCATCCCTCCGGTGGTCATAGCGCTTTACCGAGGCTACCACGCTGAGGCCTCCGTCTACCTCCTCACCATGTTTTTCTCTACGGTGTGTATGACCGACTAATACTGTAGGTTATAGTCATGGGTCAGTGTGCCCAAGAAACTCTGAGACTCTGAAGCAGCCTGGTGAGACGGAACCCAGAAAACCACCACTCGAACCTCAGGTCGGTAGAGGTCGGATATGAATTGGAGTAGCTCATGAATACTAGCCTGGGCTCTACCGACGAGCCACAGGTGGTGAGTTACAAGTGCAGTACTGACTTGAACCCCTAAATCAAAACGGAACTTGAACTTGAGTGGGGAAAATGTAGACTCACCTTAAAAAAAAGGTGGGATATGAACTAGTTTATTGAATTGGGACAGAACCCAGCCAAGATGAGAACTAACCCTAACCTCGCCAGAGGGGTGGGCTCAACAAACCCTCATCGCTAAGGTGTAGAGGTTCAAGTACGTCCCGGACTGGAACACTGAAGGTCAGAGCTCAAACCTCACCTCGCCAGAGGCGGGATTCGAGTTGCATTCTTCCAGGTTCAGTTCCTGCTTCTCGTCTTGCCTCATCTCATCTGGGTTCCGCCCCTGTCCTTCAAGGTCATGTCCAAAGTTGCCAACTCTCCCTAGGGTGCCGTTCTGGCAAAGTCTGTTGTTGAGTTTCGCTTCCCCGGGAGTCATGGAGGTCAACGTCCGATGACATTTCGGCTTGTTTCATTTCTCTATACGGTGCAACTTCGGTACCTCAAACTGAATTGGTTCCCAAAAGGTCGAAAATCCAAATCAGCTTTCCCCATAAGAAGTAACGGAATTACGAATTACGTATGCTAACTGCTGCTGCCCACATACAAAATGACCCCAAAACAAATTCAGAAACTGAAAAACCCCTGCCTTTCTTAGAGGCCACCATTAATTTATGTAGGCTAACCATAAAGTCTTGAGGGTGTGTCTGAAATCATGTGAATGGGGTGTGAATGAAAGTGTTCTACATAGTCAGACATAGAACAGTCTACAGTCCCTATATTGGTGAATGAGTGGACCATTTCAGACACACCCTGAAAGTCGGGATTTCTGTTCAAATTTGGGTGCAAAAATAATTTGAAATGGACCATTCGATGTCTGAATTGGTCGAATAAAGAAGCATTCGTATTCTGAGGTTCCACTGTATAATTTGTCTATTCCTGGCCTTTCTGAAGTGATCTGAAAATCACTAGAAACCTAAAACGAGTACACCGATCAGCCAGAACGTTAACACCACTCGCTGCCTGGTAACAGCACTTGTTAAGCTCTGTGAAATATGAGATGGTAAGTGAACAGTCTGTTCTCTTAGTGGAGGTGTTGAGTGTGGGGGAAATGTGAGGAGTAAGGACCTAAGCCAGTTTAACTAGGGACAAACTGTTCTGGGCAGAAGCCTGGGTCAGAGCATCTACTAAATACCAAGGCTTGCGGTGGGATCCAGGGAGGGATAAACCACCAACTGGTGACAGAGAAGGGATGGAAATGCCGTCGCGTGTCACTTATGGGAGGAATGTGTTACTTGCAGTGCAGCGCCCCCTGTTGTGCATGAGGGAGCCTAGTTGGTCTGAGTGACCACCAGACTAATCCCTGGAGATTGGAGCAGTGGAAGAAGGTTGCTGGTCCTTTATGGAATTGATGGCATCAGGCTGCACTGTGGGAAGAAGACGAGCCAGTGGTGCTCTGGGTAATGTTCTGCTGGGGAAACCCTGGGTCCGGGCCCTCACATGGACATTAATTTGAGACACCGCGCTAAACATTGTTACGGACCAAGTAGTTTTAATAATTTGTCTGATTGGTGTGTTTCTGAAACGTGCCTCATGGATTTTAGACTAGGAACTCGCACCCCGTGTACCCTGCTCCCCGTGGCCACGGTAGTTCGATCCCAGTTGCCTGAAAAGAATTCCGATTGTGTCTGTCTCTCAGTTCTACCACGCGTGTGACCAGCCCGGCGTGACTGTGCTGTGCATCATGGACTACGACACGCTCCAGTTCTGCGACTTCCTGGGCTCCGTGGTTGCCGTTTGGGTCACCATCGTCTGCATGGCGCGCCTGAAGGACATACTGAAATATGTAAGTCTGTGTGGACGTTTGCCACGTAACACTAATCGGAACAACTGGAACGGAGCCCGTCACGATCCACTGCTGTGCCCTCCAGGTGTTCTTCATGGCGGGGACGCTTCTCATCGCGATGGCCATGCAGCTGGACCGGCGCGGCCTGTGGAACCTCCTAGGTCCTGTGCTGTTTGCTTTGGTGACCATGATAACGGCCTGGGTAAGTCTCTGTTTTCTGAGTATCATGTCATTGTTAATAAACATCCATTGTTGGATTGGGAAAGGGGGCAATTTGGGGCTAGAATTAATAGACTCTGCCAAACTAGGGTTAAAAAACGTCCCTGTCCCCTGCCTGTGGTCCTCCTCCCAGCTTGAGGATTTGGCAGGAGATGCCGAAAGCCTTGCTATTGTCCGTTTACAAGAGGCACTTCTCTCCGCGTTACTCTACACTCTTCATCGTTCCGCAGGTGTACCACACCGTAAGGCGCCATCACTGTTACCCGCCGACGTGGAAGCGCTGGGTCTTCTTCCTGATCCCCGGCATCGCGTCGGCCGTCATTGGGCTGTGCGTCTATGCCTTCGCTCAGACCGACAACAACTACTACTACACCCACTCCATATGGCACGTCATGGTGGCCACGAGCGTCGTCCTACTGCTGCCGCCTCGAGAGAAGAGCGTGCCGCCCTGGGGCTGGCCCTACAAAGTCTGCGGCTACAAAATGTGCCAGAACCAGAAGGAAGAGCTGTACATCGTCTCCTAAAGACGCTCGCACGTATGAAGTGTAAAGGGCATTACAGTTTTATAGACTCTCTTGAAATCCTGAAATTAAAAAAAGCAGCAATAAATAATAAAACGCTAAAAAGAAACGTTTCTAAATACAGGGGAATCAGGAGGCCCAGCAAGTCGGAAAACACTAGCCCATCACTGTGGAGACCTCTGTTTAAGTCTCGGCGGTGCCTGGTCATGTCTGAGTCAGGGAGGGGGGGTAGGTGAAAAGAAGCCGGTGGTTGCCGGTGGTTCCCCTACAGTGGGAGCCATCACACGACTAGGGAATCTGGTGTACCCAGATTTTTTTTAACTGGGAACTCAGGTGGGGCAGTAGTCTAATACACCAGTCCAACACCACAGGGACACGATTCGGGTGTTACATGCATCCGGTGTTCTCTGCAAATAGGCAACAGAGACCCTTGACGATTTAAAACCATCGAGAACCTTGTAGAATGTCCAGCATTTATAGGGCGCCAGTCCATCACCGGGTTGGGTAGGGGTTGCTTTTGTTGGCACTGGGGGGGAACGCTTCCCATTGTGCCTTCTTTCAGGCACTGCACAGACACAATAGGCAATTTCTGAGGGAGGGGAAGGTCAGCAGCGCCTCCAGGCTGAGGTGCCTGGAAAATGAGGGGGAAAAGGATGGAGAGATCAAGCCCTGTAGACTCGCTCTCACCATAGAAGTCTGCCATTGACGAGAAGCTATCGAGGGTTCCCATGGCCGGGAAAATTAGGGGTCTCCCCATATTTTATCCCCGTTGATCGTGGCCAGGGTGTCAGCAATCGGGAGTCTGAAAATTGTGTGGGGGCACTTCCACAGGGGGCTCGTGCTGCCAGCGGGAGACATCAAAAGACTGGGGAAGTGGATATGCCAAATTGGGAGGTAAAAATCAAGGGCCAGGGAGTGGGGGCTCTGAAGCTTTTCTTTGGAACTCCCAGGGCACAGGCGATCACCGCTTGGCCTCCCCTCAGTCAGACACAGCTCAGTTGAGGAAGGCACCCGCCAGGACTCGAACCCGGTTCACCGCAGTCGATGGGTAGAATGATAGGCCTCTGCACCAGCCCAGCACTAAGCAATGTTTCTGTTTCTGTTGTTTTCTTGAAATGCTACCAAGGCACTTGTGTGAATTGCACATGAATGTATGTTATGTCATGTTTGTTGTTCTTTCATTGTATTTGGGAGTGGGTTTATTTTTGTTTGTTTTTTATGAACCGTCTTCAGCACTTTACGGTGGTTTGAATGAATTTCTGTTCTTATTACTTATGAATAAAACGGAGTTGTTTACTGTTTGAATGACACGTTTCTAAACAAAAAGTTTGAATGTGCAAAGTGTTTTTATTGAGACATATAGATTAATTATATTAAAAAAACTCATATCTATTCATTGCACAAATACCAATTCTACCCCACCCCCAGATCAATACTTGGTCCCACCACCTTTTGCTGCAATTATATATAGCCTTGTAAGATGTTTTGATCAGCATTGCACATCTGGATCCTGAACGTTTTGCCCGGTCTTCCTGCCAGATTGCCAGGCGGTCATCTCTGCTTAATGAGGCTTTGGGGCTCAGACCTATTCTCTTGATAGCTGATAGTGAAACGGGGATTCGCTGTACCTTTAGTGTACCTTTAGAATAGCTGCAGTTGGCTAGATGAAGAGGAGCCAGGTATGTATAGGCTATTAAACATACTCTGCGTGACTGTAAATTAAAGTTCTAGGAAATAATAATTTTGTTTTAGTAGCCTATTAGTGATTGTAGAAACTCCGCGTAGTTTAAGCCAGTTATCAGCTCCGTTAAAGTCCCGTTCGTTATCCTGCTCACTCGCTCACTGGCTCACTTTTGTTTTGTTGAACTTTGTACCTGAAGGAGACGCGGTCGGCAGGCGGCAGAATACCCAGGCCCGCTCGCTTCTTGTCCAGCGTTGGCCGCTGTTCGCGGCCCGTCAGCTGGACGTCGCACATCAGCAGGGTGACGCACACAAACTGCTTGAGCTCGTTGATGGCAAAAAAACGCCCGGGGCAGATGCTGGAGCCCGAGCCGAACGGCATGTGGTGGTATCGGACCTTCTGCCCACCTTTGTAGAAGTCACTTTTCCTCTTGCCGTCCTCCACGAAGCGGTCAAACTGGTACTGCTGGAGAACCCAAACACACACACAGCTGGAATCAGTTCATATCAGTTCTGTGTAAAACAGACCAGTGCCGAACAGTTCGGACATGAGGCGATTCAGACACCCGGGATTTGATCTCAGGTCCTAGGGTAACTGCCTTTTCCAGCAGCTGGCTCTTACCCTTGAGCCACCAGAAATAATTTACTTCATACAATTCAGGGACTTTGGTTACTGGTGCAGCACAGTCATGGCCGATTTTGGGCTGAGGGTAGAAGGTTGATGGCTAGCAACTCTCCACATGTACATCCATTCCCCCCCCCCCCCCCCCCCCCCCAATAGAGTGGCCTGCCAGGCCAGAGGTACCACCAAGATGTTTTGCCTCTACGGTTACCTCTGGCGAAGGGTAGATCTCAGGATCCAGGTGTGTGCTCTGGGGATACAGGGCAACGATGTCTCCCTTCCGTACGTGAGCCGAGCCGTAGGAGCCGAGATTTAGGCAGAAATCCTCCTGAACCACTCGGATGTTCATGGAGGCGGAAGAAAGGCGGAGGCTCTCGTTGATGGCGCTGTCTGCAATGGAGAGACAAAAGATGTTCATTTTCTGCAAGAACGTTCTTTGTGCGTACGCCTTTGTGCCCACGTGTGCGAGTTACCGAGGTAAACCATTTTCTCGAGCTGATCTCTGGTCAGTATGACATCCCGACTGAGGATGGACTCCGCCCCGTCTCTCCCAATCTTGTCCAAGATCTCCGTCCTGACGGCTTCAAAGGCTCGTTGGTCGGAAAGGAGGTGGTAGAGGCACCAGAAGCACGCTGGGATGGTGTTCCCCACTGAAGCCCACAGAATGGCGAAGTGATGAGCTAAAGGAGCGACAGACAATGCGTCCATGGTTCAATGCCACTGTTGGGCACTGTGACGGTAGTACTTCTGGTCTGCGCTCTCACCCCTGTAACCCTAGAGCCAATCTGTGAGGCTGAAGCCCCTTGGCCTTTTCTGTGCCAGGCCTCTGTCTTTTCTTGGGCTATGGGTCACCTTGCCCTTTTTGACCTACCTGCCCCCTGTCCTCAAACCAGACCTGGGGAATGCAACTCTGTTACCAACAGCCCTATTCTCAGCCAGAGTTAGTACAAGAACCAGTGTGGCTCAGTTGGTAGCCTGCTGGACCTTGATGCCAAGCCTCTTTAGTTCGTACGCCACCTCTGGAGAGGTACCCAAACAGTCCTTAACTCTGTAACTGAGACCCCTCACCTCAGAGAACTAGCACTAGACCAGCAGAGCCACACTGGTTCGTATACCGCCACTGTAGAGGGGAGGGCTGTCAGTCAAGGACCAGGACAGTCTGGCACCTGGAAGACCAGACTGAGAAGGGTTTGGTGTGAGGACAGAGGCCAGGAAGAACATCTTGGAGAACTCTAAGAATGGAGCCACTCTAGTTTCATATACCATCTCTGGAGAGGTGAAGGCAAGGAGGATCTAGGGGTAATAGACAAGGAGGATTTAGGGGGAAAAGACGGTTTGGGAGGCACCCAAACTGTTCTTAAGTCTGTAACCAACACCCCTCACCTCGGCGAGCCAGCACTAGACTGACGGAGCTGCACTGGGTCGTAAACCACCTCTGGTGAGGTGCGGAACGTCGGTCACAGAGTTGCATTCACCAGGTCTGACTGTCTTGTTATACCACTTCTGAAGGTATGGGACCTGAAGGACCAGGAGGTACGAATTACAGCCCCCCCCCCACCCCCACAAGGCTAGGTGGCGCAGCCCAAGGGAGTCAGGTTACATTCAATTAGCTCACAATTCCTTGGATAGTACTTGTTGTAATTCGCTCTTGATTAGAGCTACCCAGGACTATATTCAGACTATGTTGGGACAGCAGTTCAGATATCAGACAATGGACCCAGCACAAGCAAGCTGCCCCTGTTGGGCCTCACTTTTTTGTATTGAGAGTTGCACAAGTTGTAATTCGCTGGATAAGACGTATATGCACTTGGTTCACCATTTTAGACAGTCGAGTGCGGTTCACCTACTTTTCTACACATTACCTCCTCTGTCCAGGTCTGTAAGGGTGTCGTACTCCTGGAACACTTCCATCCGTGTCTGTATGAACGCAGATGGACTGCTCCATTCGGCCATTCTCTTGGGATGGAAAAAGTCAATAATCTTCTCTCGGACAGCCTTGGTTTTCCTCAGCAGGCCAATCGGGATGGAGGCGATCAAGAGTGGGAACATGGCATCGAACAGCGTGAAGTCGGAGCGCAGCGCGTCCACCCGCTCGTCCAGCTTTCCGTACGGAGGCCGACCGTACAAGGTCAGAAACGAGGCCTCGAACATCACGCTCTCGCAGAAGTCGTACAGGTCTCCTTCACGCCAGTCGGCCCGAGGGTCGGACAGGACGCGGTGTCGCAGGACGAGCTGCAGGTTGCCCACCATTTTCAGAGTCAGAGGGCTCAGGGCCGAGCCCTGAAGGAGTTGAAAGGACTTCTGGATTTTGTTGTTCAGGCCCGGAAAGTTTCCCGTCTCGATCTCGGGGTAGCCGAACGTCGCGGACGCTGCTCGGTCCGAAAACTTGTGGAAGTCCAGCTGCTTGCCCTGCTTGATTATGTCTGGGTACAGGAGAGGGTCCATCACGAACGTCATGTATCTGCCTACAAGGAGAGACTCATGCATGGTTTGGATAATCAATCTTTGGATAGCAGCAGCTCTGTGTGCGCTATTTTTCAATGAAAAATCTGTACCCCGTTCCTGCAGTCCTCAGTTACCCGTATCCCTACAAAGCATACTTGATTTAGCTAACAGGTGCTCCCTGTTTTACGTTGGCCCGAGTTACGATATTTCGACTTCAGAACGGGAATCCGATAATAAACATATACTGGTCCTTCTCAAAAAATTAGCATACTGTGATAAAGTTAATTATTTTCCATAATGTAATGATAAAAATTAAACTTTCATATATTTTAGATTCATTGCACACCAACCGAAATATTTCAAGTCTTTTATTGTTTTAATACTGATGATTTTGGCATACAGCTCATGAAAACCCAAAATTAGCATATCATGAAAAGGTTCTCTAAACGAAGCTATTAACCTAATATCTGAATCAACGACTTAACTCTAAACACTGCAAAAGATCCTGAGGCTTTTGAAATCTCCCAGCCTGGTTCATTACTCAAAACCGCAATCATTGTCAAGGACTGCCGACCTGACTGCTGTCCAGAAGGCCATCATTGACACCCTCAAGCAAGAGGGTAAGACACAGAAAGAAATTTCTGAACAAATAGGGCTGTTCCCAGAGTGCTGTATCAAGGCACCTCAGTGGGAAGTCTGTGGGAAGGAAAAAGTGTGGCAGAAAAACGCTGCACAACGAGAAGAGTTGACCGGACCCTGAGGAGGATTGTGGAGAAGGGCCGATTCCAGAGCCAGCCCGTGCACAGGCGTGGTGCAGGAAATGGGCTACAGGTGCCGCATTCCCCAGGTCAAGCCACTTTTTGAACCAGAAAACGGCGGCAGAAGCGCCTGACCTGGGCTACAGAGAAGCAGCACTGGACTGTTGCTCAGTGGTCCAAAGTACTTTTTTTTTCGGATTTGAAAGCAAATTTTGCATGTCATTCGGAAATCAAGGTGCCAGAGTCTGGAGGAAGACTGGGGAGAAGGAAATGCCAAAATGTCTGAAGTCCAGTGTCAAGTACCCACAGTCAGTGATGGTCTGGGGTGCCATGTCAGCTGCTGGTGTTGGTCCACTGTGTGTTTTATCAAGGGCAGGGTCAATGCATCTAGCTATCAGGAGATTTTGGAGCACTTCATGCTTCCAGTTCATTTTTCAGCACGACCTGGCACCTGCTCACAGTGCCAAAACCACTGATAAATAGTTACTGACCAAGATATTACTGTGCTCAATTGGCCTGCCAACTCTCCTGACCTGAACCCGATAGAGAATCTGTGGGATATTGTGAAGAGAAAGTTGAGAGACGCAAGACCCAGAAACACACTTGGATGAGCTTAAGGCCGCTATCAAAGCATCCTGGGCCTCCATAACACCTCAGCAGTGCCACAGGCTGATTGCCTCCATGCCACGCCGCATTGAAGCAGTCATTTCTGCAAAAGGATTCCCGACCAAGTATTGAGTGCATACATGAGCATAATAATCTGAAGGTTGACTTTTTTTGTATTAAAAATACTTTTCTTTTATTGGTTGGATGAAATATGCTAATTTTGGGTTTTCATGAGCTGTATGCCAAAACCATCAGTATTAAACAATAAAAGACTTGAAATATTTCAGTTGGTGTGCAATGAATCTAAAATATATGAAAGTTTAATTTTTATCATTACATTACGGAAAATAATTAACTTTATCACAATATGCTAATTTTTTGAGAAGGACCAGTATATACACATTCAGCAGAAACAGAACTGTAAATTCTGAATTTCGATTTTTCCCCGGGCAAACTCACACACTACGGGACGTAACCGTTGTGGTTGCAACAATAATCATTTTTGTTTTTCACTTTCAATACGTTATTCAATCAGTTATGAGATATGCAACACTTTATTATAAAATAAGCATTATGTTAATGATTTTGCCCAACCATAATTTAACTGAATTTGCGTATCCCCATCATAAATCGGGGACTACCTATAACCACTAAAAGGAGAGTCATCTAAAACCAGTGTTGGGGTAGTTACGCAGAAAAGTAATCCATTACTGAGTACTCGTTTCTTAACTACAATTGTAATGAGACTACTTTTACTCATTACTTCCTGGAAAATGTCATCTCAATATTCGTTACTTTTTAAATCACGTTTTAAAACCTGTACGAATATACTGGAAACAAATCGACAAACAAATCTGAAAAGTACAAAATTGTATGAAGTGTTTTTAATCTGTTCTTTTTGCACCTTTATTTGGATTTATCTCTTCTCTTTAAATTCACAACCGTTTTCGGTATTTTTAGGTCTGTAAAGCACTTTGAATGGCCAAAAGTAGCAATGTAGCACTGCTGAGAAAAATCCTAGAGGAAACACTGAAATGCTTAATGTAAACAAAGCTTAACATGATTTAATGTCCTAAAGCAATAACGTAGGAAATCCAAACCTCTCTCAATTACGACTGCTGAAATGCTGAAAAGCTTTTTCTTAAATCGACGATTTTAACTATCATAAGTCAACAACTTGAACTTGTGAATATGATAACAAAAATATATTTTTGTATCTAAAAGTTTGGCACATTTTTTCACAATTTTTGAATCAAATCTTGGAATCGATAAGAACCAGAGTTGATGAGCAAAATCAGAATTGGAATTGATAAAATGCAAATGATTCCCAACCCTGTGTGCGTGTGGTACCTGCGATCAGTACGGTGAAGACGTCTCCGTGCTTCCTCTGTATCTGCTGGAGAAACTGATAGGAATCCGTTCTGAACTCCAGAGCTTTGCCCAGAAATGGAATCCATCCCTGTATGAGTGGGGGCTCGCCATCTCTCCTACAAACACACACACAAACGGAACTACAAAAAGGAACTACCACGGTGCTTGAAATGTGCCAAGTACAAAAAATGAGGGTTTGCGTCCCAATACATTTGGCCACATGTGGGTTCGTGTCCCAATACTTTTGCCCAAATAAGGGTTTGTGTCTCAATACTTTTGGTACACGTGTGGTTTTGCGTCCCAATACTTTTGGCCATGTATGGGATTGTGTTCCAATACTTTTTGGCCACATTTGTTTGTGTCCCAATACTTTGCCCACATGTGGGTTTGCATCACAATACTTTTGGCCACATGTGGGTTGGCGTCAAAATACTCCCCAAGACAAACTCTATATACTTTGCCGAGGTAATTTTCACACCTTCAGGGACCCTAGAGGGGCCTAACGGCTCTCACCCCATGAGTCCGGCCCAAAACATGACTCCGCCACCTTCTTGCTGACAACACATCCTTGTTGGGACATGGTGGCCATCCACCAACCATCCATTACTCCATCCATCTGGACCATCCAGGGTTGCACGGCACTCATCAGTAAACAAGACTGTTTGAAAATGAGTATTCATGTATGTCCAGGCCCACTGCAACCGTTTCTGCTTGTGAGCAGTGGTTAGGAGTGGCCGAATAGTAGGTTTGTGCACAACTGCAAGCCTCTGGAGGATCCTACACTTGGAGGTTCAAGAGACTCCAGAGGCACCAGCAGCTTCAAATACCTGTTTGCTGCTTTGTAATGGAATTTTAGCAGCTGCTCTCTTAATCCAATGAATTTGTCTGGTAGAAATTTTCCTCATTATGCCTTTATCTGCACGAACCTGTCTGTGCTCTGAATCACAGACAAATCTCTTCACAGTACGATGATCACGCTTAAGTTTTCATGAAATATCTAATGTTTTCATACGTTGTCCAAGGCTTTGCACTATTTGATGCTTTTCGGGAGCAGAGAGATCCTTTTTCTTTCCCATATTGCTTAATAGTGTGGAACGTCCTTCTTAAGTAGTTTTCGTTTAATTGGGTTCACCTGGCAAACTAATTATCACAGGTGTCTGAATTTGATTTCAGTGATACAAAGAGCCCTGAAACACAATACCATCCATGAGTTCAATGGAAAAACAAAACGTTTAATCTTTATGACACTTAAATCCAATTTGCATAAGAATTTGGAACGCGGTGTAGTTCATGGGTCAAACCACAGCTGGGCTCAATAAACCTGGCTTGTCTAATGTTAGACGCCTCTGTTCGGAGAGAGATCTCGGACCAAGTTGTTACGTAAACGATAGCGCTAAAAACTTTCCTAGAAAATGGGAACTCAAAACTTATTCAAAAAACGCACTTAATTCGCTTTGAACGAATAACAGTACTTGTTTTTTTATGCTTCTGTGCCATGAATTGAAATAACGCAATAGCATGGGCAAAGTTCAGCTTGACTATCGATTATACCCAGAGCAACACCTATGAGGAATGACAACGAAACAATGATTAATATAATAATAATAATAATAATAATAATAATAATAATAATAATAATAGTAATGATTCATATTAATAAATAATAATAATATTAATCAAATTAATAAATAACAATTCTCACCGTCTCCTCCTAAACAGCACGCAAAGCAGGACTAATGAGGTCGCAAGCCCGAGGGACACCGTGAGGAAAGTCTCCATAGCAATGCTAGACGCTGCTCGTTAACTTTTTCTGTTTTATTTATTGTTTCTTCCTGAATGCGGTATATTTTCGTCCTGCGCCACCACCTTCTGGCGGAACTGAGAATGAGTAAACATTACGGTCACTGATCTAAACAGCCACCGAAGCTTAAGGGGGGCAGGGCAGAGCTGGCTGGACTGGATTGGGCTTCTTCAGCTCCTTCCTTACGCCGAGATGGTAATGATGAGAATTCCGGCTCTTTTCAGAGAGCCGGCTCTTTTGGCTCGGCTCACTAAAAAGAGCCGGCTCTTTCGGCTCCCAAGTGGCTCTTTAGATATTTTGTAGCTTAATTTATTACCAAAGTATGTGTAAAATGAATTACTAATGTAAAAACACATAACATCCAATGTTTGTTATTATTAATATGCTTTTTATTTATATACTCACAATGAAACACAGTAAAATCAATTATACAATACAAATATATTTGTAATTATAATACAAATCAATTATAAAATACAAAACCGAAGACCGATCTTAATTACAGGTTCAATCTTGTCTCAGGTCTCTGATTATGTGTATTATTTGTAAATTTGCAACTATATACAGGGAAACAATTTTTTTTTTTTTAGATTAGATTCAACTTTATTGTCATACAAGTACAACGCAACGTAATGTAGTTTAACATCTAACCAGAAGTGCAATAAGCAGCAATGTGTCAGAATGTACAATAAACTAAAAAATATATAAATCGGCTCACAATCAGGCTCCCGTCGTTCATTTCAAAGAGCCGGTGTTCTGAAAATCCATCCTACCCATCAAACGGTCCTACCAAGGACTACTGCGCATGCGCATATCACTTTTACGTCAGTATTCTGGTATTTGGCGCCACGCCCATAATTTCATGCTACTTGCGATCTTGTGTCTTGGATTCACGGTTAGTACTGGGGGTTTCTTGTAGTTAACATATTGTAACTTAAGTTTTCATAAAGTATATTGTGTTTTACATGAATGTCTCTTCATGTATACCTTATAAAAGCCTAGCTATATATTATTATTTGTTCGAGTGTTTGATGGCTGCTTGTCTCAGCTGATTTGACCATTGCCATCAAATATTCACGCTCTGTTACCAATCCATTTATTCATTTATTCAACCTCCGGAGATATACCTCCAAGTTTCAAATAAAAGGTCAGTAAAGTTTACAATCGTGTGTTGTTGTACTAGTAATAATAATAGTATTCATCACAAAGTGCTTCCTGCATGTAAACTATAGGTAGCACAGATTTATAGACTAAATTACCTTATCAGAACGGCCTTCCTGCATTTAAAACTATAGGTAGCATAGATTTTTAAGACTAAATTACTTATCAAACGTGCCTTCCTCCTGCCATTTAAACTATAGGTACACAGATTTTAGACTACTTACTTATCAGAACGTTCTTCCTGCATGTAAACTATAGGTAGCAATAGATTTAAGATTAATTTTAACCTTATCATAAACGTGCTTTCCTCCCTGCATTTAACTTATAGGTAGCCACAGATTTATAGACTAATGACGTTATCGAACGTGCTTCCTGCTGTTTTAACTATAGGTTACGGAGTGGCATGTTTAACTGGTGGGAAATCATTAGAGCACTTTTTTCTGGTTAATCCACGGACTAGTGTACAATGCCATTAACCTAAAATATGGTAATAGATAGATTTAATAAACCAAGATTTACATTTATCAGAACGTTGCTTCCTGCATGTAAAACTATAGGTAGCATAGATTTATAGACTAATTTACATTATCAGAACGTGCTTCCTGCATGTAAACTATAGGTAGCACAGATTTATAGACTAAATTACCTTATCAGAACGTGCTTCCCCTGCATGTAAACTTAGGTATCATAGATTTAAGGACTAATTACCTTATCAGAACATGCTTCTAGCCTGGATACAAGATGAGATACGGTTAGGCATGGAGACATACAGGTTCTGTAAGATATCCTGTGGTACATTTACCCACAGATGTTGCAGCTAGGTCTGTAGATCCTGCACACTCGTAGACTGCCCAAGCTAGCATCCCAGCTGGTCCAATACATGCCGATTGGTGATAAATCTGGTGCCAGGCAGGCCACGGAAGTGTTACAATCTGGTGAAGACATTCATGGGAAAACCTTGCTGTGCGTGGGTGAGCATTATCCTGCTGAAAAATGCCAGCTGGATGCCCTGCCGTGAGAGGCAACATGTGCCCGCAGGATGTCCTGCACACAACAATGATTTGTTAGTGTCCCTCTTATCACTACTAGTGGTGCCCGACTGTGGCACGTGATGGCTCCCCAGAACATCATACCAGCAGTTGGAGCAGTGTGCTCCACAGCAAAGGCAGGACTAAAGCGCTCACCACGAGGCCTCCATACTCAAAATGAGAGCCTTTTTACAAGGGCAGCGCTATAGGGGACACTATAATCACAACTAAAATCATTTACATACACAATGACATTCCTAGAAAGCCTCTTAGTCACAAGGCTGGCACAAACTGTGGTATTGTTACTATAAACATCACTAACATTCTATTAAACCTTTCATGCAGATGAAGTTTCCAGTTGAGGACACATGGCTGTGCCCTGTAAATACTGCAGCACACTGGATTCTTGTGGTGTGTGTTCTTAAACGTCAAAGCTGTCTTGCTTTACTTAATTTCAGATTTCATGGTTTACTGTCTAGAATATTTTCCCAAGGTACATGCTGTATATTATTTTTACTTCATTTTAGTGGGAGAGACTGTACTTAAAATTACACCAGACCCGTCAGAATAGTTCATATTTTGTTGTTTCTAGTATTTTCATATGCAGTGTACAACAGTGATCCATGTCAGTGATCCTGGAATAGCCAATAAACACAAAAAAGGGCAGGACATGTCATGGTACTCCAGTATTATTGCATCAACAACTTCTTCTTTTTTTTTTAATAAAGATTGTCACCATGTCAAAGATGACACTTTCAGAATTGACCCAATGGGACAGGAGCAAACACATGAAAGGAGATGTCTAATGAACTGGAGGTAACAATTCTGAAGATATATCCAAAATAAAATCCATCATTTACACTGCCAAGTTGTAACCATACCAATGTCCTGCAACTGCTAAAAAAACACAGGAATGTTTTGAGGAGCATCGAGCACAAGGACCACAGAGCTGAATGGCAAATGCTGTTACTGCAGCACAACCTACATCAAGATTCCATCAGCTGTGGAGTTTTAGTGTTGAAGGTACATATTCAGTTTTTTTTTGTAAATATAAATTTTCATTTAATATTAGATTTTTAAATTAATTTTTTTCAAATATTTCATTACTTTTACAGTTCACAGAAGCTTTCCTCTTAACTGGTGACATCAGCAAGCTGCAGACAACGCAAGCAGCTATGAGCAGTGCACGGAAGAAAATTGCGTGTTCATTGCTTGAAGGCCGAGGTGAGTTTTAGAGCAGTGCCATACAGCAATAATACATTAGACCCTGTCAGGCAGCTAGCTTTCGGAACAGATGTTGGGTTGGTCATGGGAGCAATATATTGGTTTAAGTGTGACTTAAAGTAAAATCCATGCTTTGTGCACGTTGCTTTTGGAAAATTTTATTGAGAACATCTCTGAGAACTGCCTGAATCAACAACATGTTAGCTGAAGTGGTCATAGACATCTTTAGTACACACAGCAATGAAAAAGATGATTACTGAAGGTCTCAAACCCCACTTCTTGTCATTCACCATCAGTTATCTGTGACACAGTAAGAAGCTAACTATAGTATATCACACTTTTTTGCTAAGTGTTTTTGGGAAAAAAATGGTCATGTTGCACAACTCATTAAAGTGCATCACAGCACAATCACATTTTGTAATATCAAGGACTGGGGGCTTCAAATCCAGGTCAGTTCCACACAAGTGGTGAATGAATGAATCTTTGTGATTTGCAGGGTGTGTATTTTAACATGTAAAATTTAATTATGTATAATTAACACGTTGTTTAAATTACAACATGTTTACAACTGTCAATATAACTGTTATAAAGTCTATAAACTGTTTTGTGTGAAAATTCCAGTCGTTCAGTAGATACAGAAACACTCAAACCAGACCTTCTGGCAACAAGATGGACGATGTGAACTTTACCTGAAGTAGCTGAACTAGATCTACATAATTTCATGCATTGCACTGATGTGATGTGATTGGCTGATCAGATAATTACCTCAATGTACAGGTGTTCTTGATCGAGTGCATTTCATCATATTTAACCATGTAAATCTTTTTTTATAGGCAATGCAGAGGACTACTGCATAATTTGCTCCATGTTGGAAGGTGATGCTGACAAGAGCATAACAGAAATGGTATTTTTTTTACATGCCAATATACTATATATTGCATCTCTATTTTTAGGATCATTTTGACCTCTTGATTTCTAATGTAAAGGTGCCATTTTGGAGATACAATATTTGATTTGGGGAAGCAACAACATATTGCATGTTGTAGAGATGGTCGATATTGCTTATTTCATGACTGGTTCTTGCAACATTCATGGTAGACTTTTCAGAGACACTATTACTTTGGTTTCCTCCTATAATCCACCAATATGCATTGGGCTAATTGATTACAAAAGTGGCCTTAGTGACTGTGTATGTATATAATGCATCGGTGAAATGTCTGGGGTGGTTCCAGTCTTGCGCCTATGTCACCGGCTAGACCCTGTCCAGGATTAAGCAGATAACACTAGGAATGAATGAAGATATTGGGTATCAGGAGAGTAAAAACATATTTTGACCATATCGCCCCTCCCAGCATAGTTTAATCTATTTATTTTTCCAATGCATTGTTTCAGCTGATGACTTGTGATTTATTTTCAGGTGCAGTGTGAGCTCTGCAGTAGATGGGCACACTGTGCGGGGTATCACAAGGAAAGCGACACCAGTTACCACTGCAAAAAATGTTCATCAAAAAAATAAACAAATTTGTGTGTGTGCGTAATTGTCTATGTATTTATCCTACATATAGTTTACATGCAGGAAGCATGTTCTGATAAGGTAGTTTAGTCTATAAATCTATGCTACCTATAGTTTACATGCGGAAGCACCGTTCTGGATAACGTTAATTTAGTCTAGAAATCTGTGCTACCTATAGTTTACATGGCAGGAAGCACGTTCTGATAACGTAATTTAGTCTATAAATCTATGCTACCTCATAGTTTACATGCAGGAAGCACGTTCTGATAAGGTAATTTGTCTATAAATCTGTGCTACCCTTAGTTTACATGCAGGAAGCACGTATGATAAAGTAATTTAGTCTATAAATCTGTGCTACCTATAGTTTTTACATGCAGAAAGCACGTTCTGATAAAGGTAATTTAGTCTATAAATCTGTGCTACCTATAGTTTACATGCAGGAAGCACGTTTCTGATAAGGTAATGTTAGTCTATAAATCTGTGCTACCTATAGTTTACATGCAGGCAGGGAAGCACGTCTGATAAGGGTAACTTAGTCCTAATAAACTCTATGCTACCTATAGTTTAAATGCAGGAAGCACGTTCTGATAAGGTAATTTAGTCTATAAATCTGTGCTACCTATCGATTAAATGCAGGAAGCACGTTCTGATAAGGTAATCTGGGTTATAAATCTATGCTACCATTATTTTAGGTTAATGGCATTGTACGACTTAGTCCGTGGATTAACCAGAAAAAAGTGCTCTATTATTTCCCCACCAGTTAACTGCCACTCCGTATTCAAATGCGCGCTGTGGTATGACATTTCTACACGGTAGCACGATTCGACAGACGTGTCTATAAATATGCGCTACGGTAGGACGATCTGACAAAGTAGCACGGATTTTCAGAACACCGGATCGGTCGCGACCGACACGAGATGGCCGGCCTCTAAACGAACCGTGTATTAGCGCCACTCAACGAACTGGAGTGTCATAAATGGTCGAAATTTAACCCTAATGAAGACCGTATTTTGTAAAATATTGAAAGATTTTGTACTACTATTTAATATTTCCCTTTTTAACACAATAATAATAGCGTTTAGAAAAAGGGTCAAACCGTTGAAAAACCAAAACAGCGCTGGAAAATAAACAACTACTCTGTTTAAGCAACTAATAACTAATAAGCAACTAGTGGATGCTGCTACTAGGCTATTAAAACCGAATACCTTGGCATGTAGCAGAAGTATAAATATTTATTAATGTTTTTGAGGTTTGTTTTTTTTCCAGGCAAACCCAAGACTGCACACTTAGCATACAGGCCACTTTATGACATACACCTGTTCAACTGCTCGTTAATGCTAATTTAACGTTAAAGAACCAAGTATATTGTCAAATATTGAAAGGTTTTGTACTGCTATTTATTTCCCTTTTTTAAAACAATAATAGCATCTAAAAAAAGGGTCAAACCGTCGAAAAAGCAAAACAACGCTGGGAAACACCAACAACTAGCATGTCAGTGGCTGCTGCTACTAGGCTGTAAAAACCAGATTCGAAAATCCTGATAGAAACTCAACAGTAATGCAAAAATCAAATGGATTACAGAGCCCTTATGAAATTAGCCATGTTTTTTTGGTGGAAAGAAAGCTATGAATGGCTACTATGGTCTCTCTACCAAGGTTTTACCCAAGTAGAATTATGGTTAACTCTACAATAACCATTGTTACGACAAACTACCTAGTTTATGGTTAGTTCTACTAGTTCTAATCCAACTACTGAGGTATCTTATGGTAGCTATGTTTGAATCCGCCATCATTTTACTATGGTACTTTGGTAAAACCATATCAGAAATACCATAGTAACCATTCGTAGTGTTCTTTATGAAGCCCTTATGAAATTAACCATGGTTTTACCATGGTTTCTTTTTGGAGGAAAGAAAACTATGAATGGTTAGAGTCTCTCTACCAAGGTTTTAGCAAAGTAGAATTAGGGTTAACTCTACAATAACCATGATTAGGCCAAACTAGGATTTTCTGTGGGCAAAAATACTAATAGTAAAGGAACATTAACTGAAATATCCACTCATTTAAACCCAACCAAGGTATGCAGAAGAGCATCTCTAAACAAACAACACCTAAAACCTTGAAGCACATGGGATACAGCAGCAGAAGACCACACCGGGTGCCACTCCTGTCCGCTAAGAAAATGGGCTCGCCAAAATTGGGCAATAAACAATTGGAAAAAACGTTGACTGGTCTGATGGTAGGGTCAGAATTCGGCGTAAACAACATGAAAGCACGGATCACTGAATCATTTGGTCATGTAGGAGATGTGATCTTCTCTTGTTCAGTAAGTCAGGGCTTGAATCAGCGAATCATTTGCTAATTAAATTCTCTCTAATTTAGTGTGTGCATCAGTTAATCATTTGATCATAAGGGAGATTTTCTCCTCCCTTGTTTAAAGTTATTGCTTGAATCAGTGAATTATTTGGTAATCATGGACATGTTTCTCTCAAATTTACTGAGTCAGTGTTTAAATCAGTGAATCATTTGGTCATAAATGAACTTTTTTCCTCTCGTTTTCAGAGAATCAGTGTTTGAATCAGTGAATCATTATGCAATCAATGAGATTTGCTCTTTCTTATGTAGACAGGCAGTGTTTGAATCACTGAATCATTTGGTAATCAAGGAGATTTGTTTCAAAGCTTTCTCTGTACTGGATATAACACTGTGATTCCTGCCCAGACTGAAGATCACTTCTCTTTGCCTGACAGGAGAGGACAGTGCAGAAATCTTCCTATGGCCCTCAATGGACAGCTGATGATTCATTGATCTCCATCTTTTAAGGGGGAATGTTTTTAATTTTTGTCATATTATGACACTGGAGGAAAGCAGTTTTGATATTATTGCTACTGTTTCGAAAACAGTAACAGAATTTAAATAAAATAATTTAAAAGGAACAAGCTACAAATGGAATCTGTTTAAGCTTTTATGGGAAGAACATGCCAAACTCCACACAAACAGTATATGGGGCTTACGAATGAATCCAGGGGGGTATTTCAGAAAGCAGGTTTAACAATCCCTGAGTTCAAATCTGAACTCTGGGTTGACCAATCCTGAACTGGCCAACTCAGAGTTTTCGGTTTCAGAACGGGGGATAACGGTTAGTTCCGTCAACTCCGAGTTACTTTAACCCCGAGTAATGCTCGTGCACGAGGAGATACAAAGCCCTCATCAATGGAATACAGATAACACGGATCAGCACGGCAATGGGAGAGAAAAACCGGGCTCAATCCTCGCACTTCAACCCAGTGGAGTTAGAAATATGTAATTTGAGCATAAATTTAGGGAAAAAATAATACAGTAGGTTTTTATTCCGAGTGTTCCACTTATTTTATTTTACGTGTGTGCGCATGTTAATATTTATGCAGGTGCAACCCAACAAGCACAAAATGTAGCTACTTATCAGGAACTGAATATAGTTAAAACAAGTGAGGTATAATATCATTACATGCAATTGTGATGTTATTTAGCTACCCTGCATAATTAAATAATACTCAGTGGTAATGTCACATGTGTAAGTAGCTAGAGAAATTCCCTAAGAGAGAAAAAAGTAAATTGTTCAGCCATTCCAACCGTATTTCATATTATCTATTTGAAAGCAACACCTACATGCCTTTATACATATAAGTCTCCCAATTTGCTCAATGTTGGATGTGTTCAAATTTGACCAATAGAAAATGGCTGAGGGCCAAAAAACTGGTGGAGAGGCTGAAGAGATGGCCCTCATTTAAAACACTGGGTGACCTGCTGCTGAATGCATCCCTGGAGGAAGCTCATCTGACCCAGCCACCCTCCCATATTTGAAAAACTGTGATGCACACTGTTGTAGAAACAAAAGTCCAATTAGGGACATTGTCTTTTTTAAATTAGAAATATTAGTAAAATTAGTTAAAGTTATAATTGAACTGTCTTCTCCATTTTCTGCCAGTTACTGTTGGTGTAATCTGGTGGAGCCATAACAGAGCTCCATGCAGGTGTAAGTACTTTCAGTACTCCACAGAAAATTGTTCATTTGTATTGCAGGAAGGTAATGAGGAAGCCTTGTCAGCTGCCACAGAGAGGGAAGATACAGAGAGGCCTACTGAGGTTTACACATTGAAACTAACATCTAACAGTTGATCATACAGAGTGCTGCTGGAAATTACAATGGGGAAGAAGGTCCATCCACCTCCACAGCACAATGTACCTCAGTAAGACGTGATTCAGAATTGGTCCATGACTTAGACCTAGCACTGTGATATTCAATGTCATTTTTTTGTGTTTCTGTATAGCTCCCCGTAAAAGGTGTATTTTTAGAAACAAATTGAAAAGTCTAAATTAGGAATGGATCACATAAAGCTGCAGATATAAAAGACAATAATAGAAATACAACTGCTTGAACATAAGTTAAAGGTGGATGAGGTGCCCACAGGTGGATGATTTTACTTGTTTGAAGAACAAGATATTAACCTCTGTACTGCATTTACACATACTTGCAGGAAATAAAGAAGACTTCATAAAAAGACAGGTATATTGTTTTTATTTGACACTGGAGAGGTGATAGGCTAATCAGAAATGATGGTAGCAGATTGTGTGTCTCACTGCTCTTGCATCTCCTGCATCAGCGATGTGGTCAGGATTTATATCAGGACTGGTTACTGGATGAGTGGGACATTGTCTGATCACCAGTCATTGAGATCCCAAATGCTCGTCTCTACCCTGGCTCATGTCCTGCAGTGAGCCAAGTTATAACATTGCTGTGGGCCAGGCTCAGGATCAGCGCAAGGGGTCAGCAAATAGGGCTGGCAGGGGAACCTTCTGTCTGTAATCATCACACTCTCCTATGATAGATAATACAAGGATACAGTTTAAATTATCAGTGGCAAACAGAACTAAATATTGATTATGAGAGGATTGGTTATATGTACTGTAATGTATGCACTGGGCAATCAGGCACTCAACTGTACACTCATGGAAACTTTCCAAGTCATGCACGACCAGGCCACTTGTGGCTTCCATGTTTGCTGATGATGTGGGCTGTATCACATATGATCTTCACACTGCAGAACAGTAACTAACTGCAGTTGCTGTATTGTGATTTGTATTTCATTTGTAATGAAAAGTTGCTATTATTTAGGTCTACCTGCACATTAACGTTGTGGGAAAACTTCCTATTCACTTAATCTCCTTTATTTAGCAAAGAGTGCCATCTATGCAGCATCATGATCAGGTTTGTGGCTCTGTGACTTGGGAACACCACAAAGCTTCATAGTAACCGTTTTAATGCAAGCAACAGTGCGACAAGACGGCTGCTTCAGAATATGCTCAGCATCACTGATTTTGTATCGAAAACTCCCCTTGGCAAAAACCTGGAGCGCAACACAAAGACTTTGCTCCGAACTCAGGGCGTGTTGACGGAGTGTCATATGAGGGATTGAGAGCGGAGAAGATTGTTAATAGAAATGATGGACTGTGCTGAGAAACGCTGAGGCTCACACAGATAATCATCAGGGAACGAGGAAACATTAAAGCGGGGTCTGATCAGCCTCTCCCGACGGAGATTTCTCCGTAGTGTATGTGCTTCGATGTGATAAAAACTCAGGGTTGGTTTAAGTAAACCTGCTAGCGAGCAGCTTAGCTTCACGGAGTATGTTGCCGGAGTAACTGACTCCAAGTTACGCTGAACTTGCTTTGTGAAACCGGAAACCTAGAGTATCCGTAAACTCTGAGTCAACTTACTCCGAGTTTTCACTAAACCTGCTTCCTGAAATACCCCCCAGGATCATTGCCATGTTTACTGTTATTTTTTGTTTTCTAACCATTAAAGCATTACATATTGTCGTTTAGTTTAATTAAACTAATTAAATTAATTACATTTAGAGGTAGTAAATAATTTTGCATCATTTACTGCAAAAGATTATATTTGAATCATTTAAAATGAGTCATTTCCAGTAATTGATTCATTTAGATTCATTATGATCACTCTGTTCTATTTAAATAATTTATAGCAATTAGATTATTTTTTTAACTTTCTGAGCAATTGATTATCTTTGAATCATTTTCAAACAGTATATAATCAACAAATAATCAGTGAAACATTTAGTACTTAAGGTGATGTTTGTCTTTAATTTGGTGAGTCAGTGTTTGCATCAGTGAATCGTTTGATCACAATGAAGATTTCGCCCTCTTTCATAGTCATTGTTTCATAAGCGAATCATTTGAAGCGAGATTTGTTCTTCGCTTGTTCATTTGTTCTCAGAGAAGATTCTGGCCTTGTTCATAGTCGTTGGTTGGACATTCTTCCCAGTCACCAGATCTGAATCCACTAGAAGATCGTCGGGATAGCAATATGGAGCAGTATCTCAGAGAAACGCCCAGGAAAAAATGTACTGTGAATTTTCATACTAAAACTGTCAATTGCTTGACAGTTTTAATGTGAACTTTCACAGTTTGACCATGAAGTTCACAGTTCTGCTATGAATTTTTGATGGTAATTTGGCCACTTCATGGTTCTACTGTGAAATTTCATAGTACAACTGTAAACTTGGTGGACTATGAACTGACCATGAATTATTTCACAGTTGAACTATGAATTTTGGTGGTAATTTGGCCACTTCATGGTTCTACTGTCAAATTTCATAGTACATTTTTTCCTGGGTGGTTCCAACGTCTTGCAGAATTCACGCCACTAAGAACCTAAGGCTGTTTTGAGAGCAGTATTATTACAGAGTACCTAAAAATGTACAAATTGCGCATACCCGTCATGACCACTAGAGGGCCCTCTATGACTTACAAAACAAAACAAAAGCTGAATACTCCGGTACGGAGAGGCTCACCAGCGCTCTACCAAAGCTTTATAAAGTTCATGAAAGCTGCACTTAAGTAACAGTACATATCTTACCAGAAATTTTAAGATATACATACATGTATGTATGTAGATGTACATACATATTAGGCTACCAGAAATGACTTTGGTAGGTTAAGGTCACTTCTTAAGACTATTATCTGAGCACAAGTCTTAAATGTCTTATTCTGATATTAAAATGTCCTTAGGTATTGAAAGTAGTAGTTCTCATGACGGTGGGCCCATGAGCATTAACATTAGCCACTGTGAGAGGCTTAATGGTGTTTAGAAGTTACCCTTGGTTCGTTTATGACCATTTTGGTTTGTCAACCAGTTCCTGAGCTCCATTTGTACACAATAACAAAGAGTCCGAACTCTTTAGCTGAAAGCTTACTAACCTTTTCCGACTCTTTTCCCAAGCTCCTCCTTTGAGATCACACCATGACACCCTTCCACAACCGTGGAAACTTAACATGAACTAGAGGTGGAGGATTTCCTGTTTTTTTGTCTTGTTTGTTTAATTGGGTTCTCGACATAGAGCTTTGTCTGCACTCTTAGACCATCTTTGGGGAATTTAGCGGCAACGGTGCCAGCCAATTTAAGGAGTCAAGGGAGCTGAGCAGTCATGTTCGCACCGCCGCCTGGAAAGTGCTGATTTTTCAACCGGGGTTCTCAAACAAGCTCTGAATTCTCTACGGTTCAGCCATTTACTGCTTGTAGAGTCTTAACGATTTGCCACTGCATTACCGTTTTTTTTAAACACTTGGCATGAACATGGCTCCATTTGAACACGTGTGCCATGGGCTTAGAGGATTTGGAGCCTATGAAGGAGCATTAGGCGGATTAAGCCGTAAGACATGACTTCTGCCCGACAACCAAACAACCATGCAGGATTAGAAAGGGGTCAGGACATGCTTGACTGTTCACTATTAAAAAAAATGCCAAAAACATAGGTGCATTCTTTCGTCCTTTTGCATCATTGCAGTAGGCATCCAGAGACACACAGGCTTCGGCTAGTATCTGTTAAGGTTGAGTTAGAGCTGAAAGAACAAACAGCACCAAGATTAAGTAATAATGAAGGCACTCTGGGAGAAGTTGTTGGTATAATGAACAATAAAGAATATTTTCATGTGTGCTTGAAGTACTAGACTGTTTGCTCAGAAATTCAAAGTACTTGACGTCGGAGCTTTGAAAGTAGTACTGTATTATAGCCACAGCTATAATGAGCACGGTAGATCGTCCCCCAGAATAAACACGGTCATTAACACACCCACTTTACACCTGGAGGTGGATCAGAGACAGATTTATGAACAGATTGAACGTGAAATGACTTGGACTCGGTTGGAAATGCGGGCATGTTTTTAAAACTGTCGCTTCTTTACTGAGGCTAAATGAAGTTGGGCTGAAAAGTACCCGGCGTTTCTCTACCGGGACTGCTTTCCTCCGCTCGGTAAGTATTCAGGGCGAATTTACCTATACTTTAACGTGACCAAAATGTGCTTTAAAAGTAATTTTTGGTGCAATATTGTACGTATGCCGAGTCATTTCGGGGTCTTATGGTCATTTCTCTGCGCTAAAAGCAAACTACAGTGTTTTGAACGCCGGTCAGTTTGCAAGAGGGCACTCGCTTCATGTTGTACGTTGGTCCAATTGCCGAAGTCTTGGTCTTGCTGTTAAAGAAAATAAACCCACATAAAATATGCTGTTAGTTAAAGTTTGGCGGCATATTACGACTCGCACTACAGTATACCGACACCATGAGAAAATAAGTTGAGACAATAATATATATTGAAGCCACATATGAAGTTTGTTATGGCCAAAAATGAATATATCGAGCCCTCAATACATGACATTTATTCATAGAGTCTATACGCTATCTTGGGGTCTCAGTACATTTTGTGACCTTATGTGCTATCTAATGTGTCTTATTAATTTCACAGTGACCTGGGTTTGACTTTTGCCTTACAGGTTCTGGTTAGAGTTTGACATGTTCTCCCCTTGTCCTTATGGGCTTCCTTTGGGTACTAATAGCTGTTTCATTTTCAAACTGTTGTCTGCATTTGTCATTTCAGCTTCGGCACCGACCCCATTCTGAACTAAACATGAGTAACAACGCAGACGGGTAAGTAAGCAAACATTGTTAGAAATGCCATGTTTACAATATTTTCACAAGGTGTGCAATGGCATAATGTGGTGTGATCTCGTAAAGGAAAAAGGATGCCAAGAAAGACGAAGGGAAGAAGGACGATAAAAAAGATGGCAAAAAGGCAGAAGAAAAACCGTGAGTATCTTTACACGACGCGGCATTAAGATCGATGCAAGTCACTAAATCTGTTGATGTGTTTCAGAAAAGAATCGTGGATAATGGACCCTGCTACAGACCTTTACTACTACTGGCTTACAATCGTGGCAGTTCCTACCTTCTACAATCTGATGATGCTTGTGACCAGGTCAGATAAACAACTTCGAAGGAAAAGCAAAAATTCTAGTAATAATAATGTCCAATCTCATATACAGTATGGATGTGTAACATGGGGGTGTCACGTGATCTAAAAAATACCGATGTCCCACCCAAGAGGCATGGTTTCCTTTTCCTGGCACTGAATGTCCAATGGTTGGTTTTCTGGAACAGAAAATCCAATGGTTGGTTATCTGAAACTGAGCGTCCAGTGGTTGATTTCCTTTTCTTGGCACCAAACGTCCAGTAGCTGATATGTTTTTCATGGAACTGAATGGCCTGTGGTTTACTTTACCAAAGATCCAGCACTGAACGTCCAGTCACTGGTTTCCTTTCCTGGCACCGAACATCCAGTGGTTGGTTTCCAGGAACAAAAAGTCCAGTGGTTGGTTTTCTGGAACAGAACCTCCAGTGGTTGATTTCCTTTTCCTGAGACTAAACGTCCAGTGGTTGGTTTCTGGAAAAGAATGATCAGTGGTTGAACCACTGCTCTACCTGCTGAGCTACTTTTATTCGTATATAGTGAAGCGAGGTTTGTCCGTTACGTTGCGTTTCAGTTTGCTGGCGCTGTTACATCCGGGCCTCTCAGTTTCTTGATTCTAGAGTAAACGTTTTCATCCGTCCTCTTAGAGACGAGTATTTTTACATATCTACGATCAAACTGAGAAGTTTTCTGTCTCATTTCACCTGGGTGTTAAGTTTAAAAATTGGGCAAAACCTAAAATTGCAAAATATTATAAGCTTTTTAATAGTCCTAACGACAAATAACTGGTCAGAAATGGAGACCTGTGCCACCATTCCCTTAATAGCTGATAGTGAAATAGGGATTTGCTGTACCTTTATGGTCTTGGAAATTTCAGAAAAGCCACAGTTTTCCTGATTATATAATAGCTATTTGGTTTTTGTCAGTACGATATTTTGCTTTTTTTCCACGTAGTTCACTTATCATTTTCTCAGTCCTTCTAATTTAGCATTTTCCTGACCAGGACAAACGCAGGAAAAATTTCTGTTTTTAGGTCCTGTTTCAATGAGCTGCAGGACAGCTACACCATGATCTGGACAGCCATGGACTACACTTCCGACGTTATTTGCTACATTGACACGTTCGTCAGATCCAGAACAGGTAAAACGCGGGAGGGAATCCTGTGTCCTTGGCTTATAATAAGTAACGCCGTCTTTTTCTTCTTCTTCTTCTTTTTGTTATTATTCTGCCTCCAGGTTTTTTGGAGCAAGGTCTGCTGGTGAGAGACAGCAAGGTCTTGTGGGAGAAGTACAAAAAGACGATGCAGTTCAAGTGCGACCTGATAAGCATGGCTCCGACCGATTTGGTCATGCTGAAAGTGGGCTTTAACTACCCCGAGCTGCGGTTCAACCGCCTTTTCAAGCTGGGCCGCCTCTTCGAGTTCTTCGACCGCACCGAGACGAGGACCAACTTCCCCAACATCTTCCGCATCGGCAACCTGGTTCTCTACATCATCATCATCATACACTGGAATGGCTGCATCTTTTACGCCATCTCCAAAACCCTGGGCTTTGGCACCGACAGTTGGGTGTACCCCAACATCAGCGACAAGGAGTTCGGCCGGCTGACCCGAAAGTACATCTACTGCCTCTACTGGTCCACGCTCACCCTGACCACCATCGGCGAGACTCCGCCTCCGGTCCGGGACACGGAGTACTTGTTCGTGGTGGCCGACTTCCTGATCGGCGTGCTCATCTTCGCCACGATCGTCGGCAACGTGGGCGCCATGATCTCCAACATGAACGCCTCACGCGCCCTGTTCCAGGCCAAGATCGACTCGATCAAGCAGTACATGCAGTTCCGGAAGGTCACCAAAGACCTGGAGGCTCGTGTCGTCAAGTGGTTCGACTACCTCTGGACGCAGGGCAAGACGTGTGATGAGAAGGAGGTGCTAAAGTACCTCCCGGACAAGCTGAAAGCTGAGATCGCCATCAATGTGCACCTGGAGACGCTGCGCAAAGTGCGCATCTTTCAGGACTGCGAGGCCGGGCTGCTGGTCGAGCTGGTCCTCAAGCTGCAGCCGCAGGTCTTCAGCCCCGGCGACTACATCTGCAAGAAGGGCGACATTGGCCGCGAGATGTACATCATCAAAGAGGGCAAGCTGGCCGTGGTCGCCGAGGATGGCGTGACGCAGTTCGTCGTGCTCGGCGACGGCGCCTACTTCGGCGAGATCAGCATCCTGGGCATCAAGGGGAGCAAAGCCGGGAACCGGCGCACCGCAAACATTCGCAGCGTAGGCTACTCCGACCTTTTTGCCCTGTCCAAAGACGACCTCATGGAGGCACTGACAGAGTACCCGGATGCCAAGACGGTCTTGGAGGAGAAAGGGAGGGCCATTTTGATGAAGGACGGCTTAATCGACGAGATGGCAGCCAACCGGAAGGACGCCAGCGACCTGGAGGACAAGGTGACCGCGATGGAGACAAATCTGGAGGTGATGCAGGCTAAATTTGCCCGCTTGCTAAAGGACTGGGCCGACAGCCAGGGGCGGATCAGGCAAAGGATCAGCAACATGGAGGCCAGGGCCAAGACACTCAGGGAGGACGAGCAGGAGGGACATGACATCGGGTTTCCTCAAATATCTTAAGCCTGCAAATACCTGGCGTATCATTTCCAGCAGAACCAGAATGTTTCTGTACTATGGAGGAACCCCTGGTCCCCAGCCAGAGAAATGCTGAGACGTGGCAGCCTTCGGCAAGGAGAACACGAATCCTTGAGAACCTTCTAGAAAACTAATTTTATCAACCACACAAGATCTATACTACGTGCCCCGTTTGTTTCACAGACTTCATCCTCGCCAAGACTTGGGATTGCAGAGTTGATTCTGGGAGCTGCTGACAGGTTTCTCTAAAAAACAAAACAAATCAATAACGATGAGTTACTTGAGAAAATGTACACACTCACAACCTGCCTACAAAATACTGTTAGCTGTGTCTGAATTTGTTCCTTATGCGCTACTTACGCCCTTCTATATAAGACCTAACTAGTAATGGTTACGTTAAACATCGACGCTGTTGAAGTACGCTTCCGGTAGCGTCCCATCACGTGACGTTACGCATAACTTCAAGGCTAGCAAGATGCTACTGGCTGAGCTCAGGGCTACAATGATCTAAAGAATAATAAGTGGCTATGGGCAAATATGAGGCTAACAATGGACTAACAAAAATCGACTAACAAAAGTTGAACAGGGAGTAAGAGCCAAGGACTAACAAGACCTAAAACACGTGGCTGCGGGCTAACGAGGTGCTAACAATAGGCTAACACAAGGTTAGAGCTACCAAATGTTAATGATGGGCTAACAAAAATCTAAAGTCTAACATGAATTGAAGGATAATAAGTCTAACAGGCTAACATGAGGGCTACCAATCCCAATCTAAGGGCTAACAACAGCAAAAGGATGACATGGAGATTACAAATTACTTCTTATAACTTATAAAGCTCTACATGGCCTGGCCTCACATTATCTGAGTGAACTCTTAGAGTTTTACAATCCAACTCGTCTACTTCGTTCGCAGGGTACAGGACTTCTTTTAGTTCCTAGAATTAAAAAAGTCACAGCAAGGGGAAAGGCTTTCTCATACATGGCCCCCCAACTATGAATAAAACTTCCCACTTTTCATTCGAGACTCAGACTACTCTCCAAAATTTTAAGTCTAGGCTAAAGGACATACCTATTTACCACAGGATTTTGACTAGATTTTAGACCCGGATGCATGGCTTGGGTCACTGGGGATGGAGTCATGTCTGGCCTGCCTGCCTTGTCTGTTAGCCGGGAGTGTCGAGTGGGCGGTCTGGCTGAATGGGCTTCGGTCCTCCGTTGATCTTGACTCGTGCATCCTGCCTTAGAATAAGGGCAGAGCTGGGGGTTCATCGTCAAAGAGTCTTATGGTGATCAGAGATGTTTGGGCTTGCTGTCTTCTGCCTCCCGTGGGGTGTGCCATTGTCTTCATGTGATCCCTCTTGGCTGTGTTTCCTACCAGTTCTTCTCTTCTAGCTATGTGCTATACTAATGCGGCTATAGCTAATGCGGCTCTCATGCTACACTTGGCATCAGTGATTGACATGGCCATCAGTGATTGTAATAGGACCATGTGCTGCTTAATCAATACTAATTCATTTTCTGTTTTTCTCTCCGAGCTGTGTTCGGCAGTTCCAAGCCCACACTTATGTTCATCAAGCTGTAGCTCCACCCAAGCTGCTTCCGTAATCAGCTCCATCATACCCAGGCCACTTAATGCCGACTGTGCAATACTTCACATTTTATTCGAACTTTGACTCCATGACTTTAGTTTTCGCTCTTAGATTTATAATCTATGCCAGCCAAGGAGGTTGGGGTCCCTTTTTGAGTCTTGGTCCTCCCAAGGTTTCTTCCTATAACACTCAGGGAGTTTTTCCTTGCCACTGTCGCCCTAGGCTTGCTCAATTTGGGATTGGACATAGTTATTAGGAGATAATCTAAACTTGTAAAGTTGCTTTGAGACAATGCTCCATTGTAAAAAGCGCTATATAAATAGATCTGACTTGACTTGACGTGCTAAAGACTAACAAGTGACTATGGGCTAATATGAGACTAACCTGAGATAAGGGACAATGGAGTTGAGTACTAAGGACTTTCAAGAGGCTAACAAGTGGCTGTGGTCTAATAATGGACTAACAAAAAGCTAAAGGCTAACAACAGCAAAAGGCAAACAAGTGGCATTGGTCTATGAGGGGCTAACGAGTTAAAGACTAACATAAGGCAAAGGGATACCAACTGATGACGGGATAACAGAGGACTAACAAGTGGTTATTGGGTAATGTGAGGTGAACAATGTGCTAAAAAAATCTAAAGGCTAACATGAGCTAAGGGATAACAGGGAGCTAACTACTAAGGCCTTTCAACAGAAGACAAACAGGTGGCTATGGGCTAACACAAATCTGAAGGCTAAAAAGAACTAAAGGTTAACTGGGAGCTAAGTGTTAAGGACTAACAAGAGCTGCAAGAGAGGCCAACTATCTGCTAGTAGGTAACCTGAGCTGAATGCTAATTCATAAGTGTCTATGGGCTATGCAGGGCTAACAACAGCTTAGAATGGGCTAACAAAAAAATCTAACAGCTAACTTGACCTGAAGGGTAATAAGAGGCTAACAAGATCTAAATGCTCACAACTCAATATGGGCTAAAGTGAGGCTAACAAACGTTAAAGGATAACAGTGGAATATCAACATGTAACAAAATGTTTAGGCTAACAAGTGGATTCATCCTAGCATGAGGCTAACAGTCTGCTAGTAACAACATGAGCTAATTGCTAATAAGTGGATACGTGCTACATGAAGCCAACAAAAGCTAAAAATGGGCTACTAAAAATCTAATGGCTACATGAGCTAAATGCTAATAAGCTAATAATGGCTAAGGGCCAACATGAGCTAAAGACTAACACGAGATAAAGCCAAACAGGGGAAAAGTCATGCTAACTAGTGGCTACAGGCTAAGAATTTGCTAATGGCTAACTTGTGCTAAATGCTAATAAGTGGCTTTTGGGCTAATGTGAGACTAACTAAATTAGCTAAGGGCTAATTAAAACGCTACCATTGACCTAACAAATATCTGAGGGCTAGCCAACATGAGCTAAAGGCTAATGAGAAGCTTAGAAGAACTAAGGACTAACGAGTTAAAGCTAACAAGTGGCCACAGGCTAACAAGGGCCTCACAATGGACTAACAAAAGCTAAATGTTTAGGCTAACACGTGGCAACAATCTACCGAGAGGGAATCAAGACGCTAAAGCTGAACGGTGGACTAACACAATAAAAACGTAATAAAAGGTTTATGCTAATTAGTGGCTACAGAGAGACTAACGGTGTGCTAAGGGTTGACATGAGCTAGAGACTAACAAACGGCTCTGGGCTAACAAGATACTAAGGTCTAACAGATGGCTTAGGGATAACTGGGAGCTAAGCGATGAAAGTGCTAAGGGCTAACACAATCCAAGGGCTAACAAGTGACTATGAGCTAACAAGAGGTGGGTATCAAAGGCTAATGTTGGGCTAATAAAAATCTACGGGGTTAACATGAGCTAAAGGCGAATTGAACTAAGGGTTAACCGGGACCTAAGAGCAACAGACCAACAAAAGTGTTTAGGCTAACAGTGTGCATTGTGGGTAATGTAGTGCGCTATCCAGGGAATTCCATTGTTCACTGAGAATTCGCACAACATTACAAAATGGCCGACACTCTCAATAGTCACTGTATAGAGAACAGGGAACGAACTCAGACACAGCAATCTCTCATCATTAGAACTGATAAAGTCGTAGTGGTACTTTAATGTAAATAAAGAAAACTGTTTTACTTACTCGTCAGCTTTATCGCTGTCTTCAGGTAACGGTTTGGGATGCAAATCTTCGAGGAGTGCAAACTCGGAACGAACCATTTCTGGAGTAAGACTTACCCCGGTAGCTTCGACCCTGTTGAGAAAGTCATTTAAAAACCTCGTTATTTGAATTTTCATAGTTGTTCGTATTTATGGGTGTTGTCCAAAACGGTCTCCTAATCACCATTCAGTACGTTCTACGTACTATTTAAGTACTAAGCACTAATAAGGTTTAATAGAACTTACAGTCCAGTTGTAACGTCAGCAGGGATGCCTTTGGGAGGGCCACACAGAGCTGGTGGGGCTTCCCTCGGCAGCACTGAGCTGTTAAAGGGGTCACTTCTGCGTATGGCAAAAAGAAACGCAGTTAGGTTATAGTAATACTTACGATTGTTAGAAATGTGTCACAAAGCTTCGGACCAGTTGCATTGCTAACCATGTTAGCATGGGCACAATGGTGGGCCCCCAACTGGGATGTGCTGGAACAACAAGTCTGATCTTGCAGGCTTTAAAGGATCTTAAAAGGATCTTAAAAGTTTCAAAGCTTCCGATACCATTACATTACAAGTTCAACTTCAAGACTAACAGAACGCTAAAGGCTTACATAAACTAAGATAAGTGACTACAGGTTATTTTGGAGGCAAGTTATAGCAAAAGGCTAAGGGCTAACAAATGTTAAAGAGTTAAAGGCTAACAACGGACTAACAAAATGAAAAAGTTAAAGTTTATGCTAGCTAGTGGCTACTGCCTACTTCTAATCTGCTAAGGGCTAACATGAGCTGAAGACTAATAAGTGGCTACAGGCTAAGAAAAGGCTAACAAATGTTAACAATGGGCTAACAAAAGTTTAAGGGCTAACGAGCTGAAGACTAATGAGAGGCTAACAAGTGCTAAAGCCTAAGAAGTGGCTGCAGGCTAATGAGTATAAAGGCTGATGATGGAGTAACAAATGGAAGAAAGTAACAAAACATTTAGCTTAACGGGGGGGCGCTCAAGACACCGAGGATGTAGGACACGTCGCTCTGTTGCTCCGTGCAGTGTTAACTAATTTCGATTCACAAATACAGTTCCTTATTATTTTATTCGTTGGGTATTGTCTAAGTTGCATGCTTCGTACATCTGGGAGCTGTTTTGCAAGTCCGAATCAACCATGGCGAGTTCTAAGCAGAAAGCTGATGTGCCTCGTGCTAGCCGCAGTAAAGTTTTGCAACCGAGCGAAGCTAATTCATCGCCCGAGTCGGCTAACAAAGTGGTTAAGGCTACTGGCATCCCGAACTTGGTTCAGCTTCAGGATATGCTGGAGTCATTGAAACATGACATCTGTGGTAAGATCGACAGTTTGGCGTCGAATCTCCGAGAAGAGATTGCCTCAGTTCGGAACGAACTGAAGAGCACATTTGAACCTCTAAGACTCAAAGTTGACACGCATGAACACACTATTGGCGTTTTAGAGCATGCATGCTCAGATCATGGCGGGAAGTTAACTGAACTGGAAGCTACGATTCAGGCTTTAAAATCTCAAATGGGTGTGTTAACGGACAAATGTGAGGACTTGGAGGGTAGATATAGGAGGAACAACATCCATCTGGTTGGACTGCCAGAGGGTTTGGAAGGCCAACACCCAACTAAGTTTGTTGCGCAGCTATTAGCGGGCCTTCTGGGCCTTGATGAGGAGCCGTTACTAGACAGAGCGCACCGCACTTTGCGTGCAAAACCTAAGGTTGGTGAAAGTCCTCGACCTCTCGTGATCAGGGTTCATTTCTTCCACATCCGGCAGGAAATCCTTCGTCGAGCTACCGAAGTCTCAGGCTCATCACCGCTACGGTACCAGAACAATAACCTCTTCATCTTCGCTGATTACACTACTTCGGTGGCCAAGAAACGGGCCACATTTGGGCCTGTGAAACGGCAACGGCACTCCTTTGATGATCCGAACGCCGCTATAACCTTTATCAATGCCAATTTAAAAAAGAACTGAGGTGACATCTTTGGAGAGGAGGAGATCAGCCAGCTAAGATTGTCCAGGTACACTTGCCTGACACACGAGCCGACACGGTTTAAGATGATGACCTCCGCGCTGGTCAGAGTAAGAACAGTATAATGTTTATTGATTCAACGACTATTAGGGGTTATGGCGGTGATCATTACTAATATTGTTTCTGTTGTTTTTACTTTAAATTTACAATTGCAACCTACTGTATTTATGAAGTACATGTACTGTATGATAATTGTGCTGCACGTGAGCTCCTTTTGTTCCCTAATGTTTGAGGAGATTGTAGTGTTAGATTAGGCGCGCGTCTCATTTGGGGAGACGCTTCAGCACCGAATTGTGTGTGTGGGGGGTTCGTTGTTTGTGTTGTGTTCGCTGTTTGTGTTGTGTTTGTCTTGTGGTCTGGTACATTTAACCTTGGCCTTAGCACTTTTAGGTTTTTTGCTTTTGTTAGACGTCCTGATTGGTCCACACCCAGTATATGTCATTTCACACTCAATAAGATGTAATGACCCTTCCCGTATCTCCTTGTTTAGGAGGCTTAAATCTTAAATTTTGTAGTTGGAATTGTAGGGGGTTGAATCAGCCAATTAAATGGAGTAGGGTGCTCCACCATCTTCAGCACCTGAGAGCCCATATTGTTTATCTCCAAGAGACACATTTAAAATTATCTGACCATGCCAGGTTAAAAACAAGGTGGGTTGGGCAGGTGTATCACTCCTCTTTCCAGGGGAAGTCGAGAGGGGTTGCAATGTTGATTCATAAATCAATCAACTTTATACACTCTGATATTATAAGTGACCCTAATGGGCGGTTTATCTTTGTAACAGGACAGCTCTGTGGCACTTCAGTGGTTCTGGCTAACATTTATGGTCCAAATTGGGACAATGATAATTTTTTCCAGTCAATTTTCTCTAAAATACCAACGGTCTCGACTCATCATCTTATCTTGGGAGGAGACTTTAATTGCTGGCTTAATTCCATCTTAGACCGATCTTCCACCAAGCAAGGTCAGCTAAAACTATACAGGCTTTTTTGAGTGAATTCTCAGTTTCAGACCCTTAGCGCTTCCTTCATCCTTTTAAGAGAGAATATTCTTTCTTCTCTCCAGTTCATCACACTTTTACACGCATCGACTACTTTTTGATAGACAATCGTCTCATCCCATTAGTGCAGTCTGGCAGCTACGATACTATAGTCATATCAGATCATGCCCCAGTTTTGATGGACTTACATTTCCAAAAACATAAATATATGCGTCCCCCGTGGCGTCTAAATGTACGGCTGTTGTCTGACGTAAACTTTGTTAGTTTTTTATCCAACCAAATAGATGATTTTATGGCTTTCAATAGAACCGATGGGATTTCTCCCTCACTTTTATGGGAATCGCTGAAAGCGTATTTAAGGGGACAGATTATCTCATACTGTGCATTTGAGGAGAAGCAAAGGAAACAGAAATTGCAGACTTTAATTGAAGAAATTAGGCAAGTTGATGATGTTTACGCCCGTTTACCATCTCCAGACGTATAAAAAGCGTCTTTCCCTACAAGCTGAGTTTGATCTTCTCTCTTCTCAGAAGGAGGAAGATCTTCTTTTAAAGTCCAAATACACTTACTATGAGCATGGAGACAAAGCAAGCAAGTTATTGGCTCATCAGTTGCGTCAAGCTTCAATTACTCATCAGATTCCACAAATTCGCACGCAGGTCCTATCCTGGTTGGCATCTATGTAGAGTCTTTTAGCTTATCTAAATTACCCCCAACATTCTCCAAGGCCACTATATTATTAATCCTTAAGAAAAATAAAGACCCTCTCTCCTGTGCTAGCTACCGTCCTATCGGCCTGTTGCCTGTTGACCTAAAGTTGCTGTCTAAACTTTTAGCTATACGTCTCGAACCCGTGCTCCCTTCAATAACTTCTTCAGATCAGACTGAATTTATTCAAAACAGACAATATTTTTATAATATTGGTCTTCTCCTTAATGTAATGTATAATCCCTCTACCAAACTGCAAGAGGCTGTAATTTCACTGGATGCTGAGAAGGCCTTTGATCGCGTGGAATGGCCATACCTTTTTTACACGCTGAAAGCGTTTGGTTTGGGCGGAAACTTTATTTCCTGGGTCAAACTGCTTTACAGTTCCCCCACAGCCTCAGTTAGAACGAACAACCTATATTCAGAACAGTTTCCTCTACACCGCTCCACCCGACAAGGATGCAATTTAAGCCCACTATTATTTGCCATGGTCATTGAGCCCCTAGCCATTGCTCTTAGGTCAGATCCTCGCATAACTGGTATAATTAGAGAAGGGATGGAGCAGAGGGTGTCTTTATATGCGGATGACCTTCTTTTGTACGTTTCCGACTTCACAACATCCATCCCAGCTGTTCTTGATATCCTAACTCTGTTTGGCCAAATATCAGGTTATAAACTTAACCTGGATAAAAGTGAAATTTTCCCTCTCACCTCAGCTGCCCACGGTTAACCCCTTGAAGAATCTCCCATTTATCGTTGCAATGCACGGCATTACTTTCCTGGGTATTCGGATTACACCAAAGTTTGGGGATCTTTTCAAGGCTAACTTTGAACCTTTAATTAGTCGATTACAGGAAGACTTCAATCGTTGGTCATTGTTACCTCTGTCCCTTGCAGCCAGGATAAATTCTGTTAAAATGCACTCCCTCCCTAAATTGTTGTATTTTTTCCAGTGTTTGCCCATCTTCCTCCCTCAGTCGTTTTTCCGAAAAATCGACAGTCTCATTTTGGAATTTATTTGGAACAAGAAGACTCCTAGAATTGGGAAAAATATTTTGCAGAAAACTAAGTCCCTAGGAGGTCTAGCTCTTCCTAACTTCAAGTTTTATTATTGGGCTAGCAATATTAGAATAATACAGTATTGGATACAGCTGGAGAAATCTTGTGATCGCCCGGCTTGGATAACTCTAGAAGCAACTTCCTGCAGACCTGTTTCTTTGACAGCACTCGCTCACACCCCTATTAATTTTTCTGCTTCACCTTTCACCAAAAATATTATTGTTAAGTCTACTCTTAAGTGTTGGAGACACTTTAAGCGATATTTTGGTTTACAAACTCCTTCCTTTCTAGCCCCTATTGCTGCCAACCCATCATTTATACCTTCTTTAATGGACGAATCTTTTTCTGCTTGGTCTATCTGGGCATCAGCACGCTGAAAGACCTATATGTTGATGGTATTTTTGCATAATTTCAACAGTTATCGGAGAAATATTCTATTCCTAAGCAGCATTTTTTTTAGGTATCTTCAGATTCGCAGTTATGTTTGTAATCTGAACTCTGAGTTTCCAAGTCTTCCTCCTGCCACACCTATTGACTCATTTTTTAAACCGTTTTCAGCCTTGAAAGGTGCAATATCCGTCATTTACAATCTTGTTCATTTATTACGCCCAACCCCTTTGCTAAGGACCAAAATTCTATGGGAGGAGGATCTGGAGTGTGTGTTCTCGGATAAGATGTGGAGAGACATTTTGTATCAAGTCCACTCCTCATCTATTTGTGCTAAACTGGGGCTGATTCAGTGTAAAATTTTGCATCGAGCTCACCTAACTAAGGTTAGGCTTTCCAAATATGATGACAGTATTGATCCGACATGCGACAGATGCAAACAGGCACCCGCCTCACATATACATATGTTCTGGACATGCCCTTCCTAGAATAAATTCTGGTCAGAAATGTTTGCCACACTATCTGGAGCCATTGGTGTCTCATTTGAACCCTCTGCCATTACAGCACTCTTTGGAGTTTCCCCTCCCTCGTTACGGTTATCTAGATGTGAAGCTGATGTCATTGCTTTCTCAACACTCTTGGCTAGGCGACTGATACTGCTGTGGTGGAAGCAGTCTTATCTGCCTTCTTTGTCCTTGTGGGTTAGAGATGTTTTTCATTTTGTCAAACTGGAAAAAATTCGATATACCATGAGAGGTTCCCTCTCTAAATTTAGGAAGACCTGGAAACCTTTTCTCTCATATGTGGAACACCTGCATATTGACCCAGAGTGACCCTTGGTCTGACCTGGCTTCAGTCTACCTTTGTTGGGTTCTAGTCGAAGTTACTGGCTTATTAAGATAATTTCTTTTTTCTTTTGAGATTTGGCCATATTACGGGTGTGGAACTAAGGGAGCATAGGCCTGGGTGTGTGTGCACGTGTATGTGTGTACGTGTATGTGTGTGTACACGTGTGTGTGTGTGTGTGTGTGTGTGTGTGTGTGTGTGTGTGTGTGTGTGTGTTGGAGGGGGAGGTGTTCTATGTGTACTGTTTATTTCTTAGACTTAATTCCCAAGGCACATACAGTTGTCTTATGCTTTTACACTGTCCTAGTTTCACTCAATTGCTGTACATATCCCAAACTGACATATGTGAATTGAATTTGCCTGTTGTCATTGTGTTGTGGAAAAGTTAATAAATAAAACTGAGGAAAAAAAACCCAAAAAAAACATTTAGCTTAACAAAAGCTAAGGGCTTACGAGCAAAATACTAATGAGTGGCTATGGTTCATCTGAGGCTAACAACAATCTAAGGACTAACGAGCTAAAGGTTAACAATGGACTAACAACATGAAAGCATAAAGTTTAGGCTTACTGTAACGCTGATAGCCTAGACGGGAGACGGGGACGGACGTAGGTGCAAATGTGGAGGTTAATTAACTAACAAACAACATCAACATAGAAGCTAACAAACAGTACGAATACAAACTAGGGTGCAACACAGTGTTAAAAGGGTGCTAAACCTAACAACAACCAAACAAGACAAGAACACACGGTGCTAAAAAGACAATAGGCTAATGTCCTAAAGCTAAATACAAACAGACCAAGTGAATACAACAGACACAGGACAGCGCAACAAGGAACACACCAATCAATAACATAAAACAAGGCACACTCTACACAAAGACAAAGAGACTAAAATGCAGGGAGCCAGGAGAAAAACAGTAGCCAAGGCAAACCACAGTCAGTGAAAATGCAAGACGAGGAAGTGGACAGGAAGTGAGGTATTTATAGAAAAAGGCATCAGGTGGGAACGGCCCCACCTGCTGTGGAAAGAAAGATAGAGGGGGTGTGAGACATAACCGTGCATAACCGTGACACTAACAAGTGGCTACTGCCTACCTCTGCTAAGGGCTAACATGAGCTTAAGGCTAATAAGTGGCTACGGGCTAATATGAGGCTAACATAAGGCTAACGGCTAACAATGAGCTAACATAAATCGTAGGGATAACATGAATTAAGAGTTAACAGGGAGTTAAGTAATAAGGGCTAATATGAGTGACTAACAAGTGACTGCAGGCTAACAATGGATTAACAAAGAAAAAGTAAAGATTAGGCTAAGAAGAGCTAAAGGATAATAAGTGGCTACAGTTAACAAAGGGCTAACAAAATTTTAAAAGTAAGGCTAACAATTGACTAACCAATGGAAAAGATTTGTTAATAAGTTAACAAAATCTAAGGGCTAACAAGAGCTAAATTGTAATATGTGGCTATGGGCTACATGAGTTAAAGGGTAATAAGAGGCTAACAAGAGCTAAGGCTATGGACATGTGAGGCTAACAAAAATGAGGTTAACAAAGAGTAATGACAGGCTAACAAAAATGTAAGGGCTACCATAAGCTGGAGGCTAACGAGGGGCTAACAAGTCCTAAATGCTAACAAGTGTCTAACGAGAGTTAAAGGCTAACAATGGACTAACAAATGGAAAAACGTAACAAAAAGTTTAAGCTGACAAAAACTAAGGGCTAACAAGAGCTAAAGGCTAATACATGACGACAGGCTACATAAGTTAAAGGACAATAAGAGGCTAACAAGAGCTAAAGGCTAGTAAGTGGCCACGGGCTACGTGAGGTTAACAAAGACTAACAATGGCTAACAAAAATCTAAGAGCTAACATGAGTTAAAGGGTAATAAGAGGTTAACAAGAGCTAAGCAAAGCCTAATAAATGCCTTACAGGCTAACATGAGGCAAATAAAAGGCTAAGGGCTAACAAATGTTAACAACAGGCTAACAAAAAGGGCTACCATCAGCTAGACACTAATGAGAAACTAACAAGAGCTAAACGCTAACAAGTGGCTGCAGGCTAACAAGATTGAACAATGGACTAACGAATGGAAAAAGTAATAGTGTGGTCTAACAAAAGCTAAGGGCTACATGAGTTAAAGGGTAATAAAAGACTAACATGAGCTAAAGGCTAATAAGTGGCTATGAATTAACGAAAGGCTAACAAAAGGTTAAGGACTAACATGAGCTGGACGCTAATGAGAGGCTGTGTGTGTGTGTGTGTGTGTGTGTGTGTGTGTGTGTGTGTGTGTGTGTGTGTGTGTGTGTTCTTACATGCGTGGGGCCCAGCTGTTGTTTAGCATTGAAACCGAATTAAGAGCGGTCAGAGCCTGACAGTGACACTTCTTCCATACGGCAATTCTCTTTAGAACGTCCTGCAAATGGATGCATTTTAAAGCAATGAAACAAAACATTTGGTTGTCTAGCACACAATGGCAACAACAGCTCATTTCATAAGTCGTACACAAACCTCTTTGCCCTCTTTTTGAGCGTTAGGGCTATGGACTCCGTCATTGTTACACCTGGGAACTATGGAGGTACACTTTTGTCTTGACACTGGACAAACGTTGAACCCGAGGTCACTCTCTGGATATAATGGTGCTGGTTTGAAGGCGTACACACCAGGGGTAGGGTTCTGAAGTAAACACAAGGTAAAGACTTTGATAACGACTGCAAATTTGGATTCTGTTAGTTTCACTGTAATGATCTACAGGCAAATATTTACAAAGATCCTGGACGGGTGGCCTTTCAGCGGAGTTTTAAGACCGTCGAATAGGAGAACATGATTAAGCTTCTGCTCTGGTCCCTGCCCGTTTAGCTGCTGCTCCTCATCCTCATGGCAGTCAAGGCTGGGATACGTTACAGCGGGCACCAGCTCATCCTGTAGAAACAACACAAGTTCTTATACGGCGAGTCTGAGTTTCCAAAAACATATAATTTGACTATGGTTAACTAGTATTGACGAAGAGGGAAAAAAAGAAAACAAAAGGTTAACGTCAGACTAGGTCAGAGAACGGAAACGGCAAACGAATGTAGCTTAGCGAACAACGGTTTGAAATCGAACTTACAAACAAAAGCGAAGAATATGATTAAGGAAATGCAGGACAGGTAATAGGAATCAATACTCCGCCGTCTCCAGAACGCTGGAAACAGTGGCGGCAGAGGTGACTGTTAGCTAGACCTAAAATCAAGCGTTAAAGTAACACAGTATTTTTGCTCCCCCGATAGTGGGCTGGCAAATTGCCAATCACTTTGAGCAGCAGCCAATCAAATAGTAGAAATGTTGGCCAAGATGTGTATAATAATGTCATTATTATCTGATCAATAATAATGACTTTTTATTATGTGTTTTTCAAAAAACACATATGACCTTGACTCTTGTTCTTGACAAATTACTTCCATCATTAAACTAGAAAGGTGTATTTCCTGATGGAAACACAAAATGGCTGCACAGATAAATTGGATTCCTGTTGCTATGCTCTTGCTACATGGTCAACAAGGTGCAACAGTTTTGGTAAATGGGGGCTTTGGTGTGGGGGCTTGCTATGTTTTTGCTAAGTGGTTGCTGTTGTGTTGCCAGGTGGTTGCTATGGTATCCCAGCTGGTTGCTATGGTGTTGCTATGGTATCCCAGGTGGTTGCTATGTTGTCCCACATGATTGCTAAGTGGTTGCTAGGGGAATGCTATGGTGCCCCAGGTGGTTGCTATGGTATTCCAACTGGTTGCTAGGTGGTTGCTATGGTGTCACAGGTGGTTTCTAGGTGATTGCTATGGTGGTATTAGGTGGTTGCTATGGCTCCTCAGCTGGTTTATATGGTGTTGATAGGTGGTTGCTAGCCATGTGATTGGTATGATGTTGCTAGATGGTTGCTGTGTTGTCCTATGTGGTTTCTATTGTATCACTATGGTACATCAGGTGATTGCTATGTTGTGGCTAGGTGGTTGCTATGGTGTTGCTAGGTTGTCCCACATGGATGCTAATTAGTCGTTACGTGGTTGTTATGGTGTCCCAGGTGGTTGCTAAGTGGTTGCTGTGGTAGCCCATGTGGCTGTACTTATATCACTGTGATATGAGAAGGGTGCTGAAACTTTTGCACCCCATTCATTCCTATGGAGAACAAAATGCACAGCAGAAACCATGAGTCCGGTCAAAAAATCAGACCAAACAAACAACCATAATAACGTCACTGAATATCAGCATCTTACCTCCGCTCCAGTTCGTAATGATCTGCGCAGGTCAGCGTTGACAACAAAGGCTTTGGCGTCGTACACGGGGACTTCCTGAAAGCCTGTTATCCTGTAACGCTGAGGAACCTGGAGAATGAGAATTCGTAACTTAATGAAATCATTAGCCGTCGCGAAAGGTGGATCCCTGTGTCTTGGTCCTTCCAAGTTTTCTTCCTCATAACACTTAGGGAGTTTTTCCTTGCCACTGTTGCCCTAGGCTTGCTCAATTTGGGATTGGACGTAGATATGAGGAGATAATGTAAGTTGTAAAGTTGCTTTGAGACAATGCTCCATTGTAAAAAGCGCTATATAAATAAATCTAACTTGACCTAAGGAACATTCCGTTAACCCCGTGCCTCTACTACCAAAGTAGAAGCCATGTATCCAGAGCGTCCAGGAAGGCTGCTGGTTCGAAGGTGTTCTGAAGGGCCAGAGAAGAACAGAATCACCCCAATATTTACACAGGTGTGCTGCTGCCATTGGTATGGGGTGACATTAATGGAGGTACGTATGCTGCCCATGAACGCAAAAACGGCAGTGGAGACCCCGGACTGTTGATCAGCTGAAGCCTTGTGAGCAAGAATTCCGGTGGAACGTGGTGGTAAACATGGCCGCCATCCCAACTGTTTTGGAACGTATAACAGGCAATATGTTCAGGTTTACAATATTTACTAAATTCTGTGTTTTCATTAGCATTTTATATACTTTGTTGCACTTGGAGTTCTCATACTCAGGCAAACGAGAGGGGGAGAAAGACGGAGCAAAATCCTCACCTTACCTTTAGATTGAAAAATGGAGTGCTGGGGGTAAAACCAGCTTCGATTGGCATCACCGGAATGTGGCCAAGGCTGTTAAGCGCCTAAAAAACGAACAAAGAAATATGTCAGCATCGTTATGGAAGGTAAACTCTGGGCAGAACCGACGTAAAACACGCACATCCCTGGCTCGTTCAGGCCCCGGGGGTTATTCAGTGATTCAGAAGGTTGTTGGTACTCACAAGTTCTTCGTCACGGTTTGGACAAATGAAGTCGGGCCACTTGAAGGCCGGCAGCTTTTCCGATGCAAGATTTAAAAGCTGTTGCCTTGCACTTGAACCTTGTATTAAGACAAAATTCAAACACAAACGTTCACTCTTTAACAGAGGCGATAAAACGCCTCTAAACCAAGGTCTGTTTTACCTTACCCGTGTCATTCCGGCCGGCTTTGTTTTCCTCCCCTGAACCGCACGCCAGTTCTCTCAGCAAACGCAGTCTGTTGGTCATACGGCTTTGAAGAATGACCTGGAAAAAACACAAAGCAGACCGAAGCGAGCCCCTGGTAGTATACATGCACATAAGCTAATTGGGGTGGGGGGTTTGGCGACGTGTGAGAGGAGGAACGAGCAAGTAGTGCACTTCGGTTGCACTAATTGATTATGTAAATGATTATGGGTGTGGTCTGATTAGACACTGAGTCCCATTGACTGCTAGGCATGCCTCCACGAGGCACTCTAAGACATTTTACCCAGTTGACAGACTTTAACAAGAGGCGCATCATTGAACAGAGAGAAGCAGGATGGACGTTTCGACAAACTTCCCGCCACCTGGGCTGTTCTGACCTAGCTGTTAGGAGGTTTTGGGAGCAGTGGGTTCCTTGGGGGCACGCACATTCAGAGAACAGGTTCCGGATGGCCCAGACAGTATTTAATGACAAATCCAGGTTCTGTTTGGGATCTGACGGCGCTCGGGTTCGCAGGCCTTGTGGTGAGCGCTTCAATCTGGCCTTTTCTGTGGAGCAACACACTGCTCTCACTGCTAGCGTGATGATCTGGGAAGCCGTCACATATGACAGCCGGTCTCCCCTAATAGTGATACGAGGGACACTAACAACTCAGCAGTATGTGCAGGACATCCTGTGGCCACGTGTGTTGCCGCTCGTGGCAGGGCTTCCGACATGGCATTCCTGGCATTTTTCAGATTCAGATTGCAACACTTCCTTGGCCTGCCCGGTTGCCAGATTTATGACCAATCAAGCCTTTATGGGACCGGCTGGGATGCCAGCTTTGGCAACGTACGAGTTTGAGGGATCTACATGCCCAGGGAACCTGTATGCCTCCATATCCAACCGCATCTCATCTTGTATCCAGGCTAGAGGCGGCCAAACAGGGTAACTGGAGCCTCCTTTCAATTGTTTTCCAAAATAAATGTATCCTTTCACTCCAATAGTTTGATCATTACATATATGATCTTTCCAGTCACGCATATAAAGTTTCAAACGATCCCAACAACTCCTTCTTGGTGCGTTATTTTTTTGGCACACCTCGCTAGCATATCCAGTACAGCCAGCCTGTGATTAGCCCTAAGCAATGAAAAGGCTAAAAAATTCATGAATCACACAGTTCAATTATAAAAAAATACATATATTCTATCTTGGAATCAGAATTGGAACGGATAAAGCACAAACGATACCCAACCCTTGTTTATCATAACTTTACTAGCATTACACATTACTGTTTCTAAGTGACTCCCTTAAACCCGTATTATATCTGTAACAACTTGAAACTGCAAATATAACAGCTAATAGTCATTTTAAAAGCTTTATTTAATTAAAAAACAACCACTTTCAAATTCAAATCGTCGTTTGTATGGAGCATACGTATGAAATAATGCGAATTCGGCCAGCAGATGTCGCTAACGATATTTCGATTATTTCGAACGAGTCAAAACACTGACTCCTTTTTCTGAGGCGATTTTTTTGTTTCCAAACGATACAAAGCTTAATAAAGCCGATTTTCTCACCGAAAATAGGTAAACGAGCACTAAAAACCTAAATACAGATTTAAGTTTGTATTTTATTTCAGGATAAAGCAATTAGATAACGGTTCATATAGACAATGTCCTACTTCAGACCACGTTCACTGGTGTAAACAAGTCCTGACTAGCGTAAGTGGAGTTAAAAAGTTACCTTCAGCACAGCTTGTTGAAAGAGCCTAAGCACTCTCTGTCTGACCTTGAGCCGGCTGCAGCCATAAACACTGAATACAGGAGTTCCGTCAGGACGCTGCAAGACAAACCATCAGGCTCAGATTTTATGTACAAAAGTTATAGATGAGTGTTTTTTTTACTCTGTAAAGTCAGTTTCTAAGGCGACTACCTGGCCTGCTGCACGCAGGACACGATGGGATGACTGTTTTGGAAAAGTCCGGGCAACGTCCCCCTCCCTGCCACTAGATATCTTCTGCGTCTGGAACATTAGCAGCGTTTATGGACCTATAATCAAATATTAAGATTAAAATAACACCCAAAACAATATTTACCCTATATGCCGTAGATGCCAGATCCTGCTCCGTTAAAACCTTCATTTTCTGCTCTGTGGAGATCAAATCGTCACCCAGGCGTACCTGCCTAGACGAGAACCCAAAAAGCTCATGAAATAAACCACGGAATAAACATTTGTTTAAGTCTGAATTTCACGTACCATCGAAGAACAGTGGCTTTCTCCTGCTGAGCTTTCGCTTTCACTTGATTTTCATATGCAGCTTCTCTTATCTGTCTTGTCCGCAGTGCAGTCTTGGAGTGGGGCACGGCTTATAAGAATAAGACAACAAAAGTTTGTAACATACATTTTTACAGCAGCACTGTGTGCAGTACAAAGACTGAAATGTAATTCTCATAATTCTCTTTGACATAAAAAAAATACAATTAACATATGATAATAATATGAAACTCATAATTTTGAGACGGAAAATCAGACTTCTAAGATAAACGTCAAAATTTAAAACTTGAGAAAATTGAGATAGTTATTAATAAATTAGAGATAAGTAAATCGTAAATAAGTACTAATCGTTATTTAGTATCTTTACAGGTATACCGGCTTGTGTTGCAGTAATTAGCCATTAGCTAATTACCAGAGTTGCGTCTTCTTTTACAGTAGTGTGTGTTTTTATAAGTTTTTTAGTCTTTTTCCCACTTTCTTTCTGAGACTGTTTTTTTTGTGACGTTTTGTATTGACTTAACTTGTATTAACGCTTTAATCGAGCATTGCATTGGACCATCGGCTGCAGCTGAACCATATCTTCACTCGGCACCCCACAACACCACCCGAAGCTAAGTACCGTTAATGCATTAATTGTACTAACATGGCTTCTGCTGTGCTTGTTCCCTGTGCTGAGTGTGGCATGTTTAGCTATTCTTCCTCCGTCATTAGTGTAAATTTTACTTGTGATAGGTGTAGCCAGTAGCCAGTAGCCAGTCTGACGGAGAAGATTGTAGTTTTAGAGGCGCGCATCCAGACATTAGAGAAGGCTAGCTCAGCTCCTAGCTTAGCAGATCTGGATGCCACAGTCAAGTCAAGTCAAGTCAGATTTATTTATATAGCGCTTTTTACAATGGAGCATTGTCTCAAAGCAACTTTACAAATTTAGATTATCTCCTAATAACTACGTCCAATCCCAAATTGAGCGAGCCTAGGGCGACAGTGGCAAGGAAAAACTCCCTAGTTCTAGAAGGAAAAACCTTGGGAGGACCAAAGACTCAAAAAGGGAACCCAAACCTCTTGGGCGGCGTAGGTTTGGATAACTCTAAGAGCGAAACTAAAAAGTCATGGAGTGTCAAAATTCGGAATTAGAATGTGAAGTATGCACATCGACATTAAGTGGCCGGGGTGATGATGATAAATCAGAGCGAAAAAAACTAAAAGTTAGGAGTCAAAGTTCAATAGAATGTGGAAGTTATGCGCATCGACATTTAAGTGGCCCGGTATGATGATAAATCTAGAGCGAAACTAAAGTCATGGGTCATGGTCGATAAAAATGTGAATATTTGACACAGTGGAGCTCCCATCAAGATGTACATCATGTGTGGGGCCGGAACTGCCGGAAACCAAACAGATCGAAGAGAAAACAGAAAAGAATTAGTTTTGATTAAGAGCCACAGTGTATTATTAACAATCACTGATGCCATGTTCATCACTGATGGCCAAGTTGTAGCATGGACCCCGCAGCATAGCTATAGCAGCATAGCTCGAAAAGCTAGGATAAGAGGAGAAACTGGAAGGAAAACACAGCCAAGGAGGGACACTGAGACATTGGCAAATCCCCACGAAGCGCAGAAGACAGGCAACCCAAACGTCTCTGATCACCTAAGACTTTTTTTTGATGACTATGAACCCCAGCTCTGCCCTATTCTAAGGCAAGGTTGCATTGAGTCAAGATCACGAGGACCCAAGGGGGGCACTAGTTCAGCCAGGGGATTTCCGCCCACCCCGACACTCCCGGCAAGCGGGACAAGGAGGCAGGCCAGGACATGAACTCGACTCCGGCCCTCAGCAACCCAAACCCATTGCAAAACTGTTCTAAATTAGTCAAAAAAGCCTGCGTAAAAAGTAGTTCTTTAGCCTAGGACATGTAAAAACTTTGGAAGGGTTGTCTGTTCTCGAACGAAAGGGGGAAGTTTATTCCAGAGTTGGCGGGGGCCCATGTGATGAGAAAGCCTTTCCCCCGACTGTGACTTTTTTAATTCTAGTAACTAAAAGAAGTCCTGTACCCTGAGAACGAAGCAGACAAGTTGGATTGTAAAACTCTAAGAGTTCACTCAGATAATGTGGGGCCAGGCCATGTAGAGCTTTATAAATTATAAGAAGTATTTTGTAATCAATACGGAATTTGACTGGTAACCAGTGCAGTGATGATAGAACAGGAGTGATATGATCAAATTTTCTAGTTCGAGATAGCACTCGGGCAGCTGCATTCTGAACTAACTAAAGTTTATTTACTAGAGCATCCAGTAAGTAAGGCGTTACAGTAATCCGACCTTCAGGTTATAAACGCATGAACAAGTTTCTCTGCATCATTAAAAGAGAGGATATTTCTAAGTTTAGCGATATTTTGTAATTGAAAGAAAGCAATTCGAGTGATGCTGCTAATGTGTGCATCAAAGGAGAGATCTGAATCAAATGTGACCCCTAAGTTTTTTACAGACGGACTTGGCAATACTGGACAGCCATCTAGATTTAGGATAGATGTAGCTAACCTGTCTCTCACAGCCTTGGGTCCTACCAATAGAACCTCAGTTTTATCAAAGTTAAGTAAGAGAAAATTAAATAACATCCAATCTTTTATTTCCTTTACACAGTCCTCAATTTTGTTGATTGTAAGGCTGTCATTAGGTTTGGCTGATATGTACAGCTGTGTATCATCTGCATAGCAGTGGAAACTAATGCCATGTTTGCGAATAACTGAGCCTAGTGGCAGCATGTACAGAGAGAATAAAAGCTGGCCAAGCACTGACCCCTGAGGCATGCCATACTTCACTTTTGAGAGCTTAGACCTTAGATTATTTATATGAACTGGTACCGGTCAGTTAAGTAGGATTTAAACCAAGAAAGTGCTGATCCCTTAATACCTACAGTATTTTCTAGTCTATTTAGTAAAACATCATGATCTATAGTGTCAAATGCTGCACTTAAATCTAACAGAACAAGAAATTAAAAACATCCCTTATCTGAGGACATTAACAAGTCATTTAGTACCCTAATTAATGCTGTTTCAGTACTATGATGCCAGACTGAAATGTTTCATAAATTTCCTTCCTTTGGAGGTAACTGCAGAGCTGCTAATAGACGGCTTTTTCTAAGATCTTTTACAGAAATGGTAGATTTGAAATTGGTCTAGAATTAGATATCACACAAGGGTCAGGATTGGCTTTTTTTAATCAGTGGTTTGATAACGGCACACTTAAAGGATTTGGGCACATAACCAAAGGTAAGGGATGAATTTAAAATAACTAACACTGGCTCTATAACCTAGGTAATGCTTGTTTGAGTAGACATGTAGGAATTGGATCTAATAAACATGTTGATAACTTAGACAAACTGATCAGTGCGGATAGTTCAGTATTAGTAATTGGGGTAAAAGATTCTAATCTTGATTTACAGCTCATTAAACAGATGTCTTCACTAGTGCTGCATCTGGAAGTTTGCTGAACAGTTTGGTGATGTGATGAGCATTGAGTTTTATGCCTAATGTTTTCTATCTTATCATTAAAGAAAGTCATGAAATCGTTACTGTTAAAATTACACAGAATGGGAGTCACTTTCTGTGAGGTTTGTTGTTAATTTGGAGACTGTATTAAAGAGAAATCTTGGATTATTCTTATTTTTCTCTATGATTGAAGAGAAGTATGCAGCTTTAGCTTTAGTGAGGGCATGCTTGTACTCTGCCATGCTGTCCCTCCAAGCAATCTTAAACACCTCCAATTTACTATGTCTCCACTTGCGCTCTAAATGCCGTGTTCTTTGCTTTAAGGTACGGGTGTGGTCATTATACCATGGAGCTAGCCTTTTTTCCCTAATGCATTTGACCCTAGCAGGAGCAATCGTGTACAGGGTTGAGCGAAACACACATTCTAATTGGTCATTTACACACTCAAGATGATTGATCTCCGTAGGTGTATTAAATTTCAAGTCTGGTACGTTTTTAATAAACGCAACTGGAGTAGCAGATGTGATGGTGCGCTTGGTGTGATAACGAGGCAGAAGGATTTTATTTATTAGAGATAGCTCAAATACTAAAAAATCTGAAATCTGAAAAATCGAATCGCTTTGCAGGAAAACATCAAGGTTATCTATATTGATACCAAATGTTAATATTAGATCTAAAGTATGATTACAGCGGTGGGTTGGTCACATCACATTCTGAGTGATACCCATGGATTCTAAGATGGACTCGAAAGCAATTTTAAGTGGATCCTGCTCATTGTCAAAGTGAATATTGAAATCACCTACAATTAAAGCCTTATCTGTTGACAGTAGTAAGCAGGAAAGAAAGTTAGCAAATTCCTGAAGAAATTCTGAATAAGGACCAGGAGAACGGTAAATAGTGAGAAGCTGAATAGAGTGTGGTTTTGACTTCCAAAACGGTGGGTCAGTCACATTAAGAATCAGTATTTCAAAAGAAATAGCCTTGTAATGGGATTTAGTTGTAACACCTAGCTCTTTGTCAAAAATAGTGGCTATTCCTCCCCCCCGACCATTAGGACGATGGTGATTAACGCTTTAATCAAGCATTGCATAGGACCATCGGCTGCAGCTGAACCATATCTTCACTCGGCACCCCACAGCACCACTCGAAGCTAAGTACCTTCATTCATTAATTGTACTAAACATGGCTGTGCCGAGTGTGCCATGTTTAGCTATTCTTCCTCCGTCATTAGTTTAAATTCTATTTGTGATAGGTGTAGGCTTGTAGACAGTCTGACGGAGAAGATTGTAGTTTTAGAGGCGCGCATCCAGACATTGGAGAAGGCTAGCTCAGCTCCTAGCTTAGCAGACCTGGATGCCAAGGGTGAAGTTAGTGCCCCCACCCCGGCAGAGCCCTCGCAGCAGGGCAAGTGGGTGACGGTTTGGTGATGTAGTCGTAAGGCTAGTTCACGAGAGCACCACTCTTTACCTGTTCACGTGTCCAACAGGTTTACCCTCCTCAGTGATGCACCCACTGAGCAGCCTGTAGAAAAAGCTCTGGTTATAGATGACTCTATTTTATGACACGTGAACTAGCTACCTCTTTAGGGACACCAGCAGCTAGAGTTACCTGTATCCCGGGAGCCAGAGTGCCGGACATTGTAACGAGTCTTGGTGAACTCGAGAGCCGCAGATTCTCTAGGATATTTATTCATGTAGGGGCTAATGATATACGCGATGTCCGATGCAGTAGTGTACTCTGGCCCCATCCCAATGCGGCGAGGTGACCAAGCCTAGAGCAGGTTATGGTCGCTGAACTGCTGGCTGTCCAAGTGGTGCTCTGAAAACAACGTGTGCTATATAGACAACTGGACAGCCTTTAAGGGTAAGCCTGGCCTTTTAGGATGGGATGGTGTCCATCCCACTCGGGAGGGTGCTTCTCTCATCTCCTGCAACATTGCCCATAGTCTTATGGCCCGATTGGGTATGGGCTGACTATTCAGAGCAGGGGTCAGGCAGCAGACAGACCGGCTTAACCAACCGTCTGCTGGTAGCCATGCACCGTCACCCAGAACCCCATTATTGAAACTGTGTCTGTTACCCGCATCTGCCCTAAACGTAAACACTCTCAAAAAGTCTGTTTTAATAACCTCATTTGTATAAACACAGATAGCTGCCAAAGAAATAACAACATTAGACTAAAGCTAGGATTACTTAACATTAGATCACTTACAAACAAAGCAGTGATTGTAAATGAAATGATCACTGATAAACGCTTACACGCTCTCTGTCTCACTGAGACTTGGATTAGACCTGATGAATATTTAGCCTTAAATGAAGCTTCCCCTCCTTGATACAGTCATGCTAGTCGCCCTTGTCCTAATGGTCAGGGGGGAGGCATAGCTACATTTTTTTGACAAAGAGTTAGGTGTTACAGCTAAATCCCAATACAAGGCTAATTCTTTTGAAATACTGATTCTTAATGTGACTGATCCATCATTATGGAAGTCAAAACCACACTCTTTTCAGCTTATCACTATTTACCGCCCTCCTGGTCCCTATTCAGAATTTCTTCAGGAATTTGCTAACTTTCTTTCCTGCTTACTACTGTCAACAGATAAGGCTTTAATTGTAGGTGATTTCAATATTCACTTTGACAAAGAGCAGGATCCACTTAAAATTGCTTGTGAGTCCATTTTAGAATCCATGGGTATCACTCAGAATGTGATGGGACCAACCCACCGCTGTAATCATACTTTAGATCTAATATTAACATTTGGTATCAATATAGATAACCTTGATGTTTTCCCGCAACGTGATTTGATTTCAGATCACTATCTTTTAGTATTTGAGCTATCTCTAATAAATAAAATCCTTCTTGGGCCTAGTTATCACACCCAAGCGCACTATCACCATTTGCTACTCCAGCTGCGTTTATAAAAACCTACCAGACTTGAAAATTAATACACTTACAGAGAACATCTTGAGTGTGTAACTGACCCCCAATGAGGAATGTGTGATTCGGCCCCAAAACCCTGGACACGGACTGCCCCTGCTTGGGGTCATCAAACGTTATTAGGGGAAAAAAAGGCTTAGCACCATGGTACAATGACCACACCGTACTTAAAGCAAAGAAACACGGCATGTAGAAGCGCATGTGGAGACATAGGTAAATTGGAGGTGATTGAAGATTTGATTGGAGGACAGATGGCAGGAGTATAAGCATGGCCCTAATAAAGTAAAAGCTGCATTATTCTTCTTTTCACTTCATAGAGGAAAAATACGAATTAATCACGTTTTCTTTAATACAGTCTCCAAATAACAAAAAAACCCCACAGAAAGTGGTCCCCCATTCTGTGTAATTTTAAACAAATAATGATTTCATGGACTTTCTTATGATAAGATAGAAAACATTAGGCATTTAAAATTCAATTGCTACATCCCCAGATCACCAACTATTCAGCCAACCTTCCAGGATTGCAGCACTTACTGAAGACATCTGTTAATTGAGCTTTGTAAATTTCAAGATTAGAAATCTTTTCCCCAATTAACTAATACTGAACTATCCGCCAATGGTCCGCTCGTCTAAGCCAATAACATGTTTATTAGATGCCAAATTCCTAACACGTCTACTCAAACCAAGTATTACTAGTGTTATAGAGAAAGTGTTAGTTATTTTAAAATTCTTCCCTATAACCTTAGGTTTATGTGCCCCAAATACTTTTAAGTCTGCCCGTTATCAAACGACTGATTAAAAAAAGACCAATCTTTGACCGTTGTGGATATCTAATTATAGACCAATTTCAAAATCTACCGTTTTGTTCCAAAATCTTAGAAAAAAGCCGTCTATCAGCAGCGATCTGCAGTTACCTCCAAAGGATGGAATGAAATTTATGAAAAACATTTTCAGTCTGGTTTTCGGCCCCATCATAGATGGAAACAGCATTAATTAGGGTACTAAAAGGACTTGTTTAATGTCTCAGATAAGGGGATTTTGTGTTTTTCTTTTCTTGTTTCTGTTAGAATTAAGTGCAGCTTTTGACACTATAGATCATGAGTTTACTAAAACCAGACTAGGAAAATATGGAGGTTATTTAAGGGATCAGCACTTTCTTGGTTTAAATCCTACTTTAATGACCAGTTTGTTCTATGACCCGTTGTTTCATATAAAATAATCTAAGGTCTAAGCGCTCAAAAAGTGAAAGTTTTGGGCGGTGCCTCAGGGGTCAGTGCTGGCCCGCTTTTATTCTCTCTGTTAACATTGCTGCCACTAGGCTCAGTTATTCGTAAACCATGGCATTTGTTTCCAATGATCTGCAGAGGATTACAAAGCTGTACCTTCAGCCAAACCTAATGAAAGCCTTACATCAACAAAAATTGAGGATGGTAAGGAAATTAAAAGATGGATGTTATTTAATTGTATCTTACTTTTAACTCAGATAAAAAACTGGAGGTTCTATGAGTGGGACCCAAGGTGGAGGAGACCAGGTTGGCGAACATCTAGGTGGATTGTCCCAGTTTATTGCCCAGTCGTCTGTAAAAAAAAAAACTGGGTCACATTTGATTCAGATCTCTCTTTGATGTGCACATTAGCAAACATTCACTCGAAATTGCTTTCTTTCACGTATCGTAAATACGCTTCAACTTTGAAAATTGGAAATATCCTCTCTTTTATTGATGCAGAGGAACTTGTTCATGCGTTTATAACCTCAAGGTTTAGATTAATGTAACGGCCTACGTACTGGTTGGGCTCTAGTAAATCTTATAAATTAAATGGCAGGTTAGTTCAAGAATGCAAGCTGGCCCGAGTGCTAACTCGAACGTAAGAAATTTGATTCATATCACTCTCTGTTCATCATCACTGCACTGGTTACCAGTAAAAATTCGCATTTGATTAGAAAAACTTCTTATAACGTATAAAGCTCTACATGGCCGGCCCCAAACATTATCTGAGTGAACTCTTAGAGTCTTACAATCCAACTTGTTCTACTCGTTCGAGGGGTGCAGGACTTCTTTTAGTTCCTAGAATTAAAAACAAGTCACAGACCGGGGGAAAGGCTTTATCATACCATGGCCCCACCAAAAACTATGGAATAAAACCTCCCACTCTTAGTTGAGGACTCAGGGGACACTCTCCAAGTTTTAAGGTCCTAGGCTAAAGATCCTTACCTATTTACCAGGCTTTTGTACTAGATTTAGAACCCAGGATGGCATTGGGCTTGGGTTTCAACTGGCGAAAGGTCTGGGGGGGTTCAGTCTGGCCTGCCTGATTGATACGCTAGCCGGGAGTGTCGCTGGGGAGGTCTGGCTGCTGAACTGGGCTTCGGTCCTCGTGATATCTTGAATCGTTGCCATCCTTGCCTTAAGGAATAAGGGGCAAAGAGGCTGGGGGTTCATAGTCAAAGAGGTCTATGGTTGATTCAGAGACGTTGGGTTGCTGTCTCTGCCTCCCCGTGGGGTTGGGGGGCCCTGCCAAGGTCTAATTGATCCATCTTGGCTGTGTTTCCTACCAGTTCTCCTCTTCTAGCTATGCTTGCTATAGCTAATCGGGCCGGGCTTTCAGGCTACACTTGCATCAGTGGATTTGTGATCAATAGACCCTGTGGGTTTCTTAATCAATAAACTATACATTTTATGTTTTTTCTCTGAGCTGTGTTCCGGCAGTTCCAGCCCCCACCCATGATGTTCATCTGCTGGTAGCTCCATCAAGGCTGATCCACTCATTTCAGCTCACAGCCCCAATCATTACCCGGGGCCACTTAATGTCGATGTGCATACTTCACCATTTTATTCAAAACTTTGGACTCCATGACTTAGTTTTTCGCTCTCTAGATTATCATCTACGCCGCCCAAGGAGGTTGGGTCCCTGTTTGAGTCGTGGTCCCCTAGGTTGCTCCTATAATCAGAAGTTTTTTCCTGGCCACTGTCGCCCTCGGGCTGCTCAATTTGGGATTGGACGTAGTTATTAGGAGAATCCTATTAACACGTGTAAAGTTGCTTTGAAGGACAAATGGATCCATGTAAAGCGCTATATAAATAACAATTCTGGACTTGACTTGAGTTTAAACATTTTGAAATAGTAACAAAATAATGTTTAAAGATACACAGTAATAATTTTTGAGTAGTTGGAATAATCAATTAGGAGAATAAAAAAATTGTCAGTTTAGAGATTAAAAAAAGTCCACATTAGAGGATAGACAACTAATACAACTGAGAGGGAAAAAAGTCAACTTAGAGATGAAAAAAATTATAAAAACTGTATACTTTTAGAAATAAAAAAAGTCAACTTAATGTACCTTTAATTAAATTAGGAAATTAAAAATGTGATAATTTAGATATGCAAAAAGTCCACAGTGGATTGAAATTACAACTAAGACATTAGTGTTCATATGTAGAGATTTTCAAAGCAAAAACAGTTCGAAGGACAGTTACTTAATTTAAATTAGAGATGAAACATCATAATTTAGAGATAGAAAAAATAAAAAAAACTATTGAAAAGCTAGCTAATATTTTAGAGATAAATCATCAAATTTTAGCAAAAGTTAACTAAATGTCTTTATTAAAGGAATTCATTAATGTGGAGATAGAAAAGTTCATTTTAATTTAGGAACATGTAACTTTTACAGTGGGGCAAAAAAGTATTTATCTAGTTTCAAGCCACTGGATTGTGCAAGTTCTCCTACTTAGAAAGATTGAGAGAGGTTGTATTTTTATCATAGGTACAATTCCAACTATGAGAGATAAATAAGAACAAAAATCCAGGAATCCACATTGTAGGATTGTTTAAAGATTCAAACTGTACTCATGGTGGAAAATAAGTATTTTGGTCCCACAAAACAAGCCTAAGATTTCTGGCTATCATTAGACCTGTTAACTTCTTCTTTAGAAGCCTTCTGTTCCTCCACTTCACTACCTTATAATGGCAACCTGTTTGACCTCGTTATCTGGATAAAAAAAGGACACCTGTCCCACAGACCAAGAACTGTCGAAGGGGGGAACACCAGGAAGAAAATTGTAAAGACCTGCCACCAGGGCTGGGGAAGAGGGAATCTACAATAGGCAAGCCAGGTTGGTGTGAATAAATCAAACGTTGGGAAACAATTTGTAACCAATAAGGGACCATGAAATCTCCTCGAACTGCGGCCCCACGGCCAAGAGATTCTCATTCCCGTTGGGGTTCAAAAATAATTCAGGAGAGGCCGTGAGCAACAACATACAGAACGACAGGGAGGACTGATGACTGGACCTGCAGAGGAGCTGGACAAGAAACAAAGCTACCATCAGTAAAAAACAACAATGCGGAGGAGGGGACTCAGATCCTGCAGTGTCCGGAGTGTTCCCCCTGCTTAAGCCAGTACATGTTCCAGGGGCCCATCTGAAGTTTTGCAGAGAGGCATAGGATATCCAGAAGAGGATGGGAAGAATATTCAATGTGTCGATGAAACCAAAATAGAACTTTTGGTAAAAACCCCAACTTGCTATGTTTGAGGAAGAAGCATTCTGAGGTGCGCCACACCTACTGTGTAGCATGGGCCGGTGGGAAAACATCATGCTTGGGGCTGTTTTCTGCCGAGGGGACCAGGACTGATCAGTGTTAAGGGAAGAATGAACGGGGCCATGTATCGGTTATAACCTCAAGGTTTAGATTCTGTAACGCCTTATTACTGGATGCTCTAGAAATCTATAAATAAACTCAGTTAGTTCAGAATGCAGCGCCCGAAGTTGCTAACGACTAGAAAAAATTTTGAATATATCACTTCCTGTTCTATCATCACTGCCTGGTACAGCTCAAAATTCCGCATTGATTAGAAATACTTTTTTAACTTTTAAAAGTTCATACATGGCCTGGCCCCACATATCTGAGTGAACTCTTTAGAGTCTTTACAATCCAACTCGTCTACGTCGTCGGCAGGTACAGGACTTCTTTAGTTCCCTAGAATTAAAAAAGTCCACAGCAGGGGAAAGGCTTTTCTATTAACATGTCCCCAACTATGGTAACTTCCACTTTTTCGTTTCGAGATTCAGGGACACTGTTCTTACAAAGTCTTTAAAAGTCAAGCTAAAAGGAGCATACCTATTTACACAGGGCTTTTGAACTAGATTGACCAGGGATGCATGGGCTTGGGTCACTGGGGGCCCTGGGGGACAGGACTTGATCCGTGTTAAGGGAAGGAATGACGGGGCCATGTATCGTGAGATTTTAAGACCCAAAAACCTCTTCCATCGTGAGAGCATTGAAGATGGAACGTGGCTGGGTTCTTCCAGCATGACGATGATTCCCAAAACACAACCTCGGGCAAACGAAGGAGTGGCTCCGTAAAAAGCATTTCAAGGTCCTGGAGTGGCCTAGCCAGTCTCCAGACCTCAGCCCCATAGAAAATTTGTGGAGGGAGTTGAAAGTCTGTGTTGCCCCAAAACATCACTGCTCTAGAGGAGATCTGCATGGAGGAATGGGCCAAAATATCAGCTATGATGTGTGCCAACCTGGTGAAGACTTACAGGAAATGTTTGACCTCTGTCATTGCCAACAAAGGTTATGTTACAAAGTATTGAGTTGAACTTTTATTATTGACCAAATACTTATTTTCCACCATAATTTACAATTAAATTCTTTTAAAATGCTATAATGTGAGTTCCTGGATTTTTTTTCTCATTTTGTCTCTCATAGTTGAAGTGTACCTATGATGAAAATTACAAACCCCTCTCATCTTTCTAAGTAGGGGAACTTGCACAATCAGTGGCTGACCAAATATGTTTTACCCCACTGTAAATTAAAGATACAGACAATTTAGAGATAAACAGTCAGACTGAGATTACTAATAAACTAATAACTTAGAAAAAAAGTCATAATATAGGAATAAAGCGAAAAACTGTGAGAAAGTAACTAATATTTTAGAGATTAAAAGTCATAATTTAGAGATAAAAATTGAGATAGTAACTAATAAATTAGAGATTTAAAAAATAAACTTTAGAGAAAAAAGGTCCACATTTTGAGATAGTAACTAATAAATTAGTGATAAAAAGTCATAAATTGGTCATAGAAAGGTGAATAATTATGTGAAAATAACTAATAAATTAGAGATTAAAAATTCCTAATTAAAGTCAAAAAGTCAATGTTGGTAGCAACTAATAAGCTAGAAATATATATAAAAAAAAAATTACAGATGAAAAAGTCAAAATTTTAATAACTAATAGCAACTAATAAATAAATCAAGATAAAAAGTCTAAATTTCAGATAACTAATAATGTAGAGATACAGTCATTATACTGAGATAAAAAGTACTTTGACTTAACTCAGAATTTTGCGATAAACGTCAACATTTTTAGATTAAAATACACACACACAAACACACATTTACAACAAAAGAAAAAAATTTAAGAAAAAACCTTAGAAAAAAAAGTCATCATTTTAGAGATAAAAGTCCAAATTTAGAGATAGTAACTAATAAATTTCAGAAAAAAAGTAATAATTTACTAAATAAAAAGTCCAACTTTTGAGAACTTTAGAAAAATGCATGATTTAGAAATAACAAGAACAAATTTTAAGATAATGACTAATCAATTTGACATAAAAAGTGACCTTAGAGATTAAAAAATAAAAAATTTAAAATAGTAACAAATACATTTGGGATAACAGTCATTATTTGGAGATATAAAAATAAACATTTTAAACTAATAAATATCATAAAACATCCCAATTAAGAGATTAATAGTAAAAACTTTGATAGCAACTAATAAATTTGAGATGTGAAGTTCAAATTTCGGGATACTCGCTTAAAAAAAATTTAAAAGTCTACTATTTCAATTAATAATTTAGAGATATAAGCATAATTGTGAGATGAAATTTTAAATTTTTGAGATAGTATCTAATCAATTCAAGATAAAAAGCATACATTTCATATAACTAATAATTTAGAGATAGAGTCATCATAATATTGAGATAAAAAGTATATAGAGTTTGCGATTAGAGATATAGAGATTTTTACCTTATTATTATTATTATTATTATTATTTAATTATTATTATTTTTTCACTCTTTATTCTTAATTACTATGTTTCTTTTACTATTTCAATCTTTGTTATTATCTTATTCTCTCCTGTGCAGTCCTGGGAGCAGCCGCTTCTCATTTCACTGTACTTTTGTACAAAATTGGCTGGAATTTAAAGCGATTTTGTTTGAACTCACCCTCTCTGAGGTTCCTAAAGCTCATTTTATCTGGGTGCTGAATTAGCATTTTAACAAGTCCTCCAGGGCTGAGAACATCCATGCCAGACGTCTGAAAATGTGGGTCAGATTTGACCTTCTTCTTAGTGTGCTGTTACAGTGATAAGAGAACAGAGTTCACGTTTGTTGGTTGGATGTTGTTCTCCAGGAGGACTCGCCCTGTTATTGTACTGCATACCTTCTGTGTGCTTGGAGCCACTTTGACATTCCATCTGGGAGATGCAGACAGGAACAGAGACCTTTTGGTTTTTTGACTGGCGGTAACCATTTCAGCACTCTCTCCAGTTTGGCCTTGACTAATGCAGAGAAAGAGCGCCATTTGTATGTTCCTAAAATCCAGCACCATCGACAAGACTTTTGATACAAATTATTATAAGTCGCAGAGTCACTTACGGAAAGCAGGATGCAGTCAGTGTGCAGATTAAGGGTTTAGAGTTGAACTGTGAGACGACCAGCTCCACCATGATCTCAGCAGTCCCATACTGGCGTGGCATGAATGTCACTGAAATGCTGGTCTTCCCGTTGGCTGGGATAACCCCTAGTAACACAAGCACAACCTAATCTGATTATTGGTGTATGTGTAAATTGGGGGCCCTAATCCCAAGAGCAATGAGACTCAGGAGTGACTTGTGAGGTGGAACACAGACCTACACTGAAATTCACTAACAGTCAATTCCCCCAGAGCTGGGATACGAAACAGTCTGGCTCAATTGTAACAGGTTAGGTGTCTATAATGACCAGGAAGGAGCAAGTGGCCACAATTACTAAAAAGGATTAGGTGACCTAATGACCAGGAAAGATCAGGTGACCATAATGACCAGGAAGGATCAGGTGACCATAATGACTAAGAAGGCTCAGGTGACCATAATGAATAAGAAGGATCAGGTGACCATAATGACTAGGAAGGATCAGGTGACCATAATGACTAAGAAGGATCAGGTGACCGTAATGGCTAAGAAGGCTCAGGTGACCATAATGAATAAGAAGGATCAGGTGACCATAATGAATAAGAAGGATCAGGTGACAGTAATGACTAAGAAGGCTCAGGTGACCATAATGAATAAGAAGGATCAGGTGACCATAATGACTAGGAAGGATCAGGTGAAAGTAATGACTAAGAAGGATTAGGTGACCATAATGGCCAGGAAGGATCCGGTGACTGTAATGACCAGGAAGGATCAGGTGACCATAATGACCAGGAAGGATCCGGTGACCGTAATGACTAAGAAGGATCAGGTGATCGTAATGACCAGAAAGGATCAGGTGACCGTAATGACCAGGAAGGATCAGGTGACTGTAATGACCAGGAAGGATCAGGTGACCGTAATGACCAGGAAGGATCAGGTGACCATAATGACTAAGAAGGATCAGGTGACCATAATGACCAGGAAGGATCAGGTGACTGTAATGACTAAGAATGATCAGGTGACCATAATGGTCAGGAAGGATCAATTGAGCATAATGACTAATAATGACCAGGAAGGATCAGGTGGCCATAATGACTAGGAAGGATCAGATGACTGTAATGACTAAGAAGGATCAGGTGACTGTAATGACCAGGAAGGATCAGGTGACCATAATGACTAAGAAGGATCAGGTGATCATAATGGCCAGGAAGGATCAGGCACCAATAAAGACCAGGAAAGACCAGGTATCTGTACTGAACAGGTAGAGTTAGGGACCCATAATGACAAAAAGGGATCGGGCAACAGAAATAACCAGAAAGGGTCAGGCACCCATAATGATAAAGCAGGGTCAGGTGACCAAATTGACTGTATATTGGCATCGTAATCCTGGTGTATATTTGTTTTGTGCTTCTCCAATGGCTCCCAAATTGGCTCCCAAATGACCGTAATGACTAGGAAGGATCAGGTGACTATAAAGACTAAGAAGGATCAGGAATAATCAGGTGACTGTAATGACTAAGAAGGATCAGGTGACCATAATAACCAGAAAGGATCAGGTGTAGAGTCAGGGACCCATAATGACAAAAAGGGATCGGGCAACTGAAATGACCAGAAAGGGTCAGGCACCCATAATGATCAAGCAGGATCAGGTGACTAAAATGACCAGGAAGGATCAAGTGACCAAAATGACTGTCTGGGTATATTGGCACCATAATCCAGGTGTACATTTGTGTTGCGCTTCTCCAATGGCTCCCAAATTGGTTCCTAAATGTCGCGACCCGTGACGCAGACCGAGGTTGCCCCCGTTACAGACAAAAAGAATAGTGACTGGTTAATAAAGCGGGGTAGGACTAAGCCATCACCTGATATAGGATGAATGGTGAAAGCTTCATGACTCTGTAGGCAGTGCACCTGGAACTCAAAATCTACCGGACAGCTGCAGCTCAGGGGAATCGTGTGGGTGGAACTACAAAACACATAAGAAAACCTTGAGGCGGATGGGTTACAAGAGCAGAAGGCTCTCGCGTATTATGTGGCAGCATTGTGGAAAGACAGCATTCCAGCCATTAACCAACCTGTGTCCCAGTGGTACAGCGGGCAGACTGATACGAGTCGGAAGGTGTAGATCGTCAATAACAGGGTAAGCGTGGACAGGAATGAGCAAATCCTCTTCTCCCTGAAGGAAAAACACAATCGTAGCACAGCTAAGCCTTTCTGTCCGTGAACTTGTAAAAAGAAATAAGACCCGACCTTGCAATGAACTCGGAGGCCGTCAAAAAAGTAGCGCCAGTCGTCGGGGCGGAAGTGCACTGTCACTGAGAGGGAAAGGCCCGGCAGTAGTCGGGTCTGCGTTTGAAACAGAAACCACGTTCAGATTTCTCCTCTCACATTTCCGTGAAGGAAAAACAAAAACATCATCATTACCGTTTGCGTGTACTCGGTCCTGAAGTACCACGTTTGGGTGGGTAGGATGCGGACGTCCAGCACCTTCGCAGAAGCATTGACGAGTTTCTGTTAACGTTACAAAGAACGACATGATCAGTTCGTGCGAACAGCCCTGAACATGACAAAACGAAGCCCGGACGCTTTCCGTACCACAGCTTTCTTGTAATCCATTCCCACTTCGAACCCACTGAAGTGCAACTCAGTCGGTTCGGCTTCGACCCCAACACTGCTCTTAACCTTGGTGGAAAACCCTAAAGGAGAAAAAAATTACATGACATGATGAACTAATAAAAGACTAACAAGAGCATAAACGCTAACAAGACGCTAAGTGCTAACACATAGCTAAGTGCTAACATGACCTAATGATTAACTAAGAGGGAGCTAAAGTCTAACAAGTGGCTATGAGATAATGAGAAACTTGTTGGAGCCTAACAGTTAACAAAGGGCTAGCACAAGCAAAAGACTAATAAGGGACAAAGGGCTAAGAGTATGGTAATGCTAACAAAGGGGTAACAGCTAAAATGGGCTAACACAACGTTATGGTCTAACAGGTCACCAAGTGCTAGCAAGGTGCATAGCGCTAATATGAGCTGAAAGGTAATGAGAAACTTAGAAAAGACAAAGAGCTAACAGCTAAGTGCTAACAAAATGCTAAGGGCTAACAATGGCTAAAGATGTGCTAAAGGATAAAAGCATGTGCTACAAGTGCTACAAATGCTATAGGCTAGCATAACACTAACAAGTGGCTAAGGTGTAAAAGGAGCTACGGGCTAACAAGTGGCTAAGAGCTAAAGTAGGCTAACAAAGAGCTAACAAAAGGTTAAATTAGGCAAGTGCTACCAAGGTGCCAAGGATTAACATGAGCTAAAAGCTAATGAGAATCTAACAAAAGGCAAAGAGCTAACAAAAGCGGCTAAGGGCTAACGAGAAGATAGGGGCTAGCAAGTGGCTAAGAGCTAATGAGAAGCTTATTTGAGCCTAACAGTTAACAAAAAACTAACAAGGACTAACTAAGCATAAACGTTAGATCAGTGCTAACACAGTATTACATGACATGAGCTAACAAAAGGCTATGGACTAACAAGAGGATAAAAGCTAAGCAAATGCTAAGTGCTAACAGGGAGATAAGTGCTAACATTACCTAAAGGCTAACAATGGTCTACCAAAAGGTAAACACAATCTAAAGACTAACGGTTAGCTAAGTGCTAACAAAAGGCCAAGGGCTAACAAGAGGCTAAGATCTAAAATGATGAGGCTAGAGCCCAATGGTTAACAAGAGGCTAATACATAATGAGAGGCTTACTACAGTCTAAGGATTAACAAAAGGCTAATAAAGACTATCAGTAGTCTAAAAAGTAGTTATGGACTTTGGTAGAGCTAATAAGCTACCAAAAGAAAGGACTAACATGGGCTGTTTCTCAATATTAAGTACGTGAAGTTCAGACTTGCGTACTTCCTAAGTCTGGAGTAGGAAGTTGGACTAGCGAGTACATTCTCCCGATGAAGGGAGGACGCAGTTCGGTTATTCTGCAGTTGGAACTGCATCGTACTTGGCTATGGAGACAACACGGTTTACTTTTTACACCTACAACCCCTGGCAAAAAGTATGGAATCACCAGTCTTGGATGAGCACTCAATCAAACATTTCATTCTGTAAAACAAACTCAGATCAAAAACATGATACAATAATAAGGTCATTCCCAAGTGCAACTTGTTGGCTTTCAGGAACACTCAAAGAAATTAAGAGAAAACATTGTGGAAGTCAGTGAATGTTACTTTTATTGACCAAGCACAGGGAAAAAAATATGGAATCACTCAATTCAGAGGAAAAAAGTATGGAATCACTCAAATTAGAGGTAGAAAATAAGGACACACCCAGTCAATTTCCTTTCCCTAAAAGGACACCTGCCTCAGAGTAGATCTGCTCGTTAGTCTGCAGTTAAAAAAAACCTGCAGTCATGACACCTTGGAGGGCTGCTGGACGAAGTGGAGTGGCAAGAACCATGGCTCCAACAAGAGAAATGTCTCTTGAAACAAAAGAGAGGATTGTGAAACTTCTTGAAGAAGGTAACTCTTCACGCATGGTTGCTAAAGATGTGGGCTGTTCACAGTCAGCTGTATCCAAGATATGGACCAAATACAAACAGCAGGAGATGGTTGTTGTAAAGCCAGCGATACGTGGTAGAGCGCAAGCAGCGGACATGAAAGCGTTCAAGAACAAACAAAGCTTAAGGCCAGTTGTCTCTGAAAAACGAAAAAAGTAAAACTTACACAGATGGAAAAAATACAAGTGGGAGGACTGGGAGCCAATGTATGGGACGATGGAAAGCCTGTTAGGAGCGACAGGCTTGCGCATAACTCGAAACCGTTAGAAATCGCCTAAAGGAAATTGGATTTCATACAGGAAAGCTAAAAGAAGAAAGCACGATCATTGCCACCTCAAGCATAAAAGAAACAAGAGAATGCAATGGGCTAAGGCGAGGGCAATCATGGACTTGGATACTGGATGAAGTTATCTTCAGTGTTGAGTCAAGACATCTGCATTGGAACAAGGTGATGATGCTGGAATTTTGTTTGGTGCCGTCCAGTGAGATTTATGAAGAGGCCTGCCTGAAGAAAACAACCAAATTCCACGTCTTGATGATATGGGGCGCCTGGTCAGGCAAAGGCAACTGGGAGATGACTGTGGTTAATTCTTCACAAGTAATTGAGATTTTGGACAGTTTTCCATTTCTTCAGTTGAAACAGATGTTGGAGGTGATGAAATAATTTTTCCAAGATCGACAATGCATCGGCCCTAGGGCAAAAACAGTGAAGGGCATTCCCTTGAGAAAGACACCATTCAGTCGATGTCATGGCCTGGCAAATAGTCCAGATCTCAACCCAATTGAAAAACCGTGGTGGAAATGAAAAATGGTCCCACAAGAAGGCTCCTGTCCACGCCGGCGGCGAATTTCCTCGCCGCCCGCAGAGAGCGCCCGTCGCCGAGTATAAGCCGGACATGGCTTTCCGGACGGAGACGGGCCATCTTTTTAAAAGGGCGCGCGGTTTTCAAACGCTCATGCGAGGTCTCATCTCTTGTCGGGCGATTCTAAGCGACTTGTAACGGTTTGTGCTCCATTTCTGTCTCTCTAGTTTTTGACCCTGGTTTTCTGTCCTCTGACTACGATTTTGCCTATCCCTTTTGATCCACGTTTGTGTATTTTTGGATTGCCTGGCTTGAGGACCATGGACTGTGTTACTACTTCGATCTTGCCTAAAGTCTTAATAACCTGCATTTGATTCTATTACTCTGGAGTGTTGAGTCGTTACAGCTCCGACCTGCACAGCTGATCTTGGCCAACTGCTATCAAAGGAGAAGTTGGCACTTAAAATTGATGCAGAATATGGGGTCACTTCATCAAAGTCCATGCCCCGAGACTGGAAAGCCGTTATAAAAGCCAAAGGTGGTGCAACTAAATACTAGTGAGGTATTTGATGGTCTTTTGTTTATCTGTTTTCATGATTTCCATACTTTTTCCAGAATTGCGTGATTCCATATTTTTTTCCCTGTGCTTGGTCAATAAAAGTAACATTCACTGACTTCCACAATGTTTTCTCTTCATTCCTTTGAGTGTTCCTGAAAGCCAACAAGTTGCACTTTGGAATGACCTTATTATTGTATCATCTGAGTTTGTTTTACAGAATGAAATGTCTGAATGAGTGCTCATTAAAAGACTGGTGATTCCATACTTTTTGCCAGGGGTTGTAGATAAAAATCTAAAACATCGTGTATAAAGGCTGTCAGTGGTGGAAGAAGAGCTCAGATCTTTTACTTTCCATTGAATAGTATAATAGTTTAAACAACTACATTCTCGCCTAAATAAATCTTCATTCCGTGACACAATAATAGCATTACTTTAGAAATCTCTCATCCGCCATTACCGAGCTGGCAATGCATTGTGGGATATTTCACTGTCCAAGCACGCACAAGTCTGCTCCGATGCATCCTCGGTAATATGGGCGAAGCAAGAACACATCCGGGGATTTAGAGCGTACTTGGTTAGATGCGAACTTAGAAATGGAACAGTACTTTGGCTGCGGCTTATGACTTTTCACAAGTACACAAGCACAGAAAAGCACACATATTGAGAAACAGCCATAGTGTTTCTCAATCCTGGTCCCGGCGCCCCACCGCTCTGCGTGCTTTAATGTTTTCCTGCTCCCAACACACCTGAAGTACTGAGCTCATCAACAAGCCCGTTATTGAGTTAAAGTGGGTGTGTTTAAACAGGAGAAGCACAAAATTGTGCAGAGCGGTGGGGAGCCAGGACCAGGATTGGACTAACAAAAGGATAAAAGCGCTAAGTGCTAAGGGCAAACATACCTAAAGACTAACAAGTGGCTAAGAGCTAATGAGAGGCTTACTAGAGCCTAATGGTTAACCAGAGGCTAATAAAGGGTAACAGTAGTCTAAAGAGTGGTCAACAAAGGGCTAACACAAGTTAATGACTAAGTATTATACAAAGGGCTAACAGTTATACAAGTGCTAAGGGCTAACAAGTGGGTAAGAGCTAAAATGGACTAACAAAGGCTAAGAAATGGTGAAAGTCTAACAGGGAACCAAGTGCCAGCAAAATACCTACGGTTAACATGAGCTAAAGCACTAAGTCCTACAAGTTTACATGTCCTAAAGACTCACGAGAGGCTTACTAGAGCGTAAGTGTTAAGAAAATGAGTAGGAAAGAAACGAGTGATTCAATTAAATTGTTAATAGTGAGTATGAATGCGGTGCCTAAATAGTGCACTATATACAGTCGCGCGTGAAAGTTTGTGAACCCTTTAGAATTTTCTATATTTCTGCATAAATTTGACCTAAAACATCATCAGATTTTCACACAAGTCCTAAAAGTAGATAAAGAGAACCCAGTTAAACAAATGAAAAAAAATATTATACTGGTCATTTATTTATTGCGGGAAAATGATCCAATATTACATATTGTGAGTGGCAAAGAAGATGTGAACCTCTAGGATTAGCGAGTTAATTTTGAAGGTGAAATTAGAGTCAGGTGGTTTTCAATCAATGGGTGACAATCAGGTGTGAGGAGGCACCCTGTTTTATTTAAAAAACAGGGATCTATCAAAGTCTGCTCTTCACAACCATGTTTGTGGAAGTGTTTATCATGGCACGGAACAAAGGAAATTTTGAGGACCTCAGAGTAGTTGGCGAGGTCACAAGGACCCCAGGGTAAATCTCAAAGTAACTGGAAGGCCTCTATCACATTGGCTAATGGTAAATGTTAATGAGTCCACCATCAGAAGAACACTGAAACAACCAATGGTGTGCATGGCGGGATTACAAGGAGAAAGCACGCTCTCCAAAAAAGGAAACATTGCTGACTCGTCTGCAAGTTTTGCTAAAGATCATGTGGACGAGCCAGAAGGCTATTGGAAGAATGTTTTGTGCACGATCAGACCACAAAATAGAACTTTTTGGTTTAAAGAAAGTGCTTAGTTTGGAGAAGGACAAAACACCACTTTCCAGACCATAAGAACCTTATCATCCACCCTGTGAACATGACGGTCGTAGATATCATGGTTGGGACTGTTTTGACTCGAATCTGGGTTGCATCATTACTCGGACACAAATGAATTCTGACATTCTATCAGAAGAATTCTAAGGGAAAATGTCAGTGACATCTTGTCCATGAACTGAAATCTCAGAGAAGAGGCAGAAAGAACCGACCCTAAGCACACAAGCCGTTCTCCCAAAAAGAAGGTTAAAGAAGAATAAAACGTTCATGTTTGGGAATGGCCAAAGTTCAAGTTCCTGACTTAATCACACTGGAAATGTTGTGAAGGACCTGAAGTGAGCAGCTAATGTGAGGAAACCCACCAACATCCCAGAGCTGAAGCTGTTCTGTACGGAGGAATGGGCTAAAATTCCTCCAAGCCGGTGTGCAGGACTGATCAACAGTTACAGGAAACGTTTAGCTGCAGTTATTGCTGCACAGGGGGGTCACACCAGATACTGAAAGCAAAGGCTCACATACTTTTGCCACTCACTAATAGGTAATATTGGATCATTTTCCTCAATTAATAAATGACCAAGTATAATATTTTTGTCTCATTTGTTTAACTGGGTTCTCTGTCTTGTTTTAAGACTTATGTGAAAATCTGATGATGTTTTAGGTCATATTTATGCAGAAAATTCTTAGCACCACTGTAGGGAAGAAAGTACGAATTCGGACACGGCCAAGATTTTACCTGATTCGAGGTCAGTCCTCCGTCTTTCCTCCACCACTTGGATAAGAGGCAGGCTTTTCTTTCTCTTCACAGTCTCCGTGTAAATTTTGGGGGGCTGCAGCATGACTTCCATCGCAAGGCTTCGATGAACTTAAACCTGGAGAGTTATAGCGAAATACAGTGGCGCTTGAAAGTTTGTGAACCCTTTAAAAAGTCCATGTACTTTTTCCACTCACAGATTTGGAACATTGGATTGTTTTCCCCAATAAACAAATGATTAAGCATATTTCTCATATCTCATTTGTTTAAGTGGGTCATCTGTATCTACTTGTAGGACTTTTGCGAATATCCGAGCATGTGTAGGTCATATTTCTGCAGAAATATAAATACTATCACAAACGTACAACCCATTATTATTGGTTTATATTGATTTATTCCAGGCGTGTTTTTATTATAGAGCAATAACAAACTATCTTATGTTAAAGCGTTACATCAGCATCTCTACCCATTATCTTAAGATATATTAACCAATAAGTTTATATCAGCAAGTTAATAATTTAATAAAATTACAAAATAATTAAACATTGTTTATGTTAACGACACGGGCCACCTGTTATTCCTGCGCTGTACCTGTCACTATAGCAACAAAAGCGCCATAAACACGGCTGCCATCTTGCATTACGGGTTGTCTCGGTTTTTCAAAATAAAAGCCGTAAACGTACAACACAGCCATATTGGTCCAGGCAGGCAACTCGTGCTGGAACGAAAAGATGCCTGATACGTGCGTCGCTTGGAGCTGTAAAAACCGTCGTACGGCCCAGACTCGATCTCAGGGAATTACCTTTCACAAGTAAGGCTGAAAACAACTGTTTTTTTCTTCGTATTTGGTCGTTGAGATCTTAGCAGGATCCCATTTATGGCTAACGTTAGCAATAAGGCTTAGCTACGCACACAGGTAAAGTTGGTTTCGTGTTTCGGATTTCTTTTCTTCGACGGTTTTTGAACGGTGTGTGCAAAAGGCTTATGCTTGCAAATTCAAATCTAAAACTGCGTGTGGCAAACGTTTGCCTTTGGAAACCAACGGAAACCTCGATTTCTAGGGTCTAAGAGCTAAGGGACCGTTTACAAATTTTTTCACATGCTGTATTTAACTATGTAGTTGCAAAGTTGGCCATAAATCATTCAGCTAACAGCTGTAATTGCTGGTGATGTCATATATTGGAGTGTATTTTAAACAGCCATCATTTATTTAAAAAATAATAATAAAACGACTACTGTGGTTCATGAGGTTAGTTTTGCATCTAACAAAGCCTGGGATGTAAGTTGTAGACGGTCCCTTAGCTCTCGCGGGGGTCGCAACAGTCCCTAGAAATCGAAAAGCAAACACATTTCTCATGCAAAGAAAACAGTTTTAGCTGCTTGCGTTGGATGTCAGCAGTGATAACTTGCAAGGGTTAAGTCTTTTGGACGAACCGTACAAAAGCCAGTAAAGAAAAAAAAATCCAGGTTTTTCCAAACAAAGGGTTTACAAGAAGCTAATAAAGGCTCACAATGAGTTAACAAGTGGTATTAGGCTAACAAAGGGCTAGCTAAAGACTAACAAACGACAAAGGGCTGATAGTTAGCTAAGGGTTAACGAGAGGCTAATAAAGGCTAACAGAAGATTAACAAGTAGTTCAAGGCTAACAAAACAAGATGAAGACTAACAAGAGGCAAAGGGCTAATAGTTAGCTAAGTGATAAAGTACAAAGGGTATTGGGGAGGCCAATAAAGGCTAACAGTAGGTTAACAAGTGGTTTTGGGCTAACAAAGGGCTAACACAAGCTAACGACTAACAAGAGGCAAAGAGCTAATAGTTAGGTAAGTGTTAATGAGAGGCTAATAAAGGCTACCAGTGGGTTAACAAGTAGTGTTGGGCTAACAAAGCAAGCTAAAGCCTAACGAGACAAAGTGCTGATAGTTAGCTAAGTACTAGCAAAATGCTTAGGGTTAATGAAAGGCTAATAAAGCCTAAGAACAAGTGGTACTGGGCTAACAAAGGGCTAACTCAAGCTGAATACCAACAAGAGACAAAGGGCTAATAGTTAGCTAAGTGCTAACAAAGTGCTAAGGGTTAATGACAGGCTAAAAAGGCTCATAAGTGGTTACAGGCTAACAAAGCGAGCTAAAGACTAACAAGAGGCAAAGGGCTAATAGTAAGCTAAGTGTTAAAGTGAGAAGGGTTAAGGAGAGGCTAATAAAGACTAAGAAAAAGAGGTATTGGGCTAACAAAGGGCTAACAAAGACTAACAACGGGCTAAGTGCTAACGAGGCTAAAAATGGTCTAGAAAGCAATATATGTCTTGCTAGCTAAACTTTCCTTCCCCTTTTTCGAAGGTTTCCCAAAGCGAAGGAGCTGAGGAAGCAATGGGAAGTGGCTTTACGAATAAAAAATTTTTGCGCCAGCGGGTCGTCCATGCTGTGCAGTGTGCACTTCCATCCAGAGGACTTCGACAGGACGGGTCAGACCGTCCGCATTAAAGATGGAGCCAAACCTTCGGTCTTCAACTTCCCCACCCATATGCAAAGAGTAAGTGTGACACTAAGCTATAGTAGCTATAGCTATAAGCTATAGTAGCTTTCTTACAGCAGGTATCCCCTTACTCTGATTCCAATCGCTTTCCTGAGTCTGTGCATGACTGCAAAAGGGAACCGGATAGTTTAGGAACCTTAATTGGAGATGTTAAACCTGATAAAGTCATCGGTAAGGATGTTTTTTTTCGCTCTAGAAAGTGGTAACCAGGACGACCCGAACCTCGAGGAAGGCTGAAGAGAGACCGGCAGTGGGATGTTCTGTAAAGGTGCCAAAGATTGAACCTCTGCCCAATGTTGTGAGTGTTTGTACTAGCTTACATAACGTCATATTTACAACAATTTTCTCGTAATGAAAACATAACATCATGTTTACGCAAACCTTCTCGTAATTAAAATATAACGTCTTAATTACGACAAACTTTCTCATAATAACGACGTGGCGTCTTGTAATAAAAACATAACGTCGTGTTTACGACTATTTTCTTGTAATTAGAATATAACGTCATGTTTACAGCAAACTTTCTCGTAATAATGATATAGCATCTCTTAAAAATATTATGTCATGTTTACAACTTTTTTCTCGTAATAACGACATGGTGCCTCGTAATAAAAACATAACATCATATTTACGAATATTTTCTCGTAATAGAAATGTAACGTCACGTTTACGACTAACTTTCTCGTAATAGAAACGTAACGTCACGTTTATGACTTTCTCATAATAGAAACGTAACGTCACGTTTATGACTTTATCGTAATAGAAACGTAACGTCACATTTATGACTAACTTTCTCGTAAAAGAAACGTAATGTCACGTTTATGACTTTCTCGTAATAGAAACGTAACGTCATGTTTATGACTAACTTTCTCGTAATAGAAACGTAACGTCACGTTTATGACTTTCTCGTAATAGAAACGTAACGTCACGTTTATGACTAACTTTCTCGTAAAAGAAACGTAACGTCACGTTTATGACTAACTTTCTCGTAATAGAAACGTAACGTCACGTTTATGACTAACTTTCTCGTAATAGAAACGTAACATCACGTTTATGACTTTCTCGTAAAAGAAACGTATCGTCACGTTTATGACTTTATCGTAATAGAAACATAACGTCACGTTTATGACTAACTTTCTCGTAATAGAAACGTAACGTCACGTTTATGACTTTCTCGTAATAGAAACGTAACGTCACGATTATGACTTTCTCGTAAAAGAAACGTAATGTCACGTTTATGACTTTCTCGTAATAGAAACGTAACGTCACGTTTATGACTAACTTTCTCGTAATAGAAACGTAACGTCACGTTTATGACTTTCTCGTAATAGAAACGTAACATCACGTTTATGACTAACTTTCTCGTAATAGAAACGTAATGTCACGTTTATGACTTTCTTGTAATAGAAATGTAATGTCACGTTTATAACTAACTTTCTCGTAATAGAAACGTAACGTCACGTTTATGACTAACTTTCTCGTAATAGAAACGTAATGTCACGTTTATGACTTTCTCGTAATAGAAATGTAACGTCACGTTTATGACTAACTTTCTCGTATTAGAAACGTAATGTCACGTTTATGACTTTCTCGTAATAGAAACGTAACGTCACGTTTATGATTAACTTTCTCGTAATAGAATGGTAACGGCACGTTTACGTCAAACTATCTCATAATAACGATGAATTCAGAATGTGTTTCACAATGATGCTTCCATATGAACAATTAGCTAATAGCTACCGGCCCCTGATTCCATTGTTATCATACCTTATACTATGCATGCAGTGACTGAACTTTTTCCGTTAGGATCACTCTTATGCTCTGCCCACGTCTCCGGCCGATCTAAAGGCCAGACTCGACGAAGCCTTGGCTAGAGTGGAGAGTCTGGAGCGAGAGATGCGGAACGCCAAGGACCGAGAACGCAGGGCAAAGATCACAGTGCACGGCCTTCTGGAGGACCTGAGGCGGAAGAACGTCATCAACGGAGAGCTGAATGAGAGGCTCGGTCTCTACTCGGGTAAAACGGAAATAAAACGTTAAATCGGAACGCCTGTATTGGACTTCCTGGTTATTATTTACACTAACTGGTCTGCGCTGACTGCATTGCAGATCCTCCGAACAGACCCGCCGTATTGGCCAGTCGTCGAGGCGAACCGGCGAAAGGTCCTTGATCGAGTTTGGAATGAACAACCATCGCTTTTTGTACAAAGTTGTATGTTAGTAACATTGTAAATATTATAATATTAGCCTATAAATGCAATAATATAACAATACATCTTATCGTATTGATAGGCTAATAATAATAAGTTGTACTATACTGTATATTGCCTTTGAGTAGATCTGTATAAAAACGTCACTTATTAAAAACACTGACTGTCGGTATCGGATTTTTTTCAAATTGCTGTCGATATTATGAAAGTTTGTCGTAAACATGCCGTTACTTTTTAATTATGAGAAAGTTTGTCGTAAACATGCCGTTACGTTTTAATTATGAGAAAGTTTGTCGTAAACATGACGTTACGTTTTAATTACGAAAAAGTTTGTTGTAAACATGACGTTACGTTTTAATTACGAGAAAGTTTGTTGTAAACATGATGTTACGTTTTAATTACGAGAAAGTTTGTTGTAAACATGACGTTACATTTTAATTACGAGAAAGTTTGTCATAAACATGACGTTATGTTTTTATTACGAAAAAGTTTGTCGTAAACATGCCATTACGTTTTAATTATGAGAAAGTTTGTCGTAAACATGACGTTACGTTTTAATTACGAAAAAGTTTGTTGTAAACATGATGTTACGTTTTAATTACGAGAAAGTTTGTTGTAAACATGACGTTACATTTTAATTACGAGAAAGTTTGTCATAAACATGACGTTATGTTTTTATTACGAAAAAGTTTGTCGTAAACATGCCGTTACGTTTTAATTATGAGAAAGTTTGTCATAAACATGACGTTACGTTTTTAGTAAGTGTCGTAAACATGATGTTTTCATTACGAGAAAGTTATTACGGGGAAGTTTGTCGTAAACATGTTACGTTTTTATTACGAGGAAGTTTTTGGTAAACATGTTACGTTTTTATTACGGGGAAGTTTGTCATAAACAGGTTACGTTTTTATTACGAGGAAGTTTGTCGTAAACGTTACGTTTTTATTACGGGGAAGTTTGCCGTAAACATGTTACGTTTTTATTACGAGGAAGTTTGTCGTAAACATGTTACGTTTTTATTACGGGGAAGTTTGTCGTAAACAGGTTACGTTTTTATTACGAGGAAGTTTGTCGTAAACATGTTACGTTTTTATTACGAGGAAGTTTGTTGTAAACGTTACTTTTTATTACGGGGAAGTTTGTCGTAAACATGTTACGTTTTTATTACGGGGAAGTTTGTCATAAAGAGGTTACGTTTTTATTACGAGAAAGTTTGTCGTAAACATGTTACGTTTTTATTACGAGGAAGTTTGTCGTAAACAGGTTACGTTTTTATTATGCGGAAGTTTGTCGTAAACAGGTTACGTTTTTATTACGAGAAAGTTTGTCGTAAACGTTACGTTTTTATTATGCGGAAGTTTGTCGTAAACAGGTTACGTTTTTATTACGAGGAAGTTTGTCGTAAACAGGTTACGTTTTTATTATGCGGAAGTTTGTCGTAAACAGGTTACGTTTTTATTACGAGAAAGTTTGTCGTTTTAAAGTTACGTTTTTATTATGCGGAAGTTTGTCGTAAACAGGTTACGTTTTTATTACGAGGAAGTTTGTTGTAAACAGGTTACGTTTTCATTACGAGAAAGTTTGTTGTAAACATGATGTTTTCATTACGAGAAAGTTTGTCGTAAACATGACGTTACGTTTTTATTACGAGAAAGTTTGACGTAAACATGACGTTACGTTTTAGTTATGAGAAAGTTTGTCGTAGACATGACATTACGTTTTAATTACGAGAAAGTTTGTCGTAAACATACCGTTTTCATTACGAGAAAGTTTGTTGTAAGCATGACGTTGTTTTTATTACGAGAAAGTTTGCCGTAAACATGACGTTACGTTTTTATTACTAGAAAGGTTGTCATTAACATGACATTATGTTTAAATTATGAGAAAGTTTGTCGTAAACATGCTGTTATGTCGTTATGAGAAGGTCACGTTTTACAACTGTTATTACAACAACTACGTTGTTACGAGAAATTTTGCCATAAACTTGACATTGTTTTTATTGCAAGATAGCACGGCGTTACTGTAAGAAAGTTTGACGTAAACATGACGTTACGTTTTTATTACGAGAAAGTTTGTCATAAACATAACGTTGTGTTTTTATTCCACGACACTATATCGTTGCTAGGAGAACGTTATGTTATTACCAGATGTTATGTCGCTATTATAAGACGTCTTTATTACAAGAACATTTATTATTACGTGCCTTATTACTATTGGCAGTGAGCCAGGAAAAACTCGCTAGCCCAACACTGCAGTGACCTAGGTTCGAGCCCCGGTGGTGCCTTCTGACGGGGGTCAGGCATCACACAGACCCATCAGAGATCATTATTAATCCTCGATTCCGCCAATATCAAAGTCTTTCTATAAATATAAACGACAAAACGCATCGATAAAACAAACAGAACGTTCCTTTATTCAGACTACACCCCAAATAACAAAACCGATTTATTTGTTCCTTAAAATAGTGATTCTACTGGATCAGCAGAGCCTCGGCCTCCTCCAGCGCTCTCTCCATCTCTTCTGCGTCCAAGCTGAAGGATTCTCTATCTGCCTGAAGCTTCTCTCGGGCTTCTTTAAGGCTTCTCATGGTGTTCTGCACCTCCTACAGCCATTCAGAGAAAAGACGTTATATCTGTATTACGGAAAACAAAGAAGGAAAGAAAGAACGTTTGGAGAATGTTACTTACCGCTAACCGTGTTCCGTGCTCTCTGGCAAACTCATCAAACAGCTGCAGTTCCGTCAGCAGCTTCTGGGACACGCTCTGTAAAGAGACCGACGTTCAAATCTACGCCTTTGCTTAATCAAACATGACGTAAACACGATGTTACGTTTTTAATGTGAGACGGTAAGGCGTTATTACGAGAAAACGGCACGAAAACTTTCTCGTAATAACGACATAGCGTCTCGCAATAAAAACGTAACAGCATGTTTACGACAAACTTTGTGGTTATTACGATAAAGTTTGTCAAACATCATGTTAAGCCTTTATTATGAGAAAATGTCATTATGACAAACTCGTAATGATAAAGTGTCTCGTTACAAAAAACCTACGGTCATGTTTACGACAATCTATGTCCGAATTACGAGAAAATGTCATAAACATGACACTACGTTAAAAGTGGTTGCAATCTCGTTATTATAAGACATGTTTTACGAGGAAATGCTGTAAAACACGGCACTATGTTTTTATTGCGAGATGTAATAACGACATGGCGTCTCGTAATAAAATTGCGAGATTTGCCGTTATTACGAGAAAGCATCATGTTTACGACAAACTTTCTCGTAATAACGGCAAATCTCGCAATTTTATTACGAGACGCCATGTCGTTATTACGAGACTATTACGAGAAATTGTTATAAACATGATGTTTTTATTATGACATGTTATATTGTTGTTACGAGACCTTACTACGAGAAAGTTTGTCGTAAACATGGTTATGTTTGTATCACGAGACGCTAAGTCATATTTCGTTATGAGAAAGTTTTTCGTAAAGACGATATTGTCGTTATCATGAGATATTACGTTGCTGTTACTAGATAGGTTTTTATTATGAGAAAGTATGTCATTAAGAAGGAATTGTTACTATATATAAGTATATCGTTATGTCGAAATATGTTATCTAACAACGTCATAACCTCTTCTCGTGGTTCGTTTTTTACATTGCTTGGCAGCGATGCGTTATCGTAGAACCTGATGCTCCCTGATAGCATGCTTTAACTAAAGAGAACAGCGTTTGTAACCAAACTGAGGAGGAAAAAGAAAACAAGACAGCATTCGTTACCATTATTTCCTTCCTTTGTCGTTCTTCCTGCTCTGCACTTTCTCCAATCTTTTCACCTGAAACTAAGAGCAGTTTTATTTTCAGCTATCCCACTATGTCACACCAGCACAGGACATGAATACTGGAGCAGAATAAATAATGACTGAGACCGACAAAGACTGAAATGTTGAGAAAAGGCAGAGTCAGGCTGGGCCAGAGAGCAGAGACGCACACAGAGGACTCCCATCTCTCCAACAGCAAAAGAGAAAAGAAACACCTTCAGCGGGTCGGCATTACAAGAGAACGTGTCGTAAACAGGACATCATGTTTGTTACGAGGAAGTTTGTCGTAAACAGGTTACGTTTTTATTACGAGGAAGTTTGTCGTAAACAGGTTACGCTTTTATTATGAGAAAGTTTGTCGTAAACCGGTTACGTTTTTATTACGAGAGTTTGTCGTAAACAGGTTACGTTTTTATTACGGGGAAGTTTGTTGTAAACGTTACTTTTTTTATTACGGGGAAGTTTGCCGTAAACATGTTACGTTTTTATTACGGGGAAGTTTGTCGTAAACATGTTACGTTTTTATTACGGGGAAGTTTGTCGTAAACATGTTACGTTTGTATTACGGGGAAGTTTGTCGTAAACATGTTACGTTTTTATTACGGGGAAGTTTGTCATAAACATGTTACGTTTTTATTACGAGGAAGTTTGTCGTAAACATGTTGCGTTTTTATTACGAGGAAGTTTGTCGTAAACATGTTACGTTTTTATTACGGGGAAGTTTGTCGTAAACGTTACGTTTTTATTACGAGGAAGTTTGTCGTAAACAGGTTACGTTTTAGAGAAAGTCTGTTGTAGTCCTGACTTTATATTTTTATTACGAGACGCTGCGTTATTACATCATTATATCATTATTACGAGAAAGGCATAAACAGATTGTTGTAATTATGAGATACTATGTGTTTATTACGAGAAAACGTGATATGACATTCTCGTAATAACGTGTTGTCTAAATAAAATCATGTTTACGACAAACTGTTTTTATTACAAGACGCTACGTCATCATCATAAGTCGGTTTTAAGAGATAACCGGTCATAAGCACATTATGTTTTTATTACGAGACGAGATTATTATTACGAGAAAGCTTGGCATTACCATGACATTCGGTTTTTATTATGAGACCCTATGTCGTTATGACGAGGAAGTTTGTCGTAAGTATGCCACTGTGTTCATTATGAGGCGCTCTGCCGCAGTTAGGAGAAAATGTCATAAAGACGACGTTATGGTTTCATGACGTTTGAATGCAGAAACAGATTGTGAAAGGGCGTGGCTTCAGCTGCTTCAGACAGCAGGTTTACATAGCAGAGGGCGGAAACGCAGGACAGGTAAGAGGAATCAAAATCACTCACTACAAAGCCCCACCCACTCCACAGATAACAGGGCGGCGAATATGATACGCTACTAGTAAATGACTTAAAGCAGGCTAATTACCTGGATCAAGACCGCCAGCGATGAGAAGCATGTGACAGTCCCTGAGCTGCTTCTTGATGTCAATGTTATTGTCTCGGAGCTCACCGCATCGCTCTTCTAGCGCCCCCACGTTTTCCTATGGACAGAGGGGAAAAGGAACGTGGTGTTTTACTACGTTACATAAGACAATTACAACATGGTACAATAACGATATAGCGTCTCCTGATACATGTAACATTTTCTGGTAATGAAGACATGCCTTATGATAACGAAGCAGTGTTTCATAATAAGAATATAACGTTATGTTTACGACAAACTTTCTCATAATAAGAATATAACGTCATGCTTACGACAAACTTTCTCATAATAAGAATATAACGTCATGCTTACGACAAACTTTCTCATAATAAGAATATAACGTCATGCTTACGACAAACTTTCTCATAATAAAAATATAACGTCATGCTTACGACAAACTTTCTCATAATAAAAATATAACATCATGTTTACGTCAAACTTTCTCATAATAAAAAATATAACGTCATCTTAACGATATAGCATCTTGTAATAAAAACATCATTTTACGACAAGCTTAGTGCAAGATTCTATGTCATTAAAACGTTTGTCGTAAATATGACGTTTATTACAAGACGCTATGTTGTTATTAAGGATGTCCCGATGAAGTTTTTTTGTCCCCGATCCGAGTCATTAATTTTGAGTGTCTTCCGATATCGAGTCTCAAACCGATACTTCTATTTTCAAGAGATTGTCTATATAAGAAGTACATAATACTGTTCACACAGTGCACACTTCAAGTACATTACAGTTATTCAAATTAATCCAAAGTATATGTTTGACAACTGAGTAGCTCTGCAGTGCATTAAGAAAAAATTACCTGCATCCAAGTTATTGCTTAATGTTTTTTTTATTTTTACAAAAAAAAGTAAACAAACTTTGTGTATAAATTCCACTTAGTGCACCATTGCAGTAGTAAAACTAGAACACTCCAAATGAGTAAGATAATCACAGTTCCACTTTGATCATTCGCAGTCACAACACATAAAATCCTCCATAGCTTGTTTTACTCTGCTGTATGCTGAGCATGCAACACCGCACGCTTTAAATCAAAAGCGGAGTGCAGTGCAGTGCAGTGAGGCTAAGTAATGACATCGGAGAGACATCACAGCTCCAAATGTCGGTGGTGAAGCCAATAGCAGTCACATCTGATAAAAGAGCTCTCAGGCGGTCGTGAACCTTTTTGTAAAGCTCCGGCAGGGCCGTTTCTGAAATGTAGTGTCGCGATGGTAGGGCATATCGCGGCTACAAAAGCTCTATAAAAGACGACCACAGCGATAGGCTGGTCATTCAAAGCAATGAATTCAATGACCCTCTCTGTAATCTTTTTGGCCATGTCGCTGTCTCGAGAAAATTTCTCTCTTCTTTTAAAAGGTGTAGCCTTTGCCTGAGTTGCCTGAATAAACTCGCTGTATTCGGCCGAGGGTTTATCTTTTAGGCGCCGTATCAAATTGGTAGTATTGAGCGCAGCTCTGCTACTACCGCCTTGTGAAACGCTCGCATTGCACACATTACACTTGGCTGATGGACTTGTTTCGTTTTCCAAGTTAAAATATTTCCACACTGCAGACATTATAGCCGCATCCAGCCACAAACTGTGCTTTCCGTTTAGGAAACCTACATGACCGCTGACGTAAAACAAGGGATCGGGCTTAGGTTCGTGTTCAGTAAGCCGATACCGATCAGTTTGATCAGTACTTCATCGGCCCGATTCCGATCTTTGCGATCGGATCGGGACATCCCTAGAGTTTGCGGTAAACATGACGTCATCATTATTACGAGAAAGTCCGTCCTAAACATGACGTTATATAATTAGTCAGTTTGTCGTAAGCATGACGTTATGTAATTATGATTAAGTTTGTCGTAAACATCACATTATAAAATTATTATGACTACATTTGTCGTAAACATGACGTTACGTTTCTTATTACGAGACGCTATATCGGTTTTACGGAAGAATTGTCGTAAGCATGAGGTTACGTTCTCATTAAGAGATGTTTTCATTTCCGTAAACGTGCTGTTATGTTTTCATTACGCAAGGCTAGGCTATGTCGTTATTACTACATATATATCGTTATTATGAAAAAATATATCATAAAGACAGCATTACGTTACTTCGAAATGATACGTCGTCATGAGGTAGAAAGTTTCAGTATTACGATAAACAGGACTATGTGTCGTTAATAGAAGACGCTACGTCGTCATTCTGAGAACCTTCAAAAGACAGAATTACTCTCATCCGTTGGGGAACGTGACCGACCTGTATGCAGTGGATCAAAGCAAACAACTTCACCTTTAACTCTGAAATCTGTCTCTGCAAGTCTTCATTGGCCGCCACCAAAAGGCGGGTCTGCTCCCTCGCGTCGCTCTGTTGTCCGTATTTTACTGACGGCCTACGAAAGAAACAAATTCACAAAATCACCTTAGAGTGGCTATTTAACAAGGTTTTTTCAATGTTCTGTTGGCATGGTCCACTTACCCTTTGAGAGATTTTGCTTGGTTCTTCCTATATATGGATATATAAAAAATAGAAAATACTATTACAAATTGTCCAAGGACGTCAACGAAAATAATTCACAAGTCTGCACTTTACCTCGACCAAACTTCAGGCTCATTTTTAACGTTTGCTGTTCTTGGTGCTAAGTGCGTTAGTGTTGGAATCGCAGTTTCTTTTATTTGAGTCCCTCTCACCGCTCTTTTCATTGTCGCTTGCAACAGCTGAGGAACAACAAAAAAAAAAAAAAACACATCCAGATATTTGTGGTACCAAAGTTTTTACACCACAGACCCCACCCCTGACCGGGCCCTGTAATTCACACCTGATGGTCGTTTCTCTTTGCTACTGACAGCCCTCACCTTGCCAGAGGCAGAATATGAATCAAAGACACCTATCCAACATCCCTCAGCCCACCAGAGGTGGAATATGAATCAAAGACACCGTATCCGACAGCCCTCGGCTCACCAGAGATGGAATATGAATCAAAGATGCCTATCTAACAACCCTCAGCTCACCAGGGGTGGAATATGAATCAAAAACGCCGTATCCGACAGCCCTCAGCTCACCAGAGACGGAATATAAACCAAAGACGCCATATCTGACAGCCCTCAGCTCACCAGAGGTGGAATACAAACCAAAGACGCCGTATCCGACAGTCCTCAGCTCACCAGATGTGGAATATGAATCAAAAACGCCTATCCAACAGCCCTCAGCTCACCAGAGACGGAATACAAACCAAAGACGCCGTATCCAACAGCCCTCAGCTCACCAGAGGTGGAATATGAATCAAAGACGCCGTATCCGACAGCCCTCAGCTCACCAGAGGTGGAATATGAATCAGACGCCGTATCCGAGAGCCCTCAGCTCACCAGAGACGGAATATGAACCAAATATGCGGTATCCGACAGCCCTCAGCTCACCAGAGGTGGTATACAAACCACAATACTGAAGCCCTGTGGCATTAAGGGCGTTACTACCTTAATACGTTGAGTTTAGCACAATATACCGGAACTGTTAGGGAGCATAATATGTTTATATATGTTATTTTCTAATATGCATTAATGTCAAACGGATAGCTTTATACAAGTTGTCTGCTAAAGAACATAAAAGCCCTGTTACACTGTATATAGTACTATTACAAACAATGCATCAAAAATCTTTTGATCGTCGACGTTTTAGCCTTAATTTCATTAACAATAAAGCATTATCGCGAGCTCTGCTTACACGAAATGAAGCCATTAAACGGCAATAAAGTGTAAAAGTTATAAGTACTTACCGCACAAAACGTCACCAACTATCAGCGCGGGTCAACATTCAAACTATGGCCGTCACTTCCGTTAGCTTCTTCAACGCAAGTGGTGTAGTGAGAAAAAGAGTACGCGGCCAAGAACTGTACCCCACTTCCAGACATTTTTATAGCAAGTAAAAAAAGTATTAAGTTACAGAAATAATCGAGTACAGTACATGTAACAAAAATACTTAAGTATTTTTTAATCATCTCTGGAAGTCAAAAATCAAGCGTTAATAACGGAGGTGCAACTTTTGGGTGCATAGGGAGAACGCAGACTGCGCATGCGCAGAGGAATGGAAGGCGCGTAATTTCAAACTGGGGGAGAAGGGACGGTTTGAACGGATAACCGCTGCGCGTCGTTGACGATTAAGGCGAAGCGTAATTGTACGTGCTTATTGTGTTTTAGCTAAAAAAAAAAACTTAATACGCGTGAGCTAATTACATAGAGTACGGTTCATAACGTGGATGTTTGACGCGTTGTAGCTTAGCAACGGTTAGCTTTTGTTTGTAGCTCGTAAAACAAGCCGTTTCTCCTGTGAAAACAAACCGGAGGGCCTTTTGACCTGTAGTTATATAGATGTTTTAATGTAACGCACACCCTTACGTTTGTTTTGCCTTCGTTTTTCAGCTGCACGCCTTTATGCAATGAGTAAGGACACGGCAAAATTGGGGTAAGTCGAGCCTTAAGATGTAACAACTAGGTATTTACAGCTAAATGTCCATTCAAAGCCAATGTATGCTGCATAGACATGCTGTGCCAAATGCTGGGAGGTTTATTCTTTGCACCCAGTTATAATAATGTTCTGGATATTCGGTACGGTATTGGAAACATTCAGTGTCCTCCACTGGGGAGGTGATCTGACCCGAATCCTCTCTTCGCAGGCTTGACCCGGATGGATTGTGTAAAAGAAGAATTTCGTCGGTACGTCAGATATCATTATGATCGCGACCTAGTTCCTCTTCTTTTGGGTTTTTCTGGCGATTTGCACATGTGTTATTGCCACCAACTGGACCGGATTACGTGCGTCGTCGTTGGAGGATAAAACAATGACTGTTTTATGCAGGGTTACATGATTACATGCATAACGGTTAGACCAGTGTTTCCCAGTCCTGGTCCTGGAGCCCCACTGCTCTGCACGTTGTAGTGCTTTCCCTCTTTAAACACACCCACTTTGGACTTTCAGTAATGGGCTTGTTAATGAATTTAGTAATTGGATCAGGTGTGTTGGGAGTAAGGAAAACACTAAAAGGTGCAGAGCAGTGGATCTCCAGGACCAGGATTGAGAAACACTGGATTAGACCCTAGACTGTAGACTGCCGACTGCATGTTATGGGCCAGAACAGACAATTCCAGGGAATGTTAAATGTCATCCTCTTTGGGCTGAAAATGGCAAGGTGCCATTTCTAATGTCATTCTATTAACTGTGTTCATAAATGTGTCCGAGACAGATCCTTAAAGCTCCCCGGGCGTCCATGAAAGGATTTGGAGCTGATCAGGATGAACAGGTGAGGTTATGTCATGGTACTGTATGTTAATATATATTGAATGTTCATTGTCGTAATTGACTCCCGATCCTCCCACCACGCAGGAGGAAACCAAACCGCTTGAAAAGCGGCGAAACTCGAGACGCGTCAGCTTCGCCGCCACAAACAACGTTCGCGTCTTTGCAAAGTAAGCCATTTACTTTACGCCCGCGGGAACCGTCTGTAAGAAGAGGATTATATTAATGTTAATACCCGAATGTGCTGTTTTCATATTCAGGGATGTCAAGCCCGAACCTCCTCTGCTGGCCTCAGTTCAGAACGCTTCTGGCGGTAAGTTGATTTATCTGCTGTCTGTCATTGTCAAAGAAGTTTTGTTTTCACAAACCCCTGTATATATCAACCTCCTCAAGTGCTGCCTGAAATCCTGGGTTTCTACTGTTAAGGAATATCACAGTTATTTAAATAAGTGCAGGCAATATTCAAATTTATTGTTCTTTTTTCCCCTTTCCATTTTGGAAAGGAGAAAAAAATGGATGACTATGCACCAAAAAGAAGGGCGCTAACTTGCCAGTGTGGCACTACATTGGTTTTATTCATAGGGGTCTGAAGAAGCGTCGCACTTGAGTCTTTTGGGGATTCTGTGCTGAGGGACTTCGTTTTGTCATTGTAACAATGATGGTAATGGGGGCCCATCCCAGATCTTAATTGGGCTGTATGGTAGTTATTTAATAGGTAGATGGATAGAGATTTTTCTGATGTCCAAGGGAAGTTTTGGGGTCACTGTAGTGGGCTTGACTCGGTGAGAACGTGAAACGGTTCCAGTAGTTTACCATTTGAATCCGTTGGACACAATTTGTGCTGTGTTTCTGGACTTTGTAGCAATCATGTTGTTCTTCTGAACTGAATTTTTCAGACTCTAGCTCATCATTTGTTTCTGATTAACAGTTACTCAATTTCATGCCATCTACTTTGAGTTTTAATGTGTAATGCTCATGTTTAAATGTAAAAAAAAAAGAAAGAAAAAACACTAATTGAATCTGGGTCCTTAATGATGTGCACTTTCATTTCAACTTAACAGGAGTCGGTGACGGACAAAGTGAGAGGTGAGTGTTTTACACTGCATTGTGGTACCTAATTTAGTGTTATTAGATAAACATAATAAAGGTTTGTAGTTGCATAAATAGAAGCGAAACATTGATATTTCAGCAGACAAAAAAGAAAAAAGACAGGGCGAATAAACGACTTGGGGCACTGAACACTGAAATTTATTGTAAAGCACTTTTTAATAGACATTGAATCTATAAAGTTGCTACGAGTCATAACCCCAAAATAAGTCAGAGGTAGTACCTGGCTCAAATCTGAATAATACCTGACTACAAGATTAATTAATAATTAATGTTCAGTGTAGAGGAGAGCGAAGGTCTGTTCAAGGTATCGATTGATCCTCTAGCGGCTGTCCAAGGGGACCCATACCAGCAGACTCCGTGCAGTAGTGTATCCTACCACCCCAAATCAGAAAAAGCTGGGGTGGTACATTGATGTTTATTTCATTGCAGACAGTATGAACCAGAAATATTTTTGTTTCCTGGTCACATTTATTTCATTTCTTAATAAAAATCCATTTCTGCTTTCCGGCATTTCAGGTTGGATACATTCCAAAAAAAAAAGCAATACATTTCCAAAATACATTCTGCTCTCAAGACTTGACTTAGCCTAACGTTTACCATTCTCCGGTTAAATTTGTGGCGCTTCTCTAATAGACATAGAAATGAGTTTGCCTGAACCAAGTACTAGTATGCAGTACTAGTATGTATGTTTGTTTGTTTTATTTATTTATTTATTTATTTATTTTTAAGGATCCCACATTCTGACGGCCATGAAGAACAGCTAATGACAGGTAGGCGTTAGTACTTGAAAGAAACATTCCTAGTTTTCTCAACTTGTGCCCACCATGAGTTTCTCAACCACACATTGCATTTTTAGGCCTGGACAACATTTCCTTAAGGTTCTCCCATCCAAAGGTAAGACGAAAAACCTGAACAGTTCCATATAAAGTACAAGTTATTGCGTTAAATCTGTGGATTCTATAAACATGGTAACTTCTTCCTAATCGCTCTACAGTAGAAAATACCTAGGTCATCTGTAAGTGTTGATTGTGATGCACCCTTTAGTTGCATTGTTGTACATTTGGGACTAACAGAATTAACTTTACGTGGGGTCATGCAATAGTTCTCACTAACAGGAGCCACTCTATCGTTTTATGACTGTCCAGATTGGCCATGTTGTTGTAGTTTTTCCTCTGCTTCTCCCACCTTGGGTGAAGTTGGTTTGATGTTGGTTTGATGCTAAGAAGTTTTCAAATATTATATTCAGAAGATTTCCCTTGTTTTCCTTTGTAGGCTGTGTTGTGTTTTAGAGCTCACAATTTACAGAACAAGACATTTTTAATTTGCATTTACTGTCATTTAGTTTAATTCAGTTTAAGGACAAACATCAAACCACTCGTTCAAATCTTTTGCAAACACAGAGGTGGTTTTTGAAGGAAAAATATCTCCTTGGAATATAATTTGGAACTTGTTTCCAATAACTAAACTGTTTAAAGTTTGGTCAATTTCGATGCTTACCATTTCAACTCTTAACGCCTAAGAGACTTGTGAGGCTATTGTAAGGTTAGCAAAGTATTTAAAAACAATGTGTTTGAGAGTGTCGTTTGTTCTTAAATTGCTTTTAAGAATGGAGTTAAGCAAAAATAAGATGATTAAGTTGTTTGAAGAATGGTTTTCCTTAACTTTTTTTCTTAAGAGTGCAGTTAAATGTTTAAGACTTTCTTCCTTAAGACACTTTCGTGAATCTGGTCCCTGGTTCCTCTTGGTTCGTGTCCAGCCTCTGGCGAGGTTCGAGTTGGCTAGGGGTCTCTGAATTTGAGGAGTAATGCAAATATTCACTAGGGGTGTAACAATACATTCTGCTCACAATTCGTTTTTCTCAAGTTCTGAATTTTTTACGTTTTTAAATGTAAACAATGCATGTGGTCTTGAATACATTTTTAAACACAAGCCTTTAGTCCTCTGCAGTTAAAAGGAATGACTAGAAACAGATTGAAAATTGTAAATATAATGTTCTGTTGCAGCTTCACCATATGTTGAGTGACTTTTTTCTGCCCTCTGATGTTCAAAAAATGCAATTGCACCAGATGGTGTAATAAACAATGTTAATACGATCTCCCGCTCATCCTCTGCTTAGGAGAATTTCTTCCCAGATCTGATTTTTCCGGGCGGATCTGTGGACAGAACAGTCTTGCTTGGAGATGAAACTGGGTACATGGACATGACTCGTAGTCACACCATTTGCATTGAAAATGATGACGCGTGTTGCCCAGAACTGAACTTTGATACGTCAGCCAGCGTCGGCACCATGCCTTGCAAAACCTTCGGCAACGCGGAAAAGGATCCGCTGCATTTGGAGTTCTTTCAGTTCCTGTCAAGCATCTCGAAACCGACGGCCTCTTCCAAAGCCAAACCGGATCCTCTGAAATGTAACTCCAGTAGTAAAGAGGCAGAAATGGACAAGGAAAATGTCTTCCCCTCTCATTTGACCAATCCAGAACTACAAGCACAACGGTCTAGGAGTTCGAAAGTTGGCTTTGAACATCGCATGGATATGACTCTGAGCCACACTGCCGTGATCGACAGGAAGGAGCTGGCTCAGCACAATCATACAAAGATGGGCCCAACTTCATGGTGCTTCAGAGGTGACTCGGATGACATGGAGCTCACTCGCAGTCAAACCGCCACCATAAACTTCAAAGCCGTGGACGATGTGCCATCTGTGGATCGATGTAGATCAGGATCAGCCTCTGATGATACCAGTGGAATGGTCATGACGCAAATTCTTGATTCGTTTGAACCAAATCACCTCCGAATGATGTCCATTCCTCAGCTCGATATTGAGCAGTCATCGAAACAAGCCAGGCTCGACCACTTTCAGAGCGATGGTCTTTTTCAGATGAGTCACAGCGATGATATGGAAATGACTCGATCTCAGACTGTCCTCCTCGAGACCAAATACAGGGAAGAGCCTTTTTGCAAAACTAGTAACAGCGATGATATGGATTTGACGGCATGTGCCAACGTTACCATAGATCCTCAAAGGAGTTTCTCAATGACCAAGTCCAAAAAAAGTGCCCCCTTCATGCCGCTGCCTGCCCTTTCACAAACCCTAAGCGGTGATGATATGGAAATGACTCGATCGCAGACTGCCATTCTCGAGACCAAATTTGGAGGAGGGCTTTTTCCGAAGAGTAACAGCGATGATATGGAAATGACTCGATCGCAGACTGTTGTTCTCGAGACCAAATACAGGGAAGAGTCTTTTTGCAAAATGAGTAACAGCGATGATATGGATTTGACGGGATGTGCCAATGTTGCCATAGACCCCCAAAGGAGTTTCTCATTGACTGAGAAGTCCAAAAAACGTACATCCTTCATGCCGCCGTCTCACCTTTCACAAACCCTAAGCGGTGATGATATGGAAATGACTCGATCGCAGACTGCCGTTCTCGAGACTAAATGCGGACGCGAGCTTTTATCAATGAACAACAATGATGATATGGAAATAACTCGATCGCAGACTGCCGTTCTCGAGACTAAATGCGGAAGAGGGCTTTTTCCAACGAGGAACAGGGATGATATGGAAATAACTCGATCGCAGACCATCAGAGAGCCTTTTCTGATGATTAACAAAGACGATATGGATTTGACGGGGTGTGCCAATGTCGCCATAGACCCCCAAAGGAGTTTCTCATTGACTGAGAAGTCCAAAAAACGTGCATCCTTCATGCCGCCGTCTGCCCTTTCACAAACCCTAAGTGGTGATGATATGGAAATGACTCGATCGCAGACTGCCGTTCTCGAGACCAAATGTGGAGGAGAGCCTTTTCGCAAAACGAGTAACAGCAATAGTGTGGAAATGACTCGATCACAGACCGTCAGAGAGCCTTTTCTGATGAGTAACAGCAACGATATTGATTTGATGGGATGTGCCAATGTCGCCACAAACCTCCAAAGGAGTTTCTCAGTGACTGAGAGGTCCAAAAAGGGTGCGTCCTTCATGCCACCGTCTGCCCTTTCACAAACCCTAAGCAGTGATGATATGGAAATAACTCGATCGCAGACTGCCGTTCTCGAGACTAAATGCAGACGAGAGATTTTATCAATGAACAACAATGATGATATGGAAATGACTCGATCGCAGACTGTCGTTCTCGAGACCAAATGCGGAGGAGAGCTTTTTCCAACAAGGAACAGGGATGATATGGAAATGACTCAATCGCAGACCATCAGAGAGCCTTTTCTGATGATTAACAAAGACGATATGGATTTGACGGGATGTGCCAATGTCGCCATAGACCCGCACAGGAGTATTTCAACGACTGAAAAGTCCAAAAAACGTGCGTCCTTCATGCCACCGTCTGCCCTTTCACAAACCCTGAGCAATGAGCCTTTTCCAATGAATAACAGTGATGACATGGAAATAACTCGATCGCAGACTGCAGTTCTCGAGACAAACTTCGGAGGAGAGCCTTTTCACAAAGAGCCTTTTCTTGCAACCAAATACAGAGCGCCTTTCCCAATGAGTAACGGCGATGATATGGATTTGACGGGAAGTGCCAATGTCGCCATAGACCCCCTAAGGAGTTTCTCAATGACCAAGTCCAAAAAACGTGCATCCTTCATGCCTCACCCGGCCGTTTCACAAACCCTAAGCGGTGATGATATGGAAATAACTCAGTCGCAGACTGCAGTTCTCGAGACAAACTTCGGAGGAGAGCCTTTTTACAAGAAGAATAACAGTCCTTCTCTTGCACCAGCGCCTCCCACGTCGGACAACGCGGTCAGGTTAGAGATTACTCAGAAACCCGCCGGAAATGGAACGCTCGCCGATCAGAACGAAATCATGGAGCTGACCCACCAAACTCTGGCTCTGCCACACACTGCCGAAGACATGGATTTGACAGGGTGTGCCAACGTTACCGCAGACTCTGAAAAAATTTTCTCAAAGACTGAGAGGCCCAAAAAACGTGCGTTCTTCATGCCACCATCGGCCCATTCGCAAGCCCTAACCGGGGATGATATGGAAATGACTTGTTGCCAGACTGTTGTCCTCGACGCTGAACCCCGTGTTGAGTACTTTGGAGAGGCGAAGAAAACGGCGGCTTTCCAAAGCGACGATAAGGGTGCAATCCACGAAGTTAGCATTTCATCTAAGAGAAAGAAGACGACTGATCGCCGAGACTATGGGGAGCTAGACCGGGACATGTTCACAACCCGTGCTGATATGGAACTGACGGGATGCGGGCCCGCCGCCGTTGAGGCCGAGGACCTGCCAGAGACGGCAGGGGTCGCAGACAGTGGAAATTCTTTGTCGGACCTGCCTGACATGGAGTTGACCAAAGGCCAAACGATTGTGATTGAGCCACTCAACAGTGAAGCCTCAACCCTCAGAGACGGAGCGGACGAATGTAACATGGACATCACCGCCGAGCCTCTTGACGACCGGTGTGGCCTTGCCGGTCGTAAGAGACGGACCATGGGTGGATACCCGAATCAGGAGACGGCTAACGACTCAAGACAACAGAGCCTAGCCAGTCTGCAAATGAGGCTTCAAAGTATTGTGCAGCGCATTGGCGAACCAGGAAGCGCCACGGCCCCCGTAGTCGACCTTGCCTCCGTGTCGCCACCGCAGACTTCGGAGGAAACACAAAAAGAGCCGATCACGCCGTTCAGCCTCAAGAACTCCCTCATGGCGAGGCTGTCCCTCGGCGGTGCCGCCGTGCCCAGGCTTCCCCAGGCCAAATCTCCGAGCCCGAATCTACCGGAGGACGGAGGTCAAACCCTTCTCCAGCTGGAGATGAACCTGGGTTGCTGCTATGATGTGGACCTCCTCGATAACGAGGTCATTCCCGACCAGGATTTGTCCAGCACTACCCTGAACACCACCGAGCCAGTCATGGCTTCAAGCCGGCGTGACGCAGGACATCCAAGTCTGACAGAAACGAGCGAGAATTTGGTACGCATTTAAAAAAAATTTCATTGGCCATGTCTTTGATACGGAGCAGTTGTTACACGCCTCTGCCTTTCAGGACGCCCAAGGACCCGTGACCAGAGTGGTCTACGACACGTCCTCGAGCAGCGGTTCCACCAGTATGAAATGCGAAGGCGTCTCCGAGTCAAGTGAGAGCAAACCCGTCGAAATATACAGCGTTATACTGTTATAGATCTTTCCCGCTCTAACCTTTGTTTTTTCTGTTTATTTTTTTCTTGCCAAAGCCTTGAGGAACTCGCAGTTCGATTCCCAGTTAGAAGCGACTTCAGATCACGAGTTTGACTTGTACAAGGTATGCTGTGTTTATTTCGTGAATCAGCCTTGATTCTGTTAGCAGTAAGGCTCACAGCGGGCTCCTCGTTTTCTCTTAGAAACTCGAAGACGGAAGCCTCACGGTCAGAGAGTTCCTGAAACACTTCGGCGCCGAGTTCGTGATCCACAAATCGAGGCCCAGTGTGCTTCCTGACAATGTCAGTCATCTGTATTTGCCCAGGTATTAAGTATTTCACAGAAGCTTTTTCTTACAGCACTTTGTTCTTCCCTGCTACAGTTTCGAGCCGCCCAAACTCGCACAATGCAGGACATGCTGGAGGATGAATACATGTACCGTCCTAAGCAGAGAGTCTACGATGCAGAGTGTCAACGACTCACAGAGATGGCTGACAGGTTTGTACTCTTGAACCTTTGTGTGTGTCTTGCTGCACTTGTGATTACCACATGTCCTTACAAAGATAGGAAAACCTGGTTTTTGATTTGAGGACCATTTTGCTAGTCCTCACTTTTTTCCACTCAGAACAAAAACAGCAACTTCTATTTGAAAAACTGAGAGCCAAAAGATTTGCTTTAGGTTACTAAGGTTAAGTGTAGGTGTGGCATTAAGCCAGTATGTTCTTCTGCTTTTGCTATGGGCGGCAATAACCAGAGATCAATCGACTGATCAGTCTCATTTCACCGATTGATTGATTGATTTATTTATTTATTTATTTATTGTGTACGGAGCTTTAAACGCGGCACTTTTGTGCCCCTCCCTAGGCCTATACACTGCAATACTAATGAGGCAGTAGGAATCTATTTCAGACGCAGCCATGTTGTCAGTAATCTATACTTATACTTAACAGCCAGTGCTGTTTGCGTGCAGGCAAGGACGTAAGCAAGGAGGCACCTCTCTGAATTGAAGGCAAATGGGTTAAAGCTACTTTTTCAGCACCGACACAGACTTTGTATTCGAATTAATAAACTGTATACCTCATTACCCTAAGGCATCAGGATTGATTTGCACATTACGTTACTGATTGGGATAGTATGTATGAAAGATGGGGCCTGTCTTCTGTTGTTTTTTTTTTGTTTTTTGTTTTTTTTTTGTTTTTTTTAATGATATTTGTTTTCCACAATGTCTTTCTTTAACAAAATAACTACAATTAAACAAACCATGGCAAGAATGGCACTTTTTGTAGTTAATGAAGTCGCTGCTGTATCATTTAGCAACGTTCAAACTGATATGAATGAAAGCTGTGAAAACAAATAAGGAAAGGTCCATGGTGCGTATTTTATAACATTGAATTCGATTTCAACGTGCCTGAGGTCTTTTTAGTAGTGGCCTTAAATCTTTAGGATATATTTTGTGTTAATGACTAGAGATTCACCGATTTGCAATTATCTTGGTTGATTCCATTTTCCTTTTTTGGTGTTTTGTTTAAACATGTCACCGGCCGACACACATTGTTTCAACTTTTTAATGGAAACCTCTTCATTGCTGAAGAAAGAGCAGACCGAAGACATGGATGTGTCTGAAATGACGCTACAGCCCTACACCCTAGTTAGTATTGCGCTGTGGAGACTGTTCAGTAGGACTAAAAACACAATGGATATGTTCCTCATCGTGAACACTCGTCGGCCTGGGTCTCAAACATAAAGCTTCGTACATGAACTGAGTTCTGCGTTAGTGAGTGAAAGCACTGTGCTGACCGACACAGAAACTGGTAGAAGGTGAACAAAAATGTCTCAATGCTCTCATTTTTAACTCTTCAGACTCTTGGTTTTAAAAAATATAAATTGGAATCGGCCAAGAAAAATGCAGTCTGTGCGTCTCTAGTCTTCAGGGCACAAGGGTTTTAATGATTTATGTGCATTACTGAAAGGACCATAGGTTTGTTTATGGTTATAAAACATGCACCCTGAACCTTCCTTTATTTGTTTTTACAACATCAATTCATATCATTGTGGAAGTTGCTAAATGTTATAGAAAAATAGAATGATGGGGGGGGGGGGAATCCATAAACTAAAACAGGATGGGGGAAATAAAAAATGTCGGGCTCTGTATAGGGTTGAGACTCGACTCGGGCTGGCACATTGGAAATGCGCTTTGCTCGCGATTCGATTTTCTTACGATTAACGATAAGACGTTTTTTTTCTGAAGTGTCTTCAGTGCATACCGATGCACGTTTTGATCAAAAGATCTGTAGCCCCCTGCGACCTAAAGAATTTGAATAACTACCAATACACGAGTGCTGTCTTGAGTCTTCAATCACAGTAAACAAGCAAGCTCACTGTGCTAAGCTCCGCCTTCAAACAAGCATCTCTACCTCCAGTTTCTCGGGGCTGTACTTTGATTATTAAACAGCTGGCAATCCTCTCTTTTTGAATTTTTTATAAAGTTCTTTAAGTTATCATTCTGTTTGAACTGATCACTTTTTCCTTAAGCAGGTTGAAATCCCAGATGGCAGAGCTGGATAAGCCACTGGGCAGCATTAACGGAGCACTGCTGCAGGACCTACGCGCCTTCTCCAAAGAGCAGGTGCTGGTCCGTTTTCTGTTCTGAGGTGTGACTGGGAGTAAAGAAATGATGTTCCACAGTCATGAATGAATTGTTCTTGCTCATCTCACAGCTGCAAAAGTTTGGTGCCAGGTTAAAGGAACAACGGTTGTACTTCAGGAAAAAAAGCAAGGAGCATTCCCATGAAATGAAGAAAGCCTTGTACTCTGAGCTCTTGAAAACGACTCGGGTAAAAACAAAAGGAAAAAAAGACGTCTGACGTGTACAGTATATGTTGGACTCGGGTAGTAGGCCTTTGTGCTTGAAGTGACTTTAAACGTTTGCGTTTCAGCACGCAACACAAAGCTTAACGTGCAGAATTGAGGAGACGGACGACATCCTGAAAAAGCTGGACGGATGTTTGGATGAACTGCAGTCTGGTATGGAAACTGTATATGAATCGAAGCACCATAGTCTTAATTGTGATAAGACCAGTGAAACTGGAGCCTGTGATTGTTTGTCGCAGAATTGGAAGGGATGAATGGCGTCGTCATGGGAGACGAACAGTTTCTTGTCAAAACCACGCCTGTTTTGAAAGCCAAACAGGACGAGCTCGAAGCTTTAAAGTCGGAACTGGATGAAAAGGAGAAGTATGTATTTTATAAAGTGACTCAGATGTGCAGTTGAAGTCTGTGATCTGGGCAAATATCGCTAAAATTTGTAACTTGTGTCACAGTAAAGGTGTGTGTGTATACAGTATAGTATGTGTACACACACACACACTTCCCCATAAGAAGTAATGTAAATGGGATCAATCCATTCCTGACCCCAAAATGTTTGTTTTTTTACGCCTATATTCGTAATATAGTTCATTATTAAATGCACGAATAAGGAAATGGAATGTAATACAAATCACTAAAGACATGAAGTGAAAATTTACTTGCTTTTTATAGCCATTGAGGTGAGCTTATGGCCCTCAAATGAAAGCCAGCATGACTGCTGGGTAATGAACCTACCTGCCTACGGCAAGCAATAGTTTAAAAAAAAAATCACTTTAAAACGAAAAAACATTTACATCATTACACATAGGAAATTAACACCCAAAGACAAACTTGGAGGTTAAAATCAATAGCCCTTTACCTGCCATACTCTTGGGCCAGGGTCAAAACACGTGCTCCACTTTCAAACTTTGCATTCATTCCCTTGCCTATCGCTTCTGCTACCTTACTTAGAGGCTTTGATTAATTTAGGGCAACTTGTGTTACGTAAACCAAATGAAGAATTAAACTAAGTTGTCTAGTTAAGATGTTCATGGTAAGAGTTTAAGAAATATTAAGAGAGAACATCTGAGCTTATGAGCTGAAGCAGAGGAACCTCTTTTCTCTCCGAACTAAGAGAATATATAGTTAGTTATTGTTAAGAGCACAGAGTCTGTTAACAGTCCACGATTGAACCACTGATACTGAATGTAGCTGTACGAATAAAGGAGCGTTCGAATATATATGCTGTTGCGTAGCAGTGTTGTCCAAGTAACCTTAAGCGCTGATAGAGAGATTTCTGACTTTTATGTGGAAGCGCAATAACGGTGTTGAACTGAACAAAGTGAAAGTCTCACAGTCTAAACTGAGCAAGCGTAGGGTGACAGTGGAAAGGAGAAACTCCGGTGTGACGAGGAAGAACGTTGGGAGGGCCACGACTGAAAAAGGGTCCCGACCTCCTTAGGCACTAGATGCAACACTAAATGCAAATTCAAAGTGTGTCTCGTGACGTGTATTGTAAGCTGTAAAATACCATGCAACCTGCGTAAGAAAACAACTCTTTGTTACTAGAAAGAAATGACCTGAAATTAATTTTCCTCTATTTTCTGGCTGTATTACGATAAAGAGACTGAGAGAATTATATATGGTCATTATACCATAAGAAATCTAATGGTGGCCTAAAACTTTTGCACAGAACTATGCAATGATGCTGATTAATAACTCTGACACTTTGCTCTTGTTAACAGAGAAATGTGTAAGCTCAAGCTCCAGATGCGAAGTTCGGAGGAAACCCAGGGCAAGCTGCAGACCGAATGCATGGAGCTTGAACGACGCATGGCGACTCTGAGCAAGTGAGTTTGTGAGCATATTTTGATAATGTGGCTTGCCAAAAGCAGTTAAGATTTGCTAAGGGGTTGGTAGGCTGTTTATAGAAGTGCTTGGTGCCAATACTTTTGACTACAGCAAGATGATATAATTTATTAAGTGATAACAGAATTCAGTGGCTTCGATGATGCACCAATACGTTCTGACTAAATCTCAGTTAGATGTCTGGATAGTTACGACTAATAGTCATTAACTGTCTAGATATTTATGGTAAACGTTCATTTAGCTGTCTAGAAATATGGATCGTTAACTGTCCAGATATTTATGGCTCTACGCTAATTTCAAGACGGGTTGCTACTTGTTGTTAAGACATTAAGGCACTGGCATTTATGATTAAGGTCTCTTATTTTTAGGGAATTTGTTTTATGACTCTGGATCTGGAGCTGTCCCAGTATTTATGGCTATATGGTAACTCCATGGTTAACTGTAGATTACTGTAGATACCAGGAACAGTACTGTAGTGAACAGGAATGCTGTTTAAACAGCGTTTTTACAAAAAAAAAGTGTACATTGCATCGCTTTAGAAAGCACAAGCATAATCTAATATTCAGGTATAGAAAGAAAAAGGGGAAAACAGTACCAAATTACATTTTTGGGGGGGGGGGCGTTTTCTCCCCAGACTGAATGAATGGCGGTTCAAGGGCCAAGAGAAAAACCGAGCCGTCTTTACATTCCTTCATGACACCGTGCACTTGGAGGTAAAACCAAGAAACGTCACCGGTAAGTCAAAAACACTTCGTCAACCATTAATCGTTTGTTCAAGCTCTGCTTGATTTCAGGTTTTTTTCTTATTCTTGAAGAATCAGAATGGATGCAGGTAGGCGTGGTGCAGGACATGGAGGTTTCTTGTAACTTCCTACTGAACGGTAAGACGACTTGAAATAAATGTTTTTCTTGATGTTGTTGATCGATACAAAAAAAATGAATCGCTCATTTTACTGTAATTAATTGAGATTATTCGCATTTTCTTCTGAAGCGTCCTATAACAGATCTGTAAGTGTAATATCATGTATTTCATGTGGGATAATCGTTAATACAAATATTTCATTGCTAATGAGTTCTTAATACCATCTTTAACCAATTTAAAGGATGGGGTTAAATGGGAAGAAAAAAGCTTAACGTGAAAATGATTCCTTTCCCTTTCGGCTCCATGTTCGTCAGTAACAGATTAGAGACATTTGCAGTTCCTGGGCCTAACATTAAGCCCATGGTTGTTTGCTCTGAGGTATTTGGAGTTGTCAAAATATGATTTCCACACATTAAATAAAAACTTTTTAGAATTTTTTTCATTTGTTTTTCTTTAATTATTTTTTTTTTTATTCTTTTTAATTCAAATAACACTTACAGGGTTGAAAACAATTAAATGTTTTTTAGTTGTCTGTTGTTGTTTTTTTTTGACTCTTTCAGTTCCGTTTGGAGTTCTGTATTCATGCTCCATCTTCAACCTTCTTCCTTTTCAGGCGAACTCTCCCAGTGCCATGCAATCATGGTTCATAAACTGCTAGCCGAGTACATGCAGTCTCAGAATAGCTGGACGATGAAGTATCCAACAACTCGACACCTACCGCTGGTGAGTGTTCAAATGGAATAAACACACGCTCATTTCCTATCATGTACGTAATAACCGTCTGTAATGACAGCTGCTCCACGATGTCGGCTTGGTGGTGAGCCGACTTCGACTCTTGGGTGAAGAAATTCATCAGTTGAAGAAATGGGGAGGCCTGAGGCTCGGAATCTTGCGCATTGCTTGTGTGGAAACTTTGTAAGTTCAGCGCTTTTTCCGATGATCGTTTAGTTAGACTGTATTACACAGTGGTACCAAGAACACATTTCCCGTAAGGAATCATGTAAACTGAACGAATCCGTTCCAGACCCCCAGAAGAACCACACTTTGTAAAGCATTATATGCATTAATGGAGATGTGTTTTTACAGGTGCTCCCTGATTTACGATGGGGATGTTTTCTGACATTTTGCTTTCGGTTGGCTCTTATTACTAACCTTTTTAGGACCCATGGGGATGCCCTAAAAATATAGTACTGTAGATGTAAAAATAAAAAAAACAGAGCAGATCTTCACTGAGGAAGGGCTATTGTGAATCTGAATCACGTGTCATGACTCCAGTTTTGGTTGGAACTAGACAAATTTTGCTAGACAAAATGGGTCGAGAATTGAATTTGATGAGTTCTCGAGGAGGTCGAGAACTGAAGTACCATTGGAGAAAATTCTTAACGTAACACTTGTTTTATAACAAAGTATTGAACATCTCATGTAACTTTTTGAATTGTGTCTTGAAACCGGACTCCAACATAGCATGACTCCCTGCGTCACACACTGCCGATTTTCCTCATTTATCACTCCTCACGTCATTTAGCAAGGAGAGAGTGTGGGAAAGTATCGTACTGCGTATCGCTCACCTGCAGAGTACAGTTTTTGCTGAATGTTTATTTCCCATCATAAAGTTGAAACATCATAAATTAGACCAGAGGTTTAAGTTTACAAACTAGTTTGATCGGGAGCCATCCCATTAACCTATCCATGAACCCATTTTGGTCACGGACAATCAATTTCAAGTCCAAGTGGGTCGTTGTCTTGCTGCATGACCCACCTTCTATTGAGATTCAGTTCATGGACAGATGTCCTGACATTTTCCTTTAGAATTCTCTGATATCATTCAAAATTCATTGTTCCATCAATGATGGCAAGCCGTCCTGCCCAGATGCAGCAAAACAGGCCCAAACTGCAGACCAGCAGCAATGTTCTTTTTGGAGAGCAGTGGCTTTCTCCTTGCAACCCTGCCATGCAGACCATTGTCGTTCAGAGTTCTTCTGATGGACTCATGAACATTAACAGTAGCCAACTTTGATAGATCCCTGTTCCGTAAATAAAACAGGGTGCCCCCTCACCTGATTGTCATCCCATTGATTGAAAACACCTGACTCCTGACTGCTAATCCTAGAGGCTCACATACTTTTGCCACTCACTAATATGTAATATTGGATCATTTTCCTCAATAAATAAATGACCAAGTCTAATATTTGTCTCATTTGTGTAAGTGGGTTCTCTTTATCTACTTTTAGGACTTGTGTGAAAATCTGATGATGTTTTAGGTATATTTATACATATTCATGCAGAAATGTAAACAATTCTAAAGGGTTCACAAACTTTCAAGCACCACTGTATAACTACAAGTGCCTCACATGATCAAGCAGCCAAAACGTGATATAATGACGCTTAAATATTATCGAATTAATTTAGCAAATGTAATTTGCTACCTCACCATCATGGTGTAGCAGGTTCGAGTCACCTTTGGTCATGTCTGAGGGAAATGGACTGGGGTTCATTCATGGTACACATCCACCAGCACTGTCAAAATGAACGTTTTTGAATGCGTGTTTGGCTGTGTGACGTTGGCTCTATTTGTATATTTGGCAACAGCAAAGACTGGAATAACGTGAAGTAATATCTCCCTTCTCCCTTCTCCAGAGTTGATATAACGTTCTCCAGTTTAAAAGCATTTGCGAAGTTTCACCTCAGTCTGGCTGTTACCCCGGACTATCCATTTGGGCCCCTCCGGCTGCACAAGTTCCAAAATTGTATTGGTGACACAAGGTTTGGAGCCTCATTTTGTACAACAACTCTACCTTCCTTTATTCATATCTGTGTTTTTGAATGTTCTACCCTTTGTGAACAGGATGGACCAAATCGAAGAGATTCTCTCCATCGTAGTGCCGGCCAAGAACTACCTGACCAGGGTCATCAAAAGAATTCATTCTGATCTTTTGAGCTAAGAAAAGATTTGTATAAAGTTCTGTATTGGGAACTCTGTTATTGGGAACGCCATTAAAACATGGTTGTGATTTCTAACGTAGAGTGCTGTGCAAAAACCTTAGACCAACATTAGACCTGTTGTTTCAGCAATGTCATGACTGGACCCATTAGTCACTCCAGCTTTAGCACATCGTAGCCTTTTCGTCTTGCTCCCATTTAAAAAAAAAATTTTTCCTCCCCCCCCGGACATTCCGATGATGCTGCTGTTGCTCAAGTGTAAGGATACACTAAATACTTGTTGCTGTAGCATTTTTTAAAATACTACATTCAAATTACCTGAATTTTCTGGTTGTATTCAAAGAAAGAGACTGATAATAAGTAATATATGGTTTTTATACATTTGCTGAAACAATGGTTTATCTAATCTAATGGTGGCTTAAGACTTTCACTCAGTCTTGTATGTGTTTATGAAAGGCAAACAAAAAAAAAAAAGCAGGATCTGATAATTTTATGTTAAACATAACTGTTGGCAGGGTGGGGAGAGGAACCTATAGCTTTCGTTCTGGGTGCCTGGAACCCACACCAGAACCAGAGTGGCTCAGTTTGTTCGTGTCCCGCTCCTGGCGAGGTATGACGTGTCGCTAACGGAGTTGCGTTTCGGTTCCTCATGCAGGTGATCAATAGTAGTTTGCCTCTACCTGCACCTTCCACTTCCTTACACTCCAGTCTCTAATGGTATGCAGTGTATTGAAGAGAAGCGACTAGGGATTGGTCCATAAGAGCTCCCTTTATCTGAACGTTCATTATCTGAGCCATGTAATTCGATAATGGGCACCATTTTAATACTCATTTGCTTTTGCAATTACAAGCAACAACAAGGAAGCCATTTTGTGTGAGTGAACAGTGTTTGTAAAGATATGTAAATAAACTCCTAGACTGAAGATTAAGTAAATGTTTTTACGAGTGTTTCTTATTTGGTTGCTGTTTGGTTTTCTTATGCGATATGAAACGTTTTTGAGTCTTATTAGACGCCACAGATTAGATCACACAAACGGTAAAAAAAAAAAAGTACATTTTAGGTTTAAAAAAACCTTCAGATCAAACCTTAAAACTGACTAGACATCACTTTGATATGCGTTCAGTAAGCGCAAAAACAAATGAACTTTTTCCCTCCCTGAAGCGTCCCTGTTGTCTGTCGTTTTTCTGAAGCGCGAGCGCACCCAAGTGCCTCATGAGCTCATTTCGAGCTCCGAGGCGCCAAACCTGAGGTAAATTGAAAGCGTCCTATAATGCTTTCACGCAGAACGTGGGTGCTGTTTTACAAGCTGCGTGGCCGGTAGAGCGTTTTATATATAGTTCAAACAGTACTACTAATAGTAAAGCGTTATGAGCTGCTTAAACACGGTCAAACCTGTCAACAACAAAGTACAAGCATAAAATAAATAAAGAACTACACATCGTCATGACGTATAACGAACTACAAGTAGGTTCTGGTTTAATTCCAGCTGGGGGGTATTTCAGAAAGCAGGTTTAGTGAAAACTCAGAGTTAGTTGACCCAGAGTTTACGTATACTCTAGGTTTTCGGTTTCACAAAGCAAGTTCAGCGTAACTTTGAGTCAGTTACTCTGGCAACATACTCCGTGAAGCTAACCAAGGGGAGTTTTCGATACAGAATCAGTGATGCTGAGCATATTCTAAAGCAACCGTCTGCCGGACTGTAAGAAATGTGATTCTTGCATTAAAACGGCTAATATAAACCTTTGCGGTGTTCCAAAGTCACAGAGCCACAAACCTGATCAAAGAAGAATCCCACAGAATTTCAGGTATCACTCTAAGCAACAAGTAATTTATTTAGTATGAAGCTTTGAGACTTGAATCAGTTAGTATGATTTTAATATTAATATGATTTTAGGGTTTCCAAGTGTGATTGGCTGCATAGATGACACTCTTTGCTAAATGAAGGAGATTAATTGAATAGCAAGTTTTCCCACAACGTTAATGTGCAGGTAGGCCTAAAGAGTAGCAATTTTGCATTACAAATGAAATACAAATCACAATACAGCCACTGCAGTTAATTACTGTTCTGCAGAGTGAAGATCATATGTGATACAGCCCACATCATCAGCAACATGGAAGCAAAGTGGCCTGGGTCTGTGCATGACTTGGAAAGTTTTCATGAGTGTACAGTGAGTGCTAGATTTGCCCATGGTGAATACATAGAGTACATATAACCATATCCTCTCATAATCAATATTTAGTTCTGTTTGCCACTGATAATTTAAACTGTATCCTTGTATTATCTATCATAGGAGAGTGTGATGATTACAGACAGAAGGTTCCCCTGCCAGCCATATTTGCTGACCCCTTGCGCTGATCCTGAGCCTGGCCCACAGCAATGTTATAACTTGGCTCACTGCAGGACATGAGCAAGGATAGAGATGAGCATTGGGGATCTCAATGACTGGTGATCAGACAATGTCCCACTCATCCAGTGACCAATCCTGATATAAATCCTGACCACATCACTGATGCATGAGATGCAAGAGCAGTGAGAGACACAATCTGCTACCCTCATTTCTGATTAACTTATCATCTCCCCAGTGTCAAATAAAAACAATATACCTGTCTTTGTATGAAGTCTTCTTTATTTCCTGCAAGTACAAATGCAGTACAGAGGTTAATATCTTGTTCTTCAAACAAGTAAAATCATCCACTTGTGGGCTCACCCTCACCCACTTTTAACTGATGTTCCAGCAGTTGTATTTCCATTATTGTCTTTTATGTATGCAGCCTTATGTGATCCATTTCTAAATTAGTTTTCAGTTGTTTTTTAAAAAATACACCTTTTACGGGGAGCTACAGGAAACACAAAAAAATGGCACTGAATATCAGTGCTAGGTCTAAGTCATGGGCCAATTCTGAACAACATCTTACTGGGGTACATTGTGCTGTGGAGGTGGATGGACCATCTTCCCCACTGTAATTTCCAGCAGCACTCTGTATGATCAACTGTTAGATGTGATTTTCAAGGTGTAAACCTCAGTAGACCCTCTCTGTATCTTCCCTCTCTGTGGCAGCTGACTTTCCTCATTACCTTCCTGCAATACAAATGAACAATTTTCTGTGGAGTACTGAAAGTACTTACACCTGCATGGAGCTCTGTTATGGCTCCATCAGATTACAACAACAGTAACTGGTAGAAAATGGAGAAGACTAGACAGTTAAATTATAACTAATTTTACTAATATTACTAATTTAAACAAGATAATGTACCTAACTGGACTTTTGTTTCTACAACAGTGTGCATCACAGTTTTTCAAATATGTAACTCTGAGTCACCATGAAATATGAAGAATCTGGAACGGTAACAGCAGTCAATTACAAAGAATTGTACTGCTACAAGAAAATCTGTGTGCCAAGTTGTGTCTAGTAATGGATGGGTGGCATCACTAATCCCATAGTGGCAAAACGATGAAGGTACATAAGTTTATGTCCTTAATTTGAATGACTACCGTCTTATGTAGGCCACTGGATTCTGGGGGGTGGCTAGGTCAGATGAGCTTCCTCCAGGGATGTCTTCAGCAACAGGTCACCCAGTGTTTTGAATGAAGGTCATCTCTTCAGCCTCTGTGAGAAGTGGTGGACCCGCACCTGTTTTTTGGCCCTCAGCCTTTGTCTATTGGCTATAATGGAGGTCAAATTTGAACACATCCAACATTGAACAAATTGGGAGACTTGTATGTATAAAGGCATGTAGGTGTTGCTTTCAAATAGATAATATGAAGTACTGTTGGAATGGCTGAACAATTTATTTTTTCTCTCTTAGGAAATTTCACTAGCTTCATATATGACATTACCACTGAGAATTATTTAATTAGGTAGGTATGCTAAACAACATCACGATTGCATGTAATGATATTATACTTTACCTGTTTGAGCTATATTTTGTGTTTCATCTTCAGTTCCTGATAAGTGGCTACATTTTGTGCTTGTTGGGTTGCACCTGCATAAATATTAACATGCATACACACGTAAAATAAAATAAGTGGAACACTCGGAACAAAACTTTTTTTCAGTTATTACTCACGCCGTTGAGTCGGGCAGCATTTTTTTGCCACGCCAGCTGACGTTATTTTGCTACTAGTATTATTTTTTTTCCTAAATATATGCTCAAATTATATGTACGTACCTATTTCTAACTCCACTGGGTGGGAGAGCGAGGATTGAAGCTGGTTTTTTCTCCCGTTGGCGTGCTGATCCGTGTTATCTGCGTTCCATTGATGAGGGCTTTGTATCTCCTCGTGCACGAGCTTTACTCAGGGTTAAAGTAACTCGGAGTTGACGGAACTAACCGTTATCCCCCGTTCTGAAACCGAAAACCCTGAGTTGGACAGTTCAGGATTGGTCAACCCAGAGTTCAGATTTGAACTCAGGGATTGTTAAACCTGCTTTCTGAAATACCCCCCTGGTGTGCTCCCTTTCCCCTCACTGCACACACGAAGGGTATAAATAGGCAGGATGTTTATTTAAACAGGTCAGTTCGCTCTCAGACCTGCTTGACTTTCCTTCCCACCTTTCACCCTCAAAGCCCCAAACGTAAGCGTAGTAATAGTACTATTGCATGTGTGATGCACTCAAACCTGGGTCTGTGGGTATCTAGTTGTTCGGGTCTTAACTGAGTTGCCCCTTGCTAAGGGGTGTCCTTTGTAGGGGATGGTGCCCCAGCCTTGCTCCCATTTTTCCCCCGCACTTTCCCATCTTGTGATGGGATGCTGTGATGGGTGCTGGAGCCTGACCTGGAAATCATAGTCAATTTTGCGTGTGATGCTCTGATTCGGACTCAAATCTTAGTCTTCAGGACTTTAGCAGTCTGGGTCTTTAGTGAACTGCCCCTTGGTCAGGGTTGTGGGGGCATGCAGGGGGCCTAATCCAGAACTTGGGGACAACCACCCTCCCAGGCACAGTCAACCGTGCCTGTGTGATGCTTGACCCGGCCAGAACGCACCACTAGGTCTTGAACCCAGTTCTGAGGGTGGTGGGCTAAGACCATGAAGGCACCTAACCACCACTGCAGGAACCCGGGTTCAAGTCCTGGTGGTGCTTTCCAGCCAGTTCAGGCATCACATGCAGACAATTTGCTGTCTCTGAGAGAGTGGAAACTGGCCAGACCCGACCTTGGAACAGGGTTCATGAGAAACGCTTATTCCATTTCTGTTCATCGTTTTGCGCTTGAGCAAAACAGACAGCGGGGAACCAGGCAGGAAACGATTCAGTCTGTTTGGGGCTTCCATAATAAGACTGGAGACGTTCCCACAGCCTGTCTACTCTCTGAAGCGCTATTTTAAGATGAGAAGAATTTAACACCTGTTGCTGCTCTTCTGAACCCCCCCAAACCCCGTCCAGTGACAGGCCCTGTGCATCTCGGCAGCTCGCACGCTGTCCTGGAGCACTGGACGTTGTGAGGTTTTTGGAGACTTATAGAAACAGGCTTAAGGTCAGTGATAGCGTTGCTTTTGACCAAACTGACCGTGCGAACCCATTCGGGACCCTTTCGGATCAGACATGGCCGAAGCCTGGTGCAAAGAGGACCAGTGGGAAGTGGAAGTCGAGGATGAGTTTGGGGAAATCATTAAAACAAGATCAGGTACGAGTCTTTCTGTGGTTAAAAGTGATTTAGTAAAGCTATTTGTTATTTATGAAAGGCTATGATGCCTCGTATCAGAACTGCATGTCAAGAATCTATGCAATATGGACGTGCGAGGAAGGAAACTCCCCCCTTTGGCTATGAAAACGTTACATGTAGTTTCTGGGGCAACCAGTTGTATTCAGCTCTCAACATACATACGCCTTGTTGTGGGATAATCCACAAAGCCAAGTTTTACTGAAGAATGGCAAAAAGAAAGAAATCATGTTCTAGGTTTCCCTGGAGAAACAGTCCTCCGGTCTGACGATAACTAAACGTAACGTGAAGCATGGCGGTGGTAGCATCAGAGTTGAAGGCCATAAGGACGGAGCCAAATATGGGGCAATCCTCAAACAGACTCTTTCCAGTCGCCTACAGACCCAAGACTAGGGCATCACTTTACTTTTCAGCAAGGTATTGACTCTAAGCAAACCACCAAAGCTACTCAGGCGCGGTTTGAACGCAAGAACCTCAACGTACGAGAGCAGCCAAGTTAAAGCCCAAGCCTCAATCTGATTGAGTATCTGGGATAAGATTGGAAAATCGCTCTTCACCAATGATCTCCAATCAATCTGACAGAGGTCGAATGTTTTTTTCCAGGAAGGACAGGCAAGAATTTTTTACGTTCGAGTTGTTAAGAAATATATGGTAAGCAAGTGCATTTAAATCCCAACCTTAACAATACAAAATGTGGAGAACGTAGAAGGTATTGGTTGCTATTCAGTTTTCCCTGGTTTTAATGTAGTGATTTTGTGGTATGTTAAAAAAAATTATGAAATAAAATCATGTAAACTGTTTGGATGGTGTCTAAAAACATTCGGACTCTTACCATAGAACCAACCCAGGCCCAGATTGGAGTTGTGTTTGGTCTCCTGATGAAATACGGTCTTGGAGGACTGGACTCAAAATAGCTGCCAGTTGCCCGGTGTAAGATGTCAGGAGACGTCATTTAGAGCAGCAACGTTGTTGGCTCTGTTGATCTACGCATTTGTTTTCCCTATAGTTAATTGTAAACTGACACTAGGATATCAAAATGTTATCAACTTTACAAATTTTCATGTGTATATATACATATATATATATATATATATTTATAAATGGTTTGGGTTATGTCACCTTACCTCTTAACACCATTCTGTAAACATTTAGGAACTCACATGCTCACTCTCTATCCCTGCCCGACTGATCCTATTCCAGGATGTAGATGTGCGAGACTTGCAATGGGCTGGCACCTGGTCTAGGGTTGCCTTGGTACCAGCTGTTTCTCTTTGACCCTCTTTGTTTCCACTTCAGATGAGCTCGAGTCAGTATTGTTCCTTGATTTGTGCAGATATGGCTGAACTGTGTTTACTGACAACTGTTATGCAAAGTACTCCCAAGCCCATGTGGTTCTTTCATTAATAGAGGCATGTCAGTTTTCAACGTAGTGCCACATGGTGGATCAAATATCAGGCACAAATATCAATTATCTTGCCCCCTATTGTCCCCAGTTTGTAGTTCCAGTCTCCAAATTTGGTACATCCAGTTCCATAGTCTTTTGGCATCTATAGCCAAAGGAGTGACCAGCAGGTGGCCCATGCATCTTTGGCCGCTAGTATGCAAGCCACAAGTCGAGATTCGGGTCTCTGCTGTATGAATCTGAGCTGAGTCTAAAGATCTCAGTTGAGAATTTCAGTTTTGGAGATTCTAGCATCCGAGTCCGAATCTCGAGCCTCAAGTACAAGTTAAGTCACAAGTCTCTGATTTGCATGTCTGAGTAGAGTCTCGAGGCTCTAGCTTGTTGAGTCTTGAGTCCTCAGTCTTTAGCATGCGAGTCCGAGTCAAGTCTTGGGTCTCTGGCGCACGAATCCAAGTCCAGTCCTGTGTTCTCAGTAAAGGATGTGAATTCAGTCTCACAATTATCGTTATTAGGTTGCTGACATTTTATTTCCTCATTTAAAGCTTCATGCAAGTCCAAGTCGAATCACAAGTCTCTGATGTGAGTGTTAGACTTGAGTCTCGAGTTTTTAGCATGCGAAGCTGTGTCCAGTCTCAATTTTCTAGCATGAGTCCATGTCAAGTCTCAAGTCTATGGGGTGGGAGGCAGAATCAAATTATGAGTCTCCGCCATGCGAGTCCGAGTCAAGTCTTGAGTTTCTAGCGTGTGAGTCAGAGTTGAGTCTTGAGTCTCTGATGCTGTTGATTCTCAAGTCTCTCATGTGACAGTCCAAGTTGAGAATTGAGTCTCTAGCACGCGAGACGAAGTTGAGTCTTGTCCTCAGTCAAGAATGTTAGTTTTGTGAGTCCGAATCGAGTATCAAATCTGTGGGGTGTGAGTTTGAATCAAATCTCAAACCTCTGCCATGCAAATCCAGGACAAGTCTGGAGTCTCGAGTCTCCGGTGTACAAATTTGAGTCCAGTCTAGAGTCCTCAGTTGAAAAGTTTAGTATAGTCTTGTTATTGTTATTCATTACTGACATTTTCTTCCCATGTTTTAATCTTCATGCATGCCCGAGCTGAGTCTTGAGTCTCTGACATGAGAGTCTGAGTCGAGTCTCAATTTTTTAGCATATGTGTCTGTGGGTGTGTGAATCCAAATCAAATCTCGAGCCTCTGCTAAGCAAGCCCAAGTCAAGTCTAGAGTCTGTGCCGTGCGAGTCTGAGTCAAGTCTCCAGTCCCTGGCACATGAATCCAAGTTGAGTCTCAAGTCCTCAGTTGAGGATTTTAGTTTTGTTACTTTAGTCCAAGCATGAGACCACGTTGAGTCTTGAGGCTTTAGCATGCGAGTCAGAGTCAGAGACTATTTTTGATTCTAGCGTGCGAGTCCGAATCAAAACTCAAGTCTCTGCTGTACGTCTTCAGTCGAGGATTTTGTTTCGTCTTGCTTACGAGTACGAGTCTTGACACTCATATTAGAGGCTCAAGACTCAACACTCTGTTTGGACTTGCAAATCAGAGACCTGTGACTCGACTCAGACTCGTCTTGATGCCTTGACTCGTCTTGGGCTCACACCAAACAGAATCGAGACTGGACCCAGATTCACAGGCTAGAAACTAGAAACACTCGACTCAGACTCTCATATCAGACAGTAGAAACTCGACTTGGGCTTGCATGAGTGTAAAAATGTGGGAAGAAAATGTCAGCAACTAATAACAATAATGGCGAGATTAAACTCAAATCCTTGATTGAGGACATGAGACTCAACACAGATTTGTAAGCCAGAGACTCAACACTCGATTCGGACATGCAGGGAAGAGACTCTAGGCTTGACTCAGACTCGCATGGGAGAGGGTTTGAGATTTGATTTGAAGTCACACCCCACAGACTTGACTCAGGCTTGCATGCTAGAGCCCCGAGCCTCAACTTGGATTGACGCTTCAGACTTAAGTTTCTAGCATGCGATTCTGATTCTGAGTTGAATCTGGAGTCTATGGGGTGCGAGTCAGAGACTATACTTGATTAGAATGCGAATCAGAATCAAATCCCAAGTCATTGCTCGACAAATCCAAGTTCACAATTTTAGTTTTTGTGAGTCGAGTCTGTTGGTGTGCGAGCTGGAATAAAACCTTGAGGCTCTGCCCTACGAGTCTGCATCAAGCTCCCAGTCTCTGGTGTACGAATCGAATAGAAATATTCGTTTTTGACTCCGAATTAAATCTCATGTGTCTGGTGTTGGAATCCGAGATGGCTCACAAGTCCTCAGACGAGGACACGAGGGTCTGAAACGGGTCACGTTAGCAGTGTTACTGAGTGTTTAAAGTAAGTAAAGGAAAACGTGTGTGTCACTTTTATTGGCACAAGATTAGTTCGGGTTCACTGGAACAGCTCGGCGTTTATTGATATCCGCAGGTGTTGTGCTCCGGTTTCGAGTCGATTCCCCGAGTCGATCATCTAGGCCATGTGTGCCTTTCACAGGCAGCGGAGAGAGGATGTCATCAGCTGGAGAGACGCTGCAACATGCACGGAGCCTGCGAAACACTAAAAAAAACCTAACAAAAAAACCAAAACATAAAAATACACCACACGCGTCCGCGCTTAGATCTGCGACGGCTTTTCGGCACGGAGAATTGCTGAGGCGCTTCAACTATTGAACGCTACTCAACTATTGAACGCTGCTTCGATACAGGTAATAACTCGGATTAACGGCTCGGATTAACGACGTCGTGCCGAAAGTGAGCCTTTGCGCTGATAAACACGGGGCTTCGCGAGCACCGTGTGCTGTAAACCGTTCATAGCGTTTTCGCGGCTTACATTTTGCGAGGATTACAAAAACCGAGCGCGATTCCATATTTGCGTAAGGCTCGTGTTGCCAATGCGCACTATTTGGAGAACTTTGGTGACTAATTGGTAGCGCGAGACGGCGCGTGCACGCGATACGCACTCGCGTTTCGTACTCGGTAGGACTTTCGTAAGACACGAACCGTTTTTTATTTTTTATTGGCGTTTTGTTTGTCTATTCAAAGCCACCGTTTCGCCTTCTGTCAAGTTCGGTTTAGCCTATTTAACTTATCCTATTGCACAAGGGCGGGCTTAAATCCAACAAGCTGCCCCCCAGTCACCCTTACTAATCAGTGGCTAACCTTTCCTCTCCTGTCTAGACTCATTCAGGCATATTTTTTATGTATGACGAATCCTAGCATTCTCTACGCTGCCTTCTGACCAGGTCAGGTGTCAAGTGCAGACTGTGTGATGGGCTGGGGGTTTCACCCAGTGTTTTGACCACGAAAAGCAGGGATAAAACGTGAAAGGAATAAAATCCCAGCACGATGCCACAAAAACAAGCTTACGTGATGGAAAGCATTTCTTCTCTGACATAATTTTGTCTGTTGCTGGCAACGTTAATTCAGCACACAACAGAAACGTGTCAGATTGCGTTTTTCCGTAATACAATGCTGCAGGTTTTGCATTGTGTAGAAATCATTTGTCTGAATCCACGTGTTTGAAGGTACATCTGCGCTGTCATATAAAGAAACTGTTGGCTTCATTCATTGATCACATTCTGCTAGATTTCATCGCCAGCCAGTTCTGAAAGAAACTGCTATCTCTTTAACACACACTAGCTGTTTTTGTTTTCAAATTTACAGTCGTACATTGGTCCAGCCATATCGTACACAGTTGGACCGATTTACCAACTACATTGCCAACCAAGCAACTGTCTTGTTCTAAGTGCACTTGCATGTAAACAACAAGGATAATTACCGAATAAAATGGAAGTTACTCACTGAGTAAAAGCCATCAAAGTGTTATCCAGAGAAACTTACAACTGATCCAAGCAAGTGTGGGTTAAGGGTCTTGCTCAAGTGGGCTTTGAACCCTGGACCATGTGGTCCATAGGGCAGTACCTTAGCTGCTAGGCCACCACAGTCAAACAGTGATGGGTGCTGCCCCATGATCAGTGGCGTTCATACTTGTCCGAGGGAAGGAAACCCCATCGATGACACCCACAGTACCTGCCGAAGTACCATTCCAGTTACTGGTTCAGTGTCTCCCCCTGGCCATTGGTCCGATAAATCTAAAACCAAACTCTGGCTGCAATCACCAAAGTGTGTTTGTAGGATAAAAAGAAGCAGAACAAGTTCTGGGGTGAAGCTGCATCGTAAACCACCTGTAGTGGAGAGAAAACTTTTGTGAAAAAATAACGCACCCAGATAGAAATGTCGGATTGCTGCAAAACTCGGCATTACAGGTGTGGTCTGATCAGACACTGGATCAGCAAAACCCAACCCTGCTCCACGTAAGCAACGATGATTCCATGTTTCGTGAACAAACAAATTCTTTGGGCTGTTGTTGGTTTAATTAAATTACAATAGCAGCCAATGGTGTAGCTCTTGCCTTGCGTTGCCATGTCAGCGCGTTCAGGGCCGATCTCTGTGGAGACGTTTCAGTCCCTTGGCATTTAGGACCATTAGCTTTTACTGGATAACATTTGCTGTACCTTTTTAGAAGCACTTACCTTCACTCTGATCCAATTTACAGACGAACGGGAAGACATACAGAAGAAAACCTTCACAAAATGGATAAACTCGCAGTTCTCTAAGGTAAGCCGCCGGCTTTATTTTCCTGTGGTGTTACAGTATTTGTTTGAATCTGACCTAGAAATGTCACGTTTCGGTGGGTTTGTAACAGCGTCTGAAGTTCCCTCAGTAATTACTCTGCTCTATATAGAGCACTATGTAGGAGCTAGTAAAGGAGAACGAAATTGGGACAGCGCTTACTTGGCAGTGCGCTGAGAGTCATCACCAAGCCTGGGGATTTCATAAACAAAACATCAGCGCTGCTTAGGTATAGCAAGATATCCTGCAGCTTTCTTCTGTGTAACACCGGAGGAATATGTCTTATTTGTACCACAGATATTGCTAGCCAGAAACCAAGTCTTTAACAAATTGCTAAGGGCTAACAGGGAGCTAAATGTTAATAAAGTGGCAAAGGCTAACAAGAGCTATGCGCTGACAAAGTGCTAAATGGTAACAAGGAGTTACGTGCAAAAAAAGTGCTAAAGGCTGACAGGGAGCTAGGTTTTAACAAAGTGCTAAAGACTACCAAGAGCTAAATAATAATGAAGAGTGTTAACAAAATGCCTAGGTCCAACAGGGAGATAAGTTCTAACAAAGTGCTAAAGGCTAATAACAGTTAACTGTTAACAAAATGCTAAAGGCTATAAAGAGCAAAATGGTAACAAAGTACTACAGGCTAGCATGAGTTAACTGTTGACAAAGTACTAAATGCTAGCAAAAGCTAACTGCTAACGAAGTACTAAAGACTACCAAGAGCTGTGCTAACAAATTGCTAAATACTAACTAAGAGTGTTAACAACATGCCAAGGTTTAACAGGGAGACAAGTTCTAACATAGTGCTAAAGCCTATCAAGAGCAAAGTGGTAACAAAGTGCTAAAGACTAGCAAGAGTTAACTGTTAAGAAAGTGTTAAAGCCTATCAAGAGCAAAGTGTTAACAAAGTGCTAAAGGTTAGCAAGAGTTGGCTGTTAACAAAGTGCTAAAGGCTAGCAAGGATTAACTGTTATCAAAGTGCTAAGGGTAAAAGGAAGCTAAGCACTAAAGAATGCTAACAGTACTAAAGGCTAATAAGATTCAAGTGTTAACAAAGTGCTAAACAACAAGAGGGAGTTAGTTGTTAAGTGCCAAGGGCAAACAAGAGTTAGGTGCTAACAAAGTGTTAAACGGTAACAGAGAGTGAAGTGTTAACAAAGTGCTAAAGGTTAACAAAAGCTAAGTGTTAACAAAGGTCTAAATGGTAACAGGGAGTGAAGTGCTAACAAGAGCCAAGTAACTATCAATGTGTAAAACAAGTGCTGTGCTAACAAAGTGCTCAGAATGACAGGTAACTTGGTGTTAACAAAGTGCTAAGCGGTAACAGGGAGCTAAGCTCCAAAGGGTGCTAAGGGCTAACAGAGAGCTAAGGGCTAACAGGAGTTAAGCCTTAACAATGTACTAGGAGCTAACAAAGTCCTAAGGGCTAACAAGACCTAACAAAGTACTAAAGGCCAACAAGAGCATAGTGTAAACAAAGTGCTAAGAGATAACAGGCAGGTAAGTGCTAACAAAATACTAAAGGCAAACAAAAACTAAGTGCAAACAGAATGCTAAAGGTTAACAGAGAGCTCAGTGCTAGCAAATATCTAAGGGCTAACAGTAGCTAAGTGCTACCAAACTGCTAAGTCTAATAAGAGCCTAGCCTTTAACAACATGTAAAAGGCTAAGAAGTGCTGTGCTAACAAACTCCTCTTAAGGTTTAGAGTTAAGAAATTGCTATGGATTACGGGATATACATGTGAAAGTATTGTGCATTGGCTGTACAACTGATTCATGATGCATTGTGGGTAATGTAGTGACTTTTCAGTGAATTCCATTAAGTAGTGAAAATTCAGACAGCACTGCAAAATGCCCGATTTCCTGTTTGTAGCCTGTATGTTTTATAAGAGTTCTTCGTTCCTCAGACAGGAAGGCCACACATTAATGACCTCTTCACGGATCTACGGGACGGCCGCCGCCTTCTGGACCTCCTGGAAGGCCTGACGGGGTCCGAATTGGTAAGTTTCAAATAGGGTACATAAAATATCCATAATAGATAGCTGCAGTGTAATGTGGCCTCACGTCTGGTCCGTATCACGACCAGGGGTGTCTCCGAGTGACAGTTTGAGCTCATTTTTGTACGTGCCGTACTTGCAGGCCAAAGAGCGCGGTGTCACCAGAGTGCACTCGCTTAACAATGTCAACAGAGCGCTGCAGGTCCTCCAGAAGAACAACGTGAGTCACTTCTTTGTAGTTTTAGCATTTTAGCTTTGTAGTTTTAGCACGGTACTCACGCGACTGAGTAATTGCTTGATTAATTCTGTGCTAGCCGTAGTCCAGTTTCTACGTGTTGTACTTGTAGGTTGAACTGGTGAATATCGGCGGAGCGGACATTGTTGATGGAAATCATAAACTGACTCTGGGACTGATCTGGAGCATAATCCTTCATTGGCAGGTAAAGCTAAATGCTAACAAGTAGCTAAGGGATAATGGGAGGCTAATAAGGGCTGAATGTTATCAAAACGTTAATGATGGTCTAACAAGAGTCTGAGGGCTCACAGGAGCTAATGGCTAATGAGAGAATTACAAAGACACAAGCCTAACAAGGCTAAAGATGGGTTAACAGATACAAGGTAAAGGGCTAACTGATACTAAGAAAAGGCTATGGATGATGGGCTAACAAAATCTAAGGACTAACAGGGAGCTAAGAGCTAATATGATCTAAAGGCTATCAGGTAGTTAAGGGGTAACAAGAATTTGAGAACTAACAAGGGACTGAAAGCTTAAAAGGAACTAAGCAGTAACAATATGCTAAGTCCCAGCATTTAAAAAAAGTCCCACTATTTAAAATTAGAGAAGATTAGATTCATAGTGAGAGGTGATGCTTCACAGTTTTATTTGAAGTGGAATTCTTTTCTCTCTTATTTTGACCAGCTTCAGACCATACCTTCTATTTAACGCCCCCCCCCCTTTTCTTTTTCTTTCTCTTCTCTCCCCCCCCCCGTTTTTTTTTTTTTGGTGTGTGTCCTTGTGTACTTGTGTGTATGTGTTTGTGTGTCTTTGTGATGTTCTGTCTTGTTCTGGGATAAAATTGGGAAAATGTGGAAGTCTTTAACCCATTTGCTCTCCACTGTTGGTTTTATTGTGTATGCTGATTTTGACTTCTCAATTAAAAAATTACTAAAAAAAAGAGATAATATGAGCAAGTAGCTAAGGGATAGAAAACGCCAAAAAGCTAGAAGTGGGCTAAGCACTAACAATAGGCTAAGGGCCAAAAAATAGAGCTAAAGGCTAATAAACCTCTAAGTGCCCAGAAAGTGCTAAGAGATTATATGAGCTAAATTCTAATAAGGAGCCAAGTGATAAAAAAGGGCATAAAAGCGTAAAAGTTACTAAGCGCTAACAATAGGCTAGGTGCCAACAAGGAGCTAAAGGCTAATAAACAGCTAAGTGCTAACAAAGTGATAAGAGCTGTGAGCTAAAGGCTAACAAGTAGCTGAGGGATAGAAAAGGGTATAAAAGCTAAGTGCTAAACGACTGAGTTAAAGGCTAACAAGTAGCTAAAGAATAATAACAATCCGAGAACTAACACCGGGCTGAAAGCTAACATGGTGCTAAGCGCTAACAATAAGCGCCAACAAGGAGCTAAAGACCAATAAATGGCTAAGTGCTAACAAAGTTCTCAGTGCTAACATGAGCTAAAGGCTAACAAGTAGCTTAGGGATAACAAATAGCAAACAGGAGACTACAGTGGTGTTTGAAAGTTTGTGAACCCATTAGAATGTTGTATATTTCTGCATAAATATGACTTAAAACATCATCAGATTTTCACACAAGTCCTAAAAGTGGATAAAGAGAACCCAGTTAAACAAATGAGACCAAAATAGAAAGAACAGGGAGCTATCAAAGTTTGCTCTTCACAACACATGTTTATGGAAGTGTATCATGGCACGATCAAAGGAGATTTCTGAGGACCTCAGAAAAAGAGTTGTTGATGCTCATCAGTCTGGAAAAGGTTACAAAACCATCTCTAAAGAGTTTCACTAATCCACAGTCAGACACATTGTGTACAAACAGAGGAAATTCAAGACCATTGTTACCCTCCCCAGTAGTTGTCGACCATCAAAGATCACTACAAGAGCAAGACGTGTAACCTCGCCAACTGTTACAGTTAATGGGACCTGAAGCGAGCAGCTACAGTGAGGAAACCCACCAACATCCCAGAGCTGAAGCTGTTCTCTACGGAGGAATGGGCTAAAATTCCTCCAAGCCGGTGTGCAGGACTGATCAACAGTTACAGGAATCGTTTAGCTGCAGTTATTGCTGCACAGGGGGGTCACACCAGATACTGAAAGCAAAGGCTCACATATTTTTCCACTCACTAATAATATTGTAATATAATGTAATATTAGATAATTTTCCTCAATAAATAAATGACCAAGTATAATATTTTTGTCTCATTTGTTTAACTGGGTTCTCTTTGTCTACTTTTAGGACTTATATGACTTATATGACTTATAAAATCTGATGATGTTTTAGGTCATATTTATTCAAAAGTATAGAAAATTCTAAAGGCTTCACAAACTTTCAAGCACCATTGTAAGTCTTAATAAAGTTTTGTAATGAACCAAGAACTCAGAGCTAATAAGAATGCAGTAGGCACTCGGAGCCTCGCAGGCTTGAGCAGGATTCTATTAACCCTGGCTCTCCTCTTACAGGTGAAGGATGTGATGAAGGACGTGATGGACGACTTAAAGCAGACCAACAGTGAGAAGATCCTGCTGAGCTGGGTGAGGCAGTCCACCAGGGACTACCCCCAGGTCAACGTGGTTAACTTCACCAGCAGCTGGGAGGACGGCTTGGCCTTCAACGCCCTCATCCACAGCCACAGGTGAGCGCCGGCGCCGGGGTCACCGGTGACTCATCGAGTAAGTTTTCCTGACATACGTTATTTTTGAAGGCCGGAGCTGTTCGATTGGGCTGCTGTGGTGCAGATGGACAAAGCGACCGACAGGCTGGATCACGCGTTCTCCGTTTCCCAGAAGCACCTGGGCATCGAACGACTGCTTGACCCTGAAGGTACGTGCGGGACCGGAACGACGGAATTTCCAAGAACGCGACCCGTGTACCAGTTAGAACTCGCCATTCTGTTCCCCTCTCCCAGATGTGGCCACTGCTTATCCGGATAAGAAATCTGTCATGATCTACGTCACCTCCCTGTTTCAAGTCCTGCCCCATGGGGTGAGTCTGGAGGCCGTCGAGGAGGTCGACACACTTCCTCAAACTGTCGTCTCCAAGGAGAAACACTTCCACCTGCAAACACATCAGCGTTTTTCTCAGCAGGTAAGTCTGCTTTTAAGCATGCATCATCAGTAGGAGAAATGTCATACGTTTATATTACGTCTCGAGGATCTCCGTAGGATACAATAATCTGGAATCTCCCATCCGGGGGAACAGTAATTAGTTGTAATGGCTGTAGTCTACACACACACACACACACACACACACACACACACAAGCATTGTGGAGAGGTTTAGCATGTTTGCAGGACAGCAGTTATTGATAAAGGTCCGAGTCGAGTCTCAAATCTTTGCCGTGAAAGAACAGTAATTTCTAGCACGAGTCCGAGTAAATGTTCCGAAGTCTTGGCTTTGAGTCTGAAGTGCGAGTCCAAGTAGCATCTCAAGTCTCTAGCATGAGTCCAATTCGAGTCCGGCTCAAGGCTCTTAACTAGTGAGCCTGAGTCGAGTCTCAAACCTCTACCGACCGGAGTTGGGGATCAAATCTGAAGCGTCCGAGTCCGAATTAAGTCTCTGGTATGCGAGTCCAAGGGTCTAGAGCATGGGTGTCAAACTCATTTTCACCGAGGGCCATATCTGCATTATAGATGCCCTCAAAGGGCCAGTTGTAACTATAAGACAGTAAATGTAACCAAATGTAATGTAAAATAAATGTAGCTACTCCTTAACATATTGTTAAATAACTGTTTTTTATATTATATATAATTGTTAAAGTAAACACAGTGAATACTTTGCTGCACAAACAGAGTAGCATATGTAATTCACTCAAAATAAAAAATAGGAGTCGTATATTGACGTATATAAGCCATTGACAGAAGCAAATGTGATTCAGGGGGAAAGAAACAGAAGTAAAAAATGTCGACGTACTTTATACTCTTTGATGACTGATTCGGCCTTATAACACTAAAGACATTCCGGTTTTTCCCCTTGAAGCACAAACATGTATTCGCTTTGCCATCTTTCCTGAAACTGTCTTCCATCTCTATCAATTTTTCTCTTCCTGGACATTTTTGGATCATTTGTACCACTTGTTGGGATAAACCGCTGTCGTTAAACGCTGATGTGGATACACTGCTATCCAGTGGCGAGATGCCGTCACTTCGCTGGTAACGTAATCGATATAATCCGCAATGTGTTGTGGGAAATGTATTTTATGGTGAATATACGCTTTAAAGTTGCACAGACTCATTTGACATACAAATTTTAAGCTCTCGTGGGCCACATAATATGACTTTGCGGGCCACATTTGGCCCGCGGTCCTTGAGTTTGACACATATGGTCTAGAGCATATGAGTCAAAGTCGAGTCTTAAGTCTTGAGTCAAGCTTGAACCAACTCTCTAGCATGCGCATCCGAATCCAGAGTGTTGGAATCAATTCTAGTGCGAGTCCGAGTCAATTCTTATGTCTCACATGTCTCTTAAGTCTTGGCTTAAGTGTGAGTTCAAGTAGGGTCTCAAGTCTCTAGCGTGTGAGTCCAAGTTGAGTCCGAGTCCATGCGGGTCTGAGTTGAGCCTGCAGCGTCCGAGTCAAAGCTCAAGTCTCTAACTAGTGTTCCTGAGTCGAGTCTCAAGTCTCTTGCAACCCAAGTCGGTGCTGAAACCCGTGGCATCCGAGTACGAATCAAGTCTCTGGCATGCGCATCCGAATCCAGTCTCAAGTCTTTGTAACGAGTGTAGGAATCGATCCTCGAGTTTCTAGAGTGTAAACCCGAGTCAGGTTTCCAGTCTCTAATGTGGGAGTATGAGTTGAGTCGAGTCTCGAGTCATCTGGGTCTGGAGTCGATAGCATGCATCTCTGAATCATCTCAAGTCACTTCAAGGCAAACTGGGTTTTGCTATAAGAGGGTGTAAAAGTGCTTCCCCTATAGCACTGCCTTATAAAAATGCAACTTTTGGGCAGTGTACCCCTTGGTGACAGATCGTTGACTGCTAGAATGGCTCTACGCAGATGCAGTTTCTGTGAGGGGGGCCGCATCATTCGGCTGAGAGAAGCAGACCGTTCTGTTTGGGATCCGACAACATTGCGTTTGAGTATGGGGCCCGAGACCCTTGTGGTGAGAGCTTCAATCCTGCCTTCAATGTTGCTGCGGAGCGACACACTGCCCCAACTGCTTGTGTGATGATTTGAGGAGCCATCGCATATGACAGTCATTCAACCCTAGTAGTGATACAAGGGACACTAACAAATCAGCGATATGTGCAGGACACGTGTGTAGCCAGCTTCCAACAGCAGGATAATTCTCACCCAGTTGTTTTGCTCCATTGCTCTGAATGCTAGCCATGGCGGACTTTCTTTTCTTATTTTTTGTTCGCGTGTTGTGCTTTTCATTTGGATTTATGTCTTGCAGATCACGGTCAGTGTGGCTCACAGTCAAGTACGTAGTCCTTCTCCTTCGAGCAAGCAACGCTACAAAAGCTACGCTTTCACCCAGGCAGCATATGTCCGGTCACCTGAGCAGGCGAGAAAGAACCTCACGGCAATGGTCAGTCTCAGTCTGTTTGCCCTGTGATAGTAGTGGCAACAGTTTATTTAAAAAAAAAAAAAAAGCTTTTTTGTGTCTTCTGCTTGACCTCATAAAACAATTTTGATAAGAGTGACCCCTTTCCGGTGTTGTTTGAAGTAGCCTTTACTCATATCTTTGTGAAAAAGAACGAATAAATAAAAGCTGAGGTACTCCACGAGGAAAATCCTCAAGTACGAGTTTTAAATTAACGGGTATTTAGATGTATTTAAGTATGTAATCAGTGGGTGTCCATAATGACCAGTTAGGGTCAGGTGTCTGTGATGACCAGGTAGGGTCATGTTTCAGTGATGACCATGTAGGGTCAGACATCCATAATGCACAGGTACGATCATGTGCCTGTACTGACCAGGTAGAGTCGGGCATCAGTAATGACCAGGTAGGATCAGGTGCCCAGTAATGACCAGGTACGAACAGGCATTCATGATGACCATATAGGATTAGGTTCTGCATAATGACCAGGTATGGTCAGGCATCCGTAATGACCAGGAATGTTCAGGCAACCATAATGAATGGGTAGGATTAGTCACCTGTAATGACCAGGTAGAGTCAGACTTCCATAATGACCAGGAATCGTCAGGCGACCATAATGACCACGTAGAGCAAGGTGTCTGTAATGACCAGGTAGAGTCAGGCATTCGTCATGACCAACCAGATAGAGGCAGACATTAATAATGACCAGGAAAGATTAGATGCCAGTAATGACCGTCTAATCTATGATTAGATTAATTTATGATTAGGCTGCCCCATAATGAACAGGTAGAGTCAGGCGTCTTTAATGACCAGGTAGGATTAGGTCTCTGTAACGACCAGGTAGAGTCAGGTGACCATAAAGACCAGGTTGGGTTGGTCAAGTACCAGTAATGACCAGGAAGGATTAGGTCTCTTTAATATCCAGGTAGAGTCAGGCATCCACAATAACCAGGAATGGTCAGGTGACCATAACGATGAGGTAGAGTTATGCATTTATTTGAAATGGCCAGATAGGGTCAGGCATCAGTACTGACCACAAAGGATTAGTCATTTGTAAAGACTGGGTAGGGTCAGGGTCTTGGTCTGTAATGACCTTGTAGAGACAGGTATCAGTAATGACCAGGTATGGTCAGATGCTCATAATGACCAGGAAGGGTCAGGTATCAGTATTGACCAGTTAGGCACAGGTGTCTGTAATGACCAGGTAGTGTTGGGCTTCAGTAATGACCAAGTAGGATCAGGTGCCCAGCAACGACCAGGTAGAGTGATGCATCAGTAATGACCAGGTACAATCATGTGTCCGTAATGACCAGTTGAGGTCAGGCATCCGAAATGACCATGTATGGTTAGGTGTCCGTGATGACCAGTTAGCGTCAGGTGACCATAAAGACCAGGTTGGGTTCTTCAAGTACCAGTAATGACCAGGAAGGATTAGGTCTCTTCAATATCCAGGTAGAGTCGGGCATCCGCAATAACCACGAATGGTCAGGTGACCATAACGATGAGGTAGAGTTATGCATTTATTTCAAATGGCCAGATAGGGTCAGGCATCAGTAATGACCATAAAGGATTAGTCATTTGTAAAGACTGGGTAGGGTCAGGGTCATGGTCATCCGTAATGACCTTGTAGAGACAGGTATCAGTAATGACCAGGTATGGTCAGATGCCCATAATGACCAGGAAGGGTCAGGTATCAGTATTGACCAGGTAGGCACAGGTGTCTATAATGACCAGGTAGTGTTGGGCTTCAGTAATGACCATGTAGGATCAGGTGCCCAGCAACGACCAGGTAGAGTGATGCATCAGTAATGACCAGGTACAATCATGTGTCCGTAATGACCAGTTGAGGTCAGGCATCCGAAATGACCATGTATGGTCAGGTGTCTGTAATGACCAGGTAGCGTCAGGTGTCCATTACAACCATGGCTTTCACTGTTTTGGTAACCAGTTTGCTTGGGAAGATGTGGGCGAGTTTGCAATGAGGAAAGTAACGAAGTTTATACTTCGTTACTCTGCACCACTGCCCTTTTCAAACTGCTTAGTCAGACTGGGGCCAGTGTTTCACATGGCTGCTTATCTTCACAGCACATCTCCTCAAAGTGCCCTCTCTCACATCCTGTTTACATTTGTCCCTTACCATGGGTGCAGCAAGGAAGTTGAATCTCTCAGTATCAAGAATACTTTGGCCCAGAAAGCCAAGAATACTAACACAAAACACAACAAGGTCAGGAGACTCAGGATCGTTATTGGCCTGAATGGGTCACCTCAGTGGAGGGCAAGGGAATTACGCTATGCAATTCGAGCGCCTACAAAAAATTCTCAGTATCACAAAAGTATTACTTGTACTTGTTTTGTTATGCTGTTGTGTTGTGCTGCAGTGATTTAAAATGACCTTTCCGTGTACTTCTGCAGTCATCAGAAAGTCCAGTGGATATGCCGACGGCGGCCGGCCCTCTTCAGCATGGCTCGAACCAGCTCGAGTGTTACCAGAAATCCTTGGAAGAGGTTCTGACATGGCTTCTGTCTGCTGAGGATAGCCTGCAAGCTCAGCCACTCATTTCCTCTTTCGTAGAAGAAGTGAAGGAACAGTTTTACACTCATGAGGTAAGAACTGGAGCAGTATGATGTAATTATACGTCAACATGTGAGACTACTCCGAATAGTAAAAGATTAGCTGCTGATTAGGGCTAGGCATCAATAGTAGGATTAGGTGCCTCGTAAAGAGCGGGTAGAGTCAGGTATCAATCATGACCAGGATGAGTCCGGTATCAGTAATAAAAAGGTAGAGTCAGGGGTAATGACCAGGGTGGGTCAGTTGTCCATACTGACAAATTAGAGTCAGGTAGCAGTAATGACCAGGTGGGTCAGGCATCCGTTATGAACATGCAGAATTAGGTGTTCGTAACAACCAGGTAGAGTCAGGAATCTGCAATGACCAGGTAGAGTCAGGTGCTATAATGCGCAGGTATGATTAGGCTGCCCCATAATGAACAGGTAGAGTCAGGCATCTTTAATGACCAGGTAGGATTAGGTCTCTGTAACGACCAGGTAGAGTCAGGCACCATTAAAGACCAGGTAGAATCAGGAGGTGTCAGTATTGACCAGGATGGGTCAAGTAACAGTAATGACCAGGTAGACTCAGGAGCCGTAATGAGCAGGTAGGATTAGGTGCCCCATAATGACCAGTTAGAGTCAGGCATAAATAATGACCAAGTAGAGTCAGGTGTCCGTAATGACCAGAACGGGTCAGGCGTCCTTAATGACCAAGTAGAATTATTTGTATGTAACAACCAGGTAGAGTCTGGAATCTGTATTGACCAGGTAGGGTGAGGCACCCATAATGACCAGATAGAGTCAGGTGTCAGTGAGGACCATGGTGGGTCAGGCATCTGTAATGACAGGGTAGGATTAGTTGCCTTTAATGACCGGGTATGGTATGACATCTACAGTGGGGCAAAAAGTATTTAGTCAGCCACTGTGCAAGTTCTCCTATGTAGAAAGATGAGAGGGGTCTGTAATTTTCATCATAGCTACACTTCAACTATGAGAAACAAAATGAGATCTCCTGTAGAGCAGTGATGTTTTGGGGCAACACAGACTTTCAACTACCTCCACAAATTTTCTATGGGGTTGAGGTCTGGAGACTGGCTAGGCCACTGCAGGACCTTACAATGCTTTTTATGGAGCCACTCCTTCGTTGCCTGAGTGGTGTGTTTGGGATCATTGTCATGCTGGAAGACCCAGCCACGTTCCATCTTCAATGCTCTCACTGATGGAAGGAAGATTTGGCTTAAAATCTCACGATACATGGCCCCGTTTATTCTTCCCTTACCACGAATCAGTCGTCCTGCAAATTATGCAGACAAACAGCCCCAAATGCTTCTCAGTAGGTATGGTGTTCTTGGGATGCAACTTGGCTTTCTTCTTCCTCTAAACACAACGAGTTGAGTTTTTACCAAAAAGTTCTATGTTGGTTTCATCTGACTACACGATATTCTCCCAATCCTCTTCTGGATCATCCATATGCTCTCTGGCCAAACTTCAGACGGGCCTGGACAGTGTTTACTGGCTTAAGCAGGGGGGCACGGGCACACGCCTGGCACTGCAGGATTTATGAGTCCCTCCCGGCGTAGTGTGTTACTGATGGTAGCCTTGTTACTTTGGTCCCAGCTCTCTGCCAGGTCATTCATCAGCGTCTCTACGTGTAGTTCTTGGGATTTTTGCTCATCGTTCTCATGATGATTTGGACCTTTTGGCGCCCCACGGGTGAGATCTTGCATGGAGCCCCAGATCGAGGGAGATTATCAATGGTCTTGTATGTCTTACAATTGCTCCCACAGTTGATTTATTCACACCAACCTGCTTGCCTATTGTAGATTCACTCTTCCCAGCCTGCTGCAGGTCTACAATTTTCTTCCTGGTGTCCTTCGACAGCTCTTTGGTCTTGGCCGTGATTGAGTTTGGAGTCTGACTGTTTGAGGCTGTGGACAGGTGTCTTTTATACAGATAACGAGGTCAAACAGGCGCCATTAATACAGGTAACGAGTGGAGGACAGAGCTTCTTAAAGAAGTAGTTACAGGTCTGTGAGAGCCAGAAATCTTGCTTGTTTGTGGGTGACCAAATACTTATTTTTCACCATGATTTACAATTAAATTCTTTAAAAATCCTACAGTGTGATTTCCTGGATTTTTATCATCTCTCATAGGTGAATTGTACCTATGATGAAAATTATAGACCTCTGATTGGTCACATGTAATGACCTGGTAGGGTCCGGCATCAGTAATGACCAGGTGGAGTCATGTATCCATGATGACCAAGTAAGGTGAGGCTGGGTCAGATGTCTGTAATGACCAGGTAGGGTCAGCTGCTCTGAATGACCAGGTAGAATCAGGCACCCATAATGACCGGGTACTATGAGTCACTTGTAATGTAGGGTCAGATGCCTGTAATGACCACATTGTATGGTATTAGAAATGAAAAGTGTGAGTCAAGTGTCCATAATGACTAGATAGAGTCAGGGATCAGTAATGACCAGGAAGGGACAGGTATCCATAATGGCCAGGTCAGGTCAGATGTTTGTAATGGCCAGGTGTGGCTAGGCATCTTTAATGACCAAGTAGAGTCAGGTGTCTGCAATGAACAGGCAGAGTCAGGTATCATTAATGACTGGGATGGGTCAGGGGTCCATAATGACCAAGGTAGGATTAGACACTCTGTAATGACCATGTAGTATCAGGAATCAGACCAGGGTGGGTCAGGCTGCTGTAATGACTACAAAGGGTCAGGGACGAAAATGACCTGCTAAAATGAGGCATCGATAATAACCAGGTAGAATGAGGTATCAGTAATGATCAGGCAGGGTCAGCCACCCAAAATGACCAGGCATTGCCAGGCATCAGTAATGACCAGGGTGAGTCAGGCATCCATCACGACCAGGTAGAATTAGGTGTCCATAATGACAAAGTAGGGTCAGGCATCTGTAATGACCAGGTAGAGTCAGGCACCCATAATGACTAGGAAGGAGTAGGTGCCCTGTGATGAACATCAGGGTTCTCTGGCGCATGTTTGGGTTTGCCTGAGGCTCACGATTCTCAGTGGTCCCCTCCTTGTGTGTTTGTGTTCATAGGGTTACATGATTGACTTGACTGCCCACCAGGGCAGCGTGGGTGGAGTGTTGAAAGCAGGCAGCGTTCTGTTGGCTGAAGGTCAGCTCATGGAAGACGAGGAGAATGAAATTCGCGAGCAGATGAATCTGTTAAACTCTCGCTGGGAACATCTGAGAGTGGCCAGTATGGAACGGCAGAGCAGGTGAACAGTAACGTGGATTTACGAAAAACGCGTTTTGTCGAAAGATAAATTATTGCTTATAAGGTTTCCATTTTTTGCGATGGAACGATAATGGATTGACGCACCGCCGGGGGGGCGGAGAACTGAGTGGAGTACTGAGCACAAATTCCTTATTGTGTTTGATTTGATGTTGTGCAGGCTTCACGAGGTGTTAATGGACCTGCAGAACCAACAGCTGCGACAGCTCACCACCTGGTTAGATGTTACCGAAGCTCGGATTAAACGAATGGAAGCCAAGCCTTTAGGTCCTGAACTGGAGGACTTGAAGCAACAAATTGAAGAGCATAAGGTGTTGCACATTTTTGTCTACGTTGATATTTGATGATAACATGTCTAGATTCATTGTCGCACCAAGCCTGCTCAGGTCTGTCAAGATGGAAGAAAACCTGGGTTGCACAGCGAAGCAAACCAGTACTCCACAGCCAAGCCACCCTGGTTCACTTTACTGTGTCTGGTGTCTTAATGGTTGAGTTGCGCTTTGAGTTGGCTTCCAGGATGTTATCCTGGCAGTGACTCCATGTTCTGTCTGTGTCCCTTCTTTAACGGTGTTGGCCTGGCGAGGACTCTCACCCTCGGGTTCCCTTCTGATTCTGGGATACGAAACAGGCTGGCTCAGCAATGTAAACCAGTTGCTTGGCGAATTTTGAGTTGGCGAGGACTCTTGTCGGTGGGTTCTCTACCAGATTCTAGAGTGTTGGCCTGGTGAGGACGCTTCCCACTGGGTTCCATCCCAGATGTTCCTATGAACAGTGTTCTCTCCTTCCAGGTTGTTTGAAGGTCAAGTACCCTTGCCACTGGGCTCCGTTCCAGTTCTAGAGTACAAACCAGGGTGGCTCAGCACTGTGAACCAGTGCTCTACCACAGAGGTAGAGGTGAGATACGAGTTGTGTTTTGAGTTGTTGAGGACCTTTGCCATTGGGTTGTGTACCAGATTCCTGGGTGTTGGCCTGGTGTGGATTTTTGCCACTGGGTTCCATCCCAGTTTCTCCTGTGGCCAAAGTTCTCTACTTCCATATTGCTGACCTGGCGAGGATCGCCATACTGCAGAACCACAATGGTTTATTTCCCACTTCTTTTGAGGTGGGGTACGAGTTGTGTTTTGAATATGTGAGGACACTTGCCACTGGGTTCTGTACCAGCTTCCAGGTTGTTGGCCTGGTGGGGATTCTTGTCACTGGGCTCCATTCCAGTTCTGGGATTCAAACCTGGGTGGCCTAACACATTGAGCCAGTGCTCTAGCATAGAGCCTCAGTGGTTCATGACTCACTTCATTTGAGGTGCCGTACGAGTTGTGTTTTGAGTTGGTGAGGACTCTTGCCACTGGGTTCTCTACCGGGTTCTAGGGTCTTGACCTATCAAAGTACCTTCTGAGTTCCATCCCAGATCTTCCTGTGGCCAGTGTTGTCTCTTTCCAGGTTGTTGTCCTGGCAAGGACCTTTACTACTGGGCTCCGTTCCAGTTCTGGGATACAAACCAGGGTGGCTCAGCACAGTGAACCAACGCTCTACCACGGAGCCTCAGAGGTTCATAACCCACTTCATTTGAGGTGCGATATGAGTTGTCTTATGAGTTGGTGAGGACTCTTGCCACTGGGTTTGGTACTGGATTCTAGGACACTGGCCTGGTGAAGACTCCTGACAGCAGATTCTGTCCCAGTTGCGTGTGTCCAAAGTCCCCAGCTTTCAGGGTGTTGGCCTGGTGAGGACAGTTGCCAATGGGTTCTGCCCCAGTTCTATATGTGTCCAAAGTACTTCCAGGGTGTTGAGAACTCTAGCAGTTTGGTTTTGTTCCGGTTGTGGAAAACAAACCACGGTGGCTCAGCAACGCCCTACTGCAGAGCCATACTGGTTCATATTCTATCTCTGTCAAGGTGAAGTTTGAGATGTTTCAAGTCGGAAAGGGTTACAGTGTGTTGTCTTTCAGTATGGTGGACTCCTTGCCCCCTGTTCTGTCTGTCTGTTCTTGAGTTTTTGCCTCCCCAGGGGCTACCAAGTTACACTGTATTAAATGCCATGACATTGAGTATTCCAGATTTCCCTCCCATGAAATAATTTCATGTACATCGTTTCTAAAGCTTTTGCAAGAGGATCTGGAAATGGAGCAGGTCCAAGTCAACTCTCTGACTCACATGGTGGTAGTGCTGGATGAGAACAGTGGAGACAGTGGCACGGCAGCACTGGAAGAGAAACTACAGGTGAATGTTTATATTTGGATCATAAAGCCTATGAACTAACTGTTTAATATCTGAAAGAATATCCAAATGTCCTGCCTGTTCCTCCCGTAGAGCCTTGGGGAACGATGGGCAGCCATATGCAAGTGGACAGAGGACCGCTGGATCCTGCTGCAGAAGATTTTGATTAGTTGGCAGCAGTTCACCGAGGAACAGGTACAAAGTTCAAGTCAAAGCTGTACAAGTACTTTTCAGCCTTAATATCTGGTGAACATGCCCCCCTCCAGGTGGCGCCTCTCACTGGTTGCAAGCCTCTGGTCTAAACCAAAGTACAACCCCAATTCCAATGAAGTTGGGACATTGTGTAAAACATAAGTAAAAAGAGAATACGATGATTTGCAAATTCTTTTCAACTCCTATTCAATTGAATGCACTATAAAGACAAGATATTTCATGTTAAAACAGGTAAACTTTGTTGTTTTTTTGCAAATATTCACTCATTTTCAATTTGATGCCTGCAACAGGTTACAAAACAGTTGGGACAGGGGCAACAAAAGACTGGGAAAGTTGAGGAATGCCCAAAACACACCTGTTTGGAACATTCCACAGGTGAACAGGTTAACTGGAACCAGGTGAATGTCATGATTGGGTATAAAGGGTGCATCCCCGAAAGGCTCAGCAAGGACGGGACGAGGTTCACCACAAGTAGTCCAACAGTTTAAGAACAACGTATCTCAATATGCAATTGCAAAGAATTTAGGGACTTCATAATCTACATTCCATAATATCATCAAAAGATTCAGAGAACCTGAAGAAATCTCTGCAAGTAAGAGGCAAGGCCAAAAACCAACATTGAATGCTCGTGACCTTCGATCCGACATCATTCTGTAACGGATATTAGCACATGGGCTCAGGAACACTTCAGAAAACCATTGTCAGTGAACACAGTTCGTCGCTCCGTCTACAAGTGCAAGTTAAAACTCTACCATGCAAAGCGAAAGCCATAGATCAACAACACCCAGAAACGGTGGCAGCTTCTCTGGGCCCGAGCTGAGATGGACTGATACAAAGTGGAAAAGTGTCCTCTGGTCTGACGAGTCCACATTTCAAATTGTCTTTGGAAATCATGGACGTCGTGTCCTCCGGGCTAAAGAGGAAACAGACTGTGCAGATTGTTATAAGTGCTACGTTCAAAAGCCAGCATCTCTGATAGTATGGTGGTGTGTTAGTGCCCATGGCATGGGTAACTTGCACATCTGTGAAGACACTATTAATGCTGAAAGGTACATAGAGGTTTTGGAGCAACATATGCTGCCACCCAAGCAGCGTCTTTTTTAGGGATCCCTGCTTGTTTCAGCAAAACAATGCCAAGCCACATTCTGCACGTGTTCCAACAGCGTGACTTCGTAGTCAAAAAGTGCGGGTACTGGACTGACCTGCCTGCAGTCCAGGCCTGTCTCCCACTGAAAATGTGTGGCGCATTATGAAGTACAAAATGTGACAACTGAGACCCCGGACTGTTGAACAACTGAAGTTGTACATCAAGCAAGAATGGGAAAGAATTCCACCTACAAAGCTTCAACAATTACTGTCCTCAGTTCCCAAATGCTTATTGAGTGTTGTTAAAAGGAAAGGTGATGTAACGCATTTCAAAAATCAATAAAAAAAAGTTTATCCGTTTGAACATTAAATATCTTGTCTTTGTAATGTATTCAATTGAATATAGGTTGAAAAGGATCTGCAAATCATCATACTCTGTTTTTATTTATGTTTTACACAACGTCTCAACTTCATTGGAATTGGGGTTGTAGTTAGTCGTGATTTCATTTGTTATTGTGGTTGAAAAAGTGACTACAGCTATTGTTTTTCCATGTTTTTCAGCAAACGTTTGAGTCTTGGCTGACACAGAAGGAGCAGGTTCATCTGTCCATCCAACGCAGCGGTGCCACTGACCCCAATGATGTAGCTGCCAACCTCCGAAACCTTGCTGTAGGTGCCCGTATACTCCAGATTAGACCATGTTGATATGACATGAAGTATGGCATGACGTGTTCAGATCTGCTGCTTTGGAATAGGCCCAGCCCCCAATTCGTAGGGTACCCAGTATGGTTATGGTATGGTATGGAGTGGTATGCCTGGACAATCAGGTATACGAACCAATGCTGAGCCTCTCTTCATAACCTGTCCCTGGTGAGGTGAGGTCTCTTAGTTGCGGGGTTCCAGCAGAGTTTCCATCAGAGCAACACACAGTAACACGGCACCACCATGGGGCTCCTGACTATTGTAGACCAGGGTGAAAGGGGGCTAATAAAATGTACAGAGCAACACATGGACTACGAACGGTTTCCTTCATGTCTCACCTCACCCAAGGCGGGATATGAATCGGCGTCTCGGTGGTAGAGCACTAATTGCTTTACTGCTGGTGTTTTAATTTTAATCCTTTAAAACTTTGACGTCGGAAGGCACGTCCAGGACTCACTCCCACATCCCAGCGCTGGTGGGGTAGCATTACCTTTACTTACTGAAAACCCCCGTGTATAAAGTGGGCGTTAGTAACATTGTGGATGTTTTTACAGATCCTCAAAGCAGACCTTGAGCTCAAGAAGCAGACCATGGACAGACTTTGCTCTCTCGTTCAAGACCTGCTGTCCAAGCTGAAGCACCAGCAGGCGGCAGAAAGACTCGAGGCAAGGCTGGAGAGGCTGGCACAGCAATGGGACAAACTGGTGCAGTCGCTCCAGCTCACCAGCAGCAAGGTGGCATTTCTGTTTGAACGTCTCGCTCTCATTGAAGCGAATCGAGAGTCCCTCGGCTGTAAAGTACGTTGTGTTTCTTTTAGCTGTCGACAACCCTGACGATGACAACGCAGTCCGAGCTTACGCACACGGCTGTGGAAACCAAAGTCACCACGCACCAAAAAAAGGTGGTGAAGCAGGCAAAGGAGCGCCTGACAACCCCGCCGCCTCAAAAGAAACGGCAGATTGTGGTGGACTCGGAGCTTCGCAAAAGGTATGCCTGCTTTTCACCCTAAAAGCTAGTTCCCTATAACAACTAACAACTGAACGGATGACTTTTTTCTGAAACACCCATCTAGTAGCGCAGCAATTAGCCTTGGCATAGATTCCACTAGATGTTGGCATGGTAGGTTCTCAACGATGTCTGCCAGCCAAGTTCTCCACTATAACTCTCGGAGGATGAGGGCCATTGGCCTGGTGAGTGTCTCCAGACAACTTTTCCAGAATGGTGGAGGAAACCGTGCTCATCACAGTGGGGGGAGATGATTCCGATCAACCTTCCTTCCTATAGATGAGGCCAGTTGTGTCTGCCTAGTGCTCGGGCAGTTCAGAGACCCCGCCCAGACCCTGAGTGTATTCTTCATACATGTTTATTTTTCTCATCAGGTTCGACGTGGACTTCACTGAGATCCACAGTTTCATGACCCGCTCGGAAGCCATCTTACAGAGTCCAGAGTTCTCGGTCCCGCGCAAAGAGGGAAGTGTGGCAGAGCTCTATGAGAGAGTTCTGGTAAGTTCGCTGCGAACGGAGGCATAAATGGGATCTGATCTAGGACAGGGTGTTGTTTGTTAAGGCGACCGTTTAAAGGTGACAACCTTTTTGTTTCAATTATCTCGTAGGCAATCGATAGAGAAAAACCGGAGAAGCTCAGAAAGCTTCAGGAAGCGACGCGGTCAGCTCATGCTCTAATAGATCAGCTAAAAAGTGGTAAATGCATTTTCTGTGGTTGCTTTCAAGTTTTTATAGGATTTAGAGGGTTTGACGAATCACAGGCCACCTACTGAAGCTAAGAGGAAACAGCAGTCACAATATAAAATGGAAGTGAAGAGGCTAAGGATGGTGTCCTGCAAGGGCACCCCTGGTCTGCTTGTGCCACCACAGACTCAGTCCTCTAGACCTGAAGGAACTCTTGAGACTCAGAACGTGAAAGCCCCTGCCGAGGCGGAACAGCTGCAGAGAAGTTAAGCCTTGAGATGCACAGAACCGGACATAGGAGACTTGATCCGGGACCTCCTTCCCGGTGGAGCAGAGGCATGAACTGGCAACTCCTGCTCAACGTACCCTGAAGCAAGGGAACGCTTTGCAGCTTTGAGAATCTAACTATTCGGCAATCCCCACCTTCCCCTGGCAAAGCGTGAACAGATGGAACTGGACCTCAGAAGTGGCCTAACAGGCACTGGGCAACTTTTGACATGGACAGCATTGGGATGCAACCCAATGGCAAGAATCCTCACTGGGCCAACGCCCTGGAAGCTGGGACAGAATGGGACAGAAGAAGAAGTGAGACTCACCTTGCTACCTTGCTACACCGTAACGAGTCATTCATATCCTGCCTCTGCTGCGGCAAGGTTTGAGTTGAGAGCCTGGCCCTGCCGGATTTGTCCATGTACAGTTACTGTTTCATCATCAGGTACAGTTTCAGGCCAGGGTAGAGACCCATTCCAATGTCTCAGAGTTCCTAGGGTCATGGGTGCTGGGTCAGTGGTGTGCAAATGGACAGGGGCTGTCCCTGCTGTGACCGTGTCATGAAGAGATGCATCAGTGACAGGGGCTGCTGACGACTGTGGAATTATTGACGAATTCCTTTCTTTCGTAGACGGACACAATTCCGACGCCGTTCAGCAGGCCGCTGAGCAGCTGCATACTCGGTGGGTTGAGTTCTGTGCTCTGCTGGCTGAGCGGCTGACATGGCTGGCCTACCAGACCAAAGTACTGGCTTTCTACAATTTCTTCCAGGAGCTGGAACAAGCAGTAGCAAATTCGGAGAACTGGCTGAAAGTGCAACAGCCACCGGCGTGTGAGCCGGAGCCACTGAGGATTCAACTTGAGCGCTGCAGGGTAACTGCCAGTGTCTGTTCTCTGTGTTCATGGAGTATTGTAAGCAGCATCTGTATGTTTTTTCCTTAGTGATCAGCCCCATTATAAACTTGCTCAGGTACAACCAGTCCCTGGGAAATCCAGAGAAACTGTGAAGCATGGTGGTGGCAGCATTACTTAGTGGGGATCTGCTAGGCGGGGAAAGATGGACAGGTCATTCACCTTCCGGCATGATATTGTTCCTAAACACAAGAACCCTAATGGCTTAATGATAGGAGTTTTTCCTTGCCACTGTCGCCCTAGGCTTGCTCAATTTGGGATTGGACGTAGATATTAGGAGATAATCTAAACTTGTAAAGTTGCTTTGAGACAATGCTCCATTGTAAAAAGCGCTATATAAATAGATCTGACTTGACTTGATAGGAAGGTGAATGTACTTGAGGGGCAAGTCCGAGCCCTGACCTCAATCCGTGCTATCTTAGACCCCTCAACTAGACTAGTGGTCACCCATTGTTTTCTTATCCTTATACTTAATCATGGTGAGGGTCATGAAAAATAGTGGCTTGCAAAAGGCAGGGGCAACACTAGACAGGGCGACACTCCGCCACTTTTTTTTCCTTTGGAATGTGGGAAGAAGCCGGGGGACCCAGAGTAAACCCACAAGGAGACAAGTACAGGCGGAGACTGAGGTCGGGATAGAATTTGAGACACAGGAGCTGTGAGGTGAATGCCCCAAATTTGTGTTTGGGTCATGATAGGGCTTGAACTGACGGTCCCAGAATTCCAAGGCGTACACTTTACCACTGCACCACTGGACTGAGAGGCTGAAAGGCTTTGCGCAGTTATGGTGAGGCAAATCTTGATACAGACTGTTATGGTTCGCCATATTAAAAGCGATGACGAACCGTGGAAATAATATATAATGGGTTGGGATCCAAGTGCTGTTAGCTCCAGATGGAAGTAGTGAACCAAAATATAATAAATAAACCAAAAAAGGTACAGCGCTCGTATTCACGACCACGCTTACGACGTATCTCCACTGCGCCACTGGCGTTTCGGGTCTGCGCATGCACAGTGCGCATAAACCCGAGCGTAGCTCCCGCGAACACGTACCACGTATACTCCCGGCCAGATGCTCACTGGAGTGTGGCACGGGCGCGGGGAGTCAAAGGAACGGACTTAGAAAAAAAAGTCAAAGAGTAAATACAACTGATAAAACGACAAAAGAAAAGAAGGGACGTTGTACCGCATATACTCCCGGCCAAACGCTTGCTGGAGTGCGGTACGACTGAAGGAAATGAAGAGGACGAGACTCAAAAGGCTCAGCGTCCTCTTCAAAGCGCGATTGCAGAGGGAAAAGGGATATTTCCCCCGATCGCGGCAAGGGGGGGCAGATAGCGACTCCTAATACAGACAGTCAGATTTTTAGGAATCTGTAAATGCCTCATATTTTGACAGCCTCCCCAGTGGGTTTACATTCTTTCCTGTGCGCCAGTATTTGTTTTGCCTTGCGTTGTTGCTGTTGTGTTACCATAGTGGCACCTAGCAGTCTCCAGTCTCTGATTATGGTTATGGTTAGATTAAAGAAGGAGCTTTCATGTGGCATGAAGACTAGACTCTTGGCTTTCGCAAATCTCAGAGAGATTTTCTTCCTCTCTCCTCGCTCGGAGTGGGGTCTGAATACTCTTGCGCTTAAAGGTTAACACACCAACTCTCTATCGCCGGAATCCATGCTCGAGGGAGGGGGCGCTGTTCAGAGACTGGGTTTTTTGTAATACATGTATTTTTAAAAATGCAGTCAAATTACTCAACATATGTTTATGGGGGCACTGGCTTCCCACCACAGCCAACAGTGATCTGAGACGTGGACCTTCTGGTCTGTAGTCCAGTACCTTAACCACTAGAGAGCTAAGTGCTAACAAAGAATAGCACAAGCTTAATGCTAAAATGGCTAAGAGTAAACAGAGAGCTATGTGCTAACAAAGTGGTAAGGAATAACAAACTTGGGGCTAACAAAAGGCAAAGAGTAAACAGGAAGCTAAATGCTAACAAAGTGTTAAGGAATAACATAAGCTTGTGTTATTAATTATTACTTTGTTAGCACTCTCTGTTTATTGTTAGCCATTTTTTTATTATTGTTAGCAATTTACCCTTATCTTTGTTAGCCTTTACCTTATGTTGTTCCTTAACACTTTTATAGCACTGAGCTCTATGTTAGCCTTAACAATTTGTTAGCACTTAGCTCTCTGTTTAGTCTTAACCTTTGTTAGCCTTGGTTAGCGCACACCTCTCTGTTTACTTTTAGCCTTTAGCTTGTGTTATTTATTCAGACTCTGGCTAACAATAAAAAAAATGGCTAACAATAAACAGAGAGTGCTAACAAAGTGTTAAGTAATAACACAAGCTTATGTTATTCCTTAACACTTTGTTAGCACTTAGCACCCTGTTTACTCTTAGCATTTTGTTAGCCTTAAGCTTATGTTATTCTTAATGCACTTGGCTCTCTGTTTACTCTTAGTCTTTAGCTTGTGTTATTCCTTAACACTATGTTAGCACTTAGCTCCCTGTTAGCCATTATCCTCTTGTTGGTCCCTTGATATGTCTTGGCGTTTTGTGAGAATTTAACTTGTGGTATTCCTTAGCACTTTGATAGCATTTAGCGTCTTGTTAGCCCTTAGCCCCTTTCTAGCCTTTAGCTTGTGTTATTTTAATACTTTGTTAGCACCTAACCTCTCGATAGCCCTTAGCGCCGAGACAGCCTTTAACTTGTGTCATTCCTCTGCCTTTTGATAGCAGTTGTTTGGCCATAGACCTTTGCTAGCCTTTAGCTTGTGTTATTTTATCATTCTGATAGGACTTAGCCTCGTTAGGCCGTAGCCCCTTGCCAGCAAGGCGAGCTATGCACAATTTAGAATAACGTTCCAGTTTTGTTGCATAATGAGCGCTTGCTTCAGTTTTGTGACTCCGTGTTTCATTCTCTGTTTCTAGGATGAGATAGCTAACATGTCAGCGCTGCAACCACAAGTAGAGCAGCTGCACAAGCAACTCGAGGAGCTGAAAGAGAAAGAGGAACCACAGGATCTTTTGGACGCCGATCTAGAGACCTTGCAGGACAGCTACCAGCAGGTCCTGGAAAAACTCAAGGCCAGGGAACAACAGCTTGTGTTAAGTGAGTGATGTTTGAGTGAAGTCATCTTCTTGTTTTATGGGCCTAGTTTGAAATGCTCATGCCACATGATCATTTATTGTTTGAGGAAAATGACCCAGAATTACATATCCATGAGTGGCAAAAGTATGTGAAATTCTAGGACTAGCAGTCCTTTTGAAGGTCAAATCAGAGTTGGGCATTTTCAATCGGTGCAAGTATAATATGATATATATTGACTATCTCTTGTCTTTCTGTCCTAGTCCAGACTAGCCTTCCTCCCACACACTACAAGGATGTAACGATGGCCTTGATGGCCTGGCTACAGAAATGCGAAGACAAACTGGCGGTTCCATCCACAGCTGTAACCGAGTACCCAATCATGGACCGCCGGCTGAAAGACATCATGGTTTGTATATGACGTCTATAACAGACTTTGTATGTCTTCCCAACGCACTAATGGCCGCGGTCTTTGCAGGCGATTCAGGCAGAGCAGCAAGAGCACCAGGGTAATCTGGACGAGCTGAGCAGGATGGCTGAGCAAGTGTACCAGAAAGCTCCGCCAGAGATCGGTCAGAAGTACCGTATCGAGATGGACGGTGTGACGGCCCGCTGGAGGCATGTACGCGAGCAGCTACAGCACTGCGTGGAGAAACTGCAGGGGCACATGACCAAGCTGCAGCAGTTCCAGGTAGCTCCAGAGACTGAACAGTGAAAAGTGTCCAAAGTGCCCCCAATAGAACTATAATAATTATTTCTAACTGTATTAGAAATGATTTGTCACATGACACGAAACCCCTAACCTCAGGAGCTCTGAGACTTAGGGTCCTCAGGGGAGGGTGGTTCAGCACTGTAAACCCATCACTGATGTGCCATGCTGGTTTGTATTCTGCCTCTGGCGAGGTGAACTAATTAATTTTGCATCAGGACAGGACAGTGGCATAAGGATGAAGGAACGGTTGTTAACAGGACGGAGAGCAAACTAGGAAACAGAAAAAACTGACCGTGTGCGAAGCTGAGACTTGTCGGCCCTGGGGGGTGGCTTGGACACTGAGTTTTAGAGGGTCCTGTCAGGGGTGGGAGATGCGATCCATCCAGCCGGATGACCGCGGAGAGAGCGTATGCACCTGTGTAGATGTACAACAGTCGCGGTGTAGCTAGATAGAGTGGAAACTTAGATGAAAATACTGGGGGGCAATCACAGGAGGATTACCAGGTAGAGTTAACAGAGTTCAGAGAACAGACGAGCTGGCAGCTGAGTTCAGTAAATTCGAAATTGGAGAGGGAGTACTGTACCTGACCAGAAGGTGGCGTAGGTGCACGCCAGAAAGGAAAACAAGAATAACACAGAGAAAACAAGGCAAGAGTAACGAGCAACAAACGGGGAGAAAAAAAACGAAATCCAAAACAAGGAACTTGCGGGCCTGCTGAACCTACCCTAAAAGAGGTTTCGGTTCTGAGTTGCGAGTGCCTGGTCAGGGAATCATAGATGCGGTGGCTCTCAGAAGGACTGGATGGTCTGAGGACCCACTGTGTGGTGGTGGTGGTGGTGGCAGCAGCAGTACTGGAGCTGGCTGTGACCTGCACCACTGTAACAGCGACCCCTGCCCAGTCCAGATCGTACTTAAGCTTTGCCCTGGTGAAAGAGTAGACCTGATTTGCGCAAACCAGGGGGGATTCCCAGCTGGTAGAACCGACGCATATTCCAAGAGATCCCTTTGTCAGAGGTGGGATACGAACCTAATTGGCTCAGTTGGTACAGCCCTGGAAGTAATCTTCCCACTGTGACCCTAGGTCAGAACAAGAGTCAAAGTGTGGCATTGCCAACATAAGGCTGCCCCCATCATGGCAAGCCTTCACGTATTCCCCAAACGCCTTGTCATTTCAGAGTGACACCAAGACCCTGCAGAAGTGGATGTCTGAGGTTGATGTTTTCCTGAATGAGGAGTGGCCGGCTCTAGGAGATTCCGAGGCTCTGGAGAAGCAACTGGAACAGTGCATGGTGAGTCCCGTCACTGTCCCCCCACTGCATGCCAACCCCTCATTCCAGTCCGGAGAGCCCTTTCCTCGTCAAATTAAAGGTCTTATTTTGTTTGCCAGGCCCTTGTGAACGACATTCAGACAGTCCAGCCAAGTCTGGACGGTATCAACGAGGTGGGGCAGGCCTTGAGGAGGGATGCCGAGCCACCGTTCGCAAACCAGATCCTGAGGATCCTTGAGGAGCTCAATGCTCAGTGGGAGCTCATTTGCAAACAGGTAATGATAGGGATTCCTAATGTAAGTTCTAATAGAACTATAATATACTGCTCAAAAAATTAAAGGGGAACACTTAAACAACACAATATAACTCCAAGTGTTCCCTTTTATTTTTTTGAGAAGCAGATGTTCCCTACCCTCTTCTTCTGCAGCCATGCCTTTGTAATGGGTGCAACATGTGTCGCTGTACTTTTCTGCTTTAATGCTGTCATCACAGAAGTGGAAATGACCTTTGCCAAGGGCCCTGACTCAACCCTGTACCCCAGGCCCTGTCTAACAGCCTGTCTTTTCGCCTTGTTGCTATTTCTTCCAAAAAAAAGACCTGTTATCCTGATCGGTCTGATCACAATACACGTTTTCACTGTGTGATGGTCCATCCCAGATGCCTCCGAGGTCACAGACGTCGATGCCTCCTCCGGGCATGGTTGACACAAGGCATCTTCTTTTGCACAGTGATGTTTTAAGTGGCATTTGTGAATGTAACTCCGTAATGTGGTGCTTGTTAAAGGTTTGCCAAAGCAATCCCTTGTGGTTATATCAGCTATTGATGGACGCTCAGAAGTTGTTACCTCAGCCCCACCCTGTGTGTTTTCCTTAGGCATATGCCAAAAAATCAGCACTGAAAGGTGGTCTGGACAAGACAGTGAGCTTGAAGAAGGAACTTCAGGAGATGCAGGAATGGATCACGCAGGCAGAGGAAGAATACCTAGAGAGTGACTTTCAGTATAAGACACCAGAGGAACTCCATAAAGCGGTGGATGAACTGCAGGTTTGTGTCCGAAGTGTTCGAAGCTACACGTTCTACTCACCATGTGGCCGTGAGAACAGCCATGTCTAAAATACGTCAGATGCACTTTTATATTTCCTCAGAGAGCTCAAGAAGAAGTGCGCCAGAAAGAAGTAAAGGTTAATCATCTGACCGAAAAAGTAAACAGCTTCTTCACCAAGGCTCCTCCGGCAGCCCACGCCGCCCTAAAGGCTGAGCTCGATGTTTTGACCTCCAATTACCAGCGCCTGTGCAGTCGCCTCGACGGGAAGTATAAGACGTTAGAGGTAAGCAGCCGAGCTGCGGGACTTTTAGAACTGTGCTTCTGAATGTGGGATTCATGATTTCATCAAACCTAATGCGGAGTGTGTATTCTCGAACCCAATCGCAGGAAGTCTGGGCTTGCTGGTGCGAACTGCAGTGCTATCTGGATCAGGAAAACGCTTGGATGGATCTGCTTGAGCAGAAGCTGGCGACGGAGAATTTCCAAGGGGAGACGGACAAAATAGCCGAGGCTTTGCACGTACGTGTTTCGAACCTTGGAGAGAACACATCTGTCCGTGTCTCTTTACTTGCATTACTAGGGGTCAGCACGGTGGTGGGTGGAAAAGAGAAATTGGATATATCCATATTGCTCTGGCCACAGATCGAATGGAGGCTATCACTAGCCTACAGCGCTCCTCCCTCTGACAAGGGGAATTTGGCATACGGCTGTCATGTCGGGACACCCCTGGTCTCGGAATCTCTGACGGACCTAGCAAGGAGGAACTTTGGGACTTGGGACTGATGGAACAGAAGCTGCTGTGTGTTTCCTGAGGTTCCACCATGCAAAGGGCCTTCCGAGTCTTAGAATTCCTTGTGTCTTGCCGTCAGGGTCACTGAGGTGTTCAGCTGCCACTGTTTGTACTGTTTAATGTCTGTTCCTGTCTTTTTGTCCTTTCCAGTCCTTGAAGATGTTTGTAAAGGAACATCCCGACTACAACCGGCACCAAATACACGAATTGGCCCAGACCCTCATGGACGGCCGGGTCCTCGATGAGCTCATTCATAAAAATGTGGAAGATTACGACAATCGCTGGGACGAGCTCATGCAAAGAGTACGGGTTTGCATCGATCAGCTTCCGCGGGACTCGTTTGAGGCCGAAAAGCACGTCTCATGCTTTTTTTTCTTTATTCGATCTCAATTGCAGGTGTTAGAGCGGCAGCGGGAGCTGGAGAAAAGCTTGCAATGGGTGCAGGAGAATGACAAGACGCTATCCCTTATCCAGGAGTCCCTAAAGGCGGCCGATCGTCACTTGACTGCTTATCTTGCAGACGGCATAGACGCTGCTCAGATACCTCAAGAAGCGCAGGTACATTTGTTTTGCTTGTACGCAGAAAACTGCGTACATGTACAGTTACATTACATTACAATACACACACACGCTCCAACTATACACTTCACCTGACACACACAACGCACCACACCACACACACTTGACACACACTAAGTTCTGAGATACAAACTTGCATGTGGCCAAAAGTATTGGGACAGAAACCCACACCTGACCAAAAGTAATGGGACGCAAACCCATACGCCACCAAAAGGGTTGGGACGCATGCCCAAACGCAGCTAAAAAGTATCGGGATGCACACCTGTACGGGACCAAACGTATTGGGATGCACGACCGAACGCAGCTAAAAGTATTGGGACGCTTGCTCGAACTTGGTAAAAAGTTTTGGGATGCAAACCCGCACATGACCAAAAGTACTGGGGCACATGCCCGAATAGGGCCAAAAGTATTGGGACGCATGCTCGAACTTGGACAAAAGTTTTGGGATGCAAACCCGCACATGACCAAAAGTACTGGAACACATGCTCAAACTTGGCCAAAAGTATAGGGACGCACACCCAAACATGGCCAAAAATATTGGGACGCACGGCCAAACACACACGTCACCAAAAGTATTGGGAGGCATGCCCGAATGCGGCCAAAAGTATTGGGACGCATGTCCGCACGTGACCAAAAGTATTAAGACACACCCCCGAACGCGGCAAAAAGTTTTAGGACAGCCACCCACATGCGGCTAAAATTAATGGTTTGCAAACCTGCACACAGCCAAAAGTATTGGGGTGCACACCCGAATGCAGCCAAAAGAATTGGGTTTTCATCTAGTATCTATGTTCATATAATTCATTGTAATTGTTATGACTTTTAAATGGTTGTTAAAGCGAATGTACATTGATTGGATGGTCATTAAACGGCACTCAACTGTAGAATGCTACCACATTTCTTTTGCTGCCTTTCAAGACTGCAATTCGGTCAGCAGGTGTTGCCAGGGTTTCTCTCATACTAGCTTTCTGTCATTCTGACGTGAATTAGATGTATATGAGACAGATTTTAATTCGTTCCAGAAGGCACGTCGAAATGATGAGTACCCCACCAAGACAATTTGTCCCATAAGGTATAATGTAAAGCGGAAGAATCCATTCCAGATCCCTAGAAAATACACAGTGTATAAGGCATTATATGTGTTAATGGACTTGTATTGCATACTTAAGCACTATAATATACACACAGACAAAAAAAGCTAAACAAAAAAAACACAAAAACAACTAGAAAGTGCAGTTCTTGCAGAAACTGCGAGTGTGTTGCGGCAGTGCGTGCCCCTGCGACGTGCATCGGGGGCATCAAGTATGTAGGTGGAAAATCGACTGTAGTCATTGGCCGTTTCTCAATATGCATGCTTGTCTGTGCTTGTGTTGTCGTGTACTTGTGAAACGTCATCAGTCGCAGCCCAAGCACTGTTGCATTTCTAACTTCGCATCTAACCAAGTACGCTCCAAATCCCCGGATGTGTTGTCGATCCGCCCATATTACCGAGGATGCATCAGAGCAGGTCTTCAACAGCGAAATATCCCACAATGCATTGCCGGCTCGGTAATGGCGGATGAGAGGATTCCCAACTGGATGTATAATTTCTAAAGTAATACTGTTATTGTGTCACAAAATGAAGTTATAAGAGTTGTTTAGGCGAGAATGTAGTTGTTTAAAATTCAACTATGCGGTCAGTTTAACAGTCAAGAGAAAGCTTCCATAAAAAACTGCTCGGACGATTTCGGAGCTGTGACGTAAAGTTATTGACGTATTTATTATGCATTATATTTATTATTTGTTCAGCCTGTATTCTAAATATGAGTTGTCTGATATACATTGAAGTTCATAATTAAATTCCCTTCTAAAACCAGCCTAGTTTGCTGCTGGCTTGTGTTTGGGAAGGTTTCTATTGATGCTTAAATGCGATCGGTCCGTTGTTACACGTACATTAAACTCTTCAAAGGACAGTAAAAGATCGGAGCACGTGTTCCACCACTGACAGGCTTTATACAAGATGTTTTAGTATTTTATGTAGTTGTAAAAAGCAAACCGTGTTGGCTCCATATCCAAGTACGCTGCTGTTCCAATTGCAGAATATCCGAAGTGCGTCCTCCCTTCATCTGGAGAATGTAGTCGCAATTATAACTTCCTACTCCAGACTTAGGAAGTATGCAAGTCCGAGCTTGGCGTACTTGGTATTGAGAAACGGCCGTAGTGTCATCTTTACTGCATTTTATATTAATCTCTACATTATTCTGTCATGCCGATGTACTAAAGCGATCTAGTAATGATCAAGCCTTCAGCTGTGACGTCTTTTTTTAAACGCGCACAGAACTGAAACGCGAGAAGTAGACCTAGTCGTGAACAAATCGTCATAACTCGAAACACAATTTGTTTACGGAAGAAATACTTGGATGATTTATGAAGGGGAAGTATCTCTACCATTTGCAGTTTAAATGGAGTTTCTAGGTGAAAGTATCAGGATTTTAGACACGTTTGTTCAGTGAAAAAGTGAATTAATCGCCTTTGACTTCAAGCTACAGTGGTACACTCTAGGTCGGGCCATAGAGAATGAATGGAGTGATTTTTAAGGAGTGATAGAAAGTGTTGAAAGAGTGCAATCTGTGCGAAACTTCACCTGAGGGTTCTTGGTGAACCCAGGTCTGACCATCCCGAAGTTCGTGTTTATAGGTCAAAAATTGACCGAGTTATGGCAGTTTTAAAAAAAATCCCATGCAAGTGAAAGGGACTTTTTTTCGCAGAAATGCAAGTGTAGCGTGCGAATGCAACAACATTTCTCTTAGCTATGAACAAGCACACTTCTCCGGAACATGTCGGACGTTTTGGTGTTTGTCCCGTGTCGATATCTCGAAAACTGTAGGAGGACATACTGCGGAAAAATAGAAATCGAAGAACAATAGTGTTTAATAGTGTTTAATAATTCAAAATTGGACTTTGCTCACCACATACCACTCTTCACTATTATCGCTTTTTTTCCTTTGTGACCTCACCAACTATTACACTCCTTGCTCTTGGAGTGATCTTGTTGGTCGACCACTCCTGGGGAGGGTAACATTGGTCTTGAATTTCCTCCATTTGTACACAATCTGTCTGACTGTGGATTGGTGGAGTCCAAACACTTTAGAGATGGTTTTGTAACCTTTTCCAGCCTAATGAAAATCAACAACTCTTTTTCTGAGCTCCTCAGAAATCTCCTTTGTTCGCGTATAATATTTTTGTCTCATTTCTTTAACTGGGTTCTCTTTATCTATTTTTAGGACTTGTGTAAAAATGTGATGATGTTTTAGGTCATATTTATGTACAGCACCTTCTCCCAAGCACTCTCTCTAAAATAACAAATTACCTTGAGTACATTGCATATAGCCCATTATACGTACTGGAACCGCATTGTCTTTAGAGAGGAATACAGGTTTTTGTTTGGGATCCGTCGAGGGTCGGGTTTGAGAGGGCCCTAACAGATCAGCCATTTTTGGCTTCAAGGAAACGGATGGCAGCACTCAAAATACACTCAAGCTCGGTGGCATTATGATGCGGGGAAGTTTACTGGGATTCTAATGAAATGCGGCATCCTTCTGTTTACAGAAGATTCAGGCTGAACTGAGTGCTCACGAGTCAGCCCTGGACGGCATGAAGAAGTCGGGCGGCTCTGACGCATCAGAGAAGTCGAGGACCGAGATCGACTCCACATACGTGAGGATTCCCGAATTATTCTTCTTCTTCCACCGTTAACATGTGAAACGCTTTCGCCATCGTGCGAGTGCAATGTTCTTTTCTTTCTTTGCCCTAAGGTCAAATTAATGGGGGTTAAGGCCAAGTTTCGACTCTTCCAAAAGCCGGCCAACTTTGACCAGCGCTTGAAAGAGTGCGAGCACACTCTGGAGCAGGTGAAGTCACAGCTGGGGGTGCTCAACATCCACACCGCAGAGCAGGAAGTGGTGCAGTCCCAGCTGGAACAGTGCATGGTGGGTGTTGTGTTGTTATTTGCAGGCCTGGGGAAGAACGTCAATGTCATGTCATGGTGTTAATGACTGGAGAATGTTATAGACTAATTTACTGACGCGTGATTTGACTAGACACACAAAACGTGACTTGGACTCGACTCAAGACTCGACTGGGATTTGCATGGTAGAGACTCAAGACTCAACAGGAACTTGCTTGACAAAGATTTGAGACTCGATGTGGACCCGCCGGCCAGAGATTTGAGACTTCGACTCACTCACTAACTAGAGATTTGAGATTTGAGAGTCGTATGCTACAGACTCAACTCGACTCGACGAAAGACTTGATTGAGACTTGCTCGCTAGAGATTCCAGACGCAGACTTGGACTCTCTCGAAGGAGATTGACGACTCGACTAGGAGTCACACAGCGTAGATTTGTGATTCAACTGTTCTCGCCTTGCCAGGCACTCAAATCTTAACTCAAACTTCTACTCGCACTCTAGAGACTCAAGCCTTGACATAAACTGATTTGCATGTCATTGTGTAAAATAAGCTGTAGTTGTCCTGTGCCCTTAGCAGAGAAACACCCCCAAAGCATAATGTTTCCACCAGTTGAGTTTCCTCCAGTTCCAGTAGAGTTGATGCCAAAGAGCTTGAATTTGATCTCATCTGACCACAGCACCTTCTCCCAAGCACTTTCTGAATCATTCAGGTGTTCATTGGCAAACTTCAGACCGGCTAGCACATGTGCCTTCTTGAGCAGGGGGAATTTGCTGGCATTGCAGGATTTTAATCCATTAAGGTGTACTGTGATACCAATGGTTTTGTTGGTGACTGTGGTCCCAGCTGCCTTGAGATCATTAACGAGCTCCTCCCGTGTAGTTGTAGGCTGATCTCTCACCTTTCTCATGATCCTTGATACCCCACGAGGTGAGATCTTGCATGGAGCCCCAGACCGAGGTCCATTGATGGTCATTTTGTGTTTCTTCCATTTTCTAACAATTGCACCAACAGTTCTCTCTTTCTCACCCAGCTTCTTGCTTATGGTTTTGTAGCCCATTCCGACCTTGTGCAGGTCTACAATCTTGTCTCTGACATCCTTAGACAGCTATTTGGTCTTGCCCTTGGTGGAGGGGTTGGAGTATGATTGATTGATTAATTCTTTGGGCAGGTGTCTTTCTACAGGTGACAAGTCAAGACATGTGTCTTTAATGCAGGTAGCGAGTTGAAATTAGGGGTATCTAACCGGTCTGTGGGAGCCAGGACCCTTAATGGTTGGATGGGGATCAAATACTTATTTCAGTGAAATGCAAATCAATTCATATATTTTATATAATGTGATTTTCTGTATTTTATTTTCGATATTCTATTTATCACTGTTAAAATGAACCTACCATGAACTGTTCATTTCTTTGCCAGTGGGCAAGCTTACATAATCAGCGAGGGATCAAATACTTATGTCCTCCACTGTACATATTGTAGAATCAAGACTAGACTGGGACTCACTTATTAGATTTGAAATTCGACTCTGACTCGTTTGCTAGAGACCTGAGGCTCAGCTTGGACTTGTCTGCTAAAGACTCAAGACTCAACTGGGAATCGCACTCGATTCAGAGACTCGACTCAGACTTGAGACTGGACGAAGACTTGCGTGATAGAGAACTGAAACTTGACTGGGACTCTTGCTAGAGATCTGAGACTCGACTGGGACTTCACATGCTAGAGACTTGAGAATCGAATGGGAATCGAACTTGCACGCCAGACACTTGATGCTTGACTTGGACCCGAATTCTAGAGAATCGAGACTCGACTCAGACTCGACTGTGACTCACTTGCTTGAGACTCAGGATTCAACTTGAGAACTGACTGGAACTTGCATGCTAGAGAATCGAGACTTAAGTTGGACTTGCACGGTATAAACTCACGATTCAACCGGGCTTGTATGCCAGACACTCAATGCTCAGCTTGGACTCACATGCGAGAGAATCGAGACTCACCTGGGACTTGCTGACTAGAAACTTGAGACTCGAGTTGGACTCTTGTGCTACAGACTCGAGACTCAAGTTAAACGTGCATGCTAGAGACTCGAGACTCCACAGGGACTCGCTCTCTAGAGACTTGAGACACGACTCAAACTTGCTGTAGACTCGACTGTACTGGGACTCACTTGTTATAGTTTCGAGACTCAACTGGGACTTGCACTCTAGGGACTCGAGACTTCAGTTGGGCTTGCACGCTAGAAAATCAAAACTCACCCATAACTTACATGCTACGGAATCAAGACTGGAGCGGGACTCGCTTGTTATTAGATTCGAGACTGGACTTGGACTCACATGCTAGAGACTTGAGACTGGACTTGGACTCGCACTCTAGGGACTCACAACTCTACTGGGACTCGCTCGCTAGATAATGAAGACTTGAATGGGACTCGCTTTGCCAGAAACCTGGGACTTGACTTGGACTCGCATTCTAGACGCTCGACCTTGCATGCTATAGACTCAGGACTCGACTGGCGTCTCGAAACTCTTAATCGGCGTTTTAACACGGTTCTTGTACTTACATATTTTTGTTTTCCTTTGCAGAAGTTCTATAAGACCCTAAGTGAAGTGAAGTCCGAGGTGGAGACAGTGATCAAGACAGGACGGCAGATTGTACAGAGGCAGCAGACGGAGCAACCCAAGGAACTGGACGAGCGCTTGACGAAGCTTAAGCTCTTATATAATGACTTGGGTGCACAGGTATGAGGCGGCATACCAAGTGCTGGTGAGCCAAAACTCTTTTCTGCTGGGTTATCCTGATTTGCCCATCACTTGTCGCCTAGGTGACGGAGAGGAAGCAGGCCCTCGAAAAGAGTCTGAAATTGCTGAGAAAATTTCGGAAGGACATAGCAAGTCTGACAGAGTGGTTGGCAGCCGTGGACGGCGAACTGACTTGCCGGTCGGCGGTGGAAGGGATGCCCAGCAACCTAGATGCAGAGCTGTCGTGGGCCAAGGTACGACAGTATGACACGCAGCTAGCAAAAAAAAGCCAAGTGGTATGCTAACGGTCCTGACCTTTTTCTGTAGGCCACGCAAGAGGACATAGAGCAACACAACCCCCAACTGTGCATGGTACGTGATTTAGCCGAGGCCCTGAAGGGACTGTTCAGCGATCACACAAGCCTGATCGATGACAAGGTCAGCCTGTTGGACTGCAACTGGATCGCGGTGACGTCACGCAGTGAGCAGTGGCTCAATTTGCTCCTGGTGAGCAAACTTCAAACCTTGGAATGTGTTGCAATGTTTATTAATAAATGGGAATGAAGCTGACCAGAACACCGCTGGGTACATAGCTTGGGTCGTACCTTTTGTCTTTTCAATGCAGGATTACCAAAGTCAGATGAACACCCTGGATCAGAACGTCACTAAGATAAATTCCTGGATAGATGGAGCCGAGGACCAGTTAAACAAGAGCCAGAACCAGGGCCGCCCTGACCATGTAATCAAGGTTTGTATCCCAAGTTGCTTATTTCAGTTATGGCACTAAAGGGGAGCTGTTCCCCTTTAGTGTATTTCTTGTCACATGCACAAAATAGCTGGTTGTGGAAGGAGAAAAAGGAAAGAAGCAGGAGAAAGGGAGAAGGATATGGAAGATGATGTGGGTCAAAAGCGTCTTAGAAAATCATTGGGTGAGGGGTGAAATGCTGTTCCTCTTTAGTGTAGTTCTTGTCACAAGCACAGCATATAAATAGCCGGCTGTGGAAGGAGAAAAAAATACAGAAGCAGGAGAAAGGGAGAAGGATATGGAAGATGATGTGGGTCAAAAGCGTCTCAGAAAACCATTGGGTGGGGGGTGAAATGCTGTTCCCCTTTAGTGTTATTCTTGTCACAGACACAGAATATAAGTAGCTGGCTGTGGAAGTAGAAAAAGGACAGAAGTAGGAGAAGGATATGGAAGACAATGGGGGTCAAAAGCGTCTCAGAAAATCATTGGGTGGGGGGTGAAATGCTGTTCCTCTTTAGTGTAGTTCTTGTCACAAGCACAGCATATAAATAGCCGGCTGTGGATGGAGAAAAAGGACAGAAGCAGCAGAAGGATATGGAAGACGATGCGAGCCAAAAGCATCTGAGAAAACCATTGGCTGTTTACAAGCAGATTTGAACTGGGAGATTGAAATGTGGAAGGAAAAAAAGATTTGATTTTACAGATTTATATAAGAGCTTTGTGTCACAGTTGGAGGTATAACCTGACCTGACTCTTATTAACCATAAACACCCAGGTTCTGAAAGCCGAGCTGGGGGAGACACGTGGACAGTTAGAGGAGGTGCAGACACTTGGTGAGGACCTCATTAAAAACAGAGGGGAGCACTGCAAAGCCAAGGTGGAGCCGAAGCTGAAGCAGGTCGGCGAACGGTTTGAGAATGTTGCCAGAAGGATTTTACATGGACAGGTACTGCATTTTCTTTGGTGATACTTATTCTGTTTAACATTGTGAAAGTATTTTGTAAAGTGACGCTAGAACATCTGTACAGGCCTCTTCGCAAGAGCTGGAGGAGTACCACAGGCAAGCGAATACGTGGCTACAGAGACTGGATGATGAGATCAAAATGGGTGAACGTTTCAAAGAAGACGATTTTACCGGAGATCTAGTAAGAAAAGTTTGGCTAGAGAAAATGGTAGGCACTGTATATATTCTGTTTGCTGAGCCTGATAGTACAGCTGCTGTTAGTCGTGGTTGCAGTCAGAGGAGTTTGTGACATCCTGAAGAAATGAGAGAGAGTGGGTTAGAAGGGTCTAGGGGGATGATCAGGACCTCCAAAAAGTATATCAGGACCCATTCCATATTGACAAGCCAATAGAACAGTAGGACAAAAAATTAGGGAAGCTAGGACAACAAATAGGGCAGTCGTAGGACAGATTACCTGCATGTGTGCTTTCGCAGATTGCCGACGAAGGCGCTTTACGAGACCTGCTGTCAAAGGGCGAGAGTCTCCTGAAGATGACCGTCGATCCAGCGAAGGCAGCTCTTCATCACAAGCACAGTCTTCTCCAAGACAAATACAACACTGTAAAGGTACGCAATGGCAATCTGGTGTAGCTTCTCTCCACTGGATATCTGTCCCAGCTTCCAGGGTGTTGGAAGGACTTTCCATCCTGTCCCCTTTTTGAGGACACCAGGAATGTCCTTGTTTGGCCAGTTTTCACTGAACTACCATAACAAGATGATACCGAAGACGTTGAATAATTATTGCCTGAAACAAACGATGATTCACTGTTAACTGTTCCGTTGTCGTGTATTCATATTTTATGGCAGAGTCTGATAGCCCTTAGGAGGAATAAGGCGCTTGCCTTTGCCCCGCAGTGGTACCAGTTCTGCCGGAGATCAGACGATATGATGCAGTGGCTCGACAACATGGAGAAGGCTGTAGCGGACCTGCCTGATCCCTCGAAAGAAAAAAGAGTGAAGGTAATTGAGTTAATGTTGTTCTAGCAATGGTCGGTTCTCATAGTAGACATGTTGAATGTGGGACTAGTTGCCAGATTTCAAAATCGCTCCACAGTTTTTCCACCTCACAACTCGAACAATCAGCATCTTGGTTGCTAGTCCGGTTGAGGAAGACGTGTCAGCCTCAGCTTGTTGGATTGTTTCAGTTGTACCCATGGTTTTGTCAGTTTTGAGCACCCACAAATGTTTGGCTCTATGATATGTGTATGTTTTTTTTCCTTACAGGATATTGGAAGTAAGATTGACCAGCAGCGTCCTGTCCTCGATGAAGTGCGAGGCCTTGGTCACGCGCTTTCCGAAGCTGGAATTGGCTATCTTGTGGAGCCACGCCTTGTCCCCATTAATAGGCACTGGGAGCAGTTGGATGTGAAGTTTACTCAAGCACGTCACATCAGCGTAAGTCCTGTGTGGGTGTGTGTGGGTGTGTGTGGGTGTGTGTGGGTGTGTGTGGGTGTGTGTGGGTGTGTGTGGGTGTGTGTGGGTGTGTGTGGGTGTGTGGGGGGTGTGTGGGGGTGTGTGGGGGTGTGTGGGGGTGTGGGTGGGTGGGTGTGGGGGGTGTGGGTGGGTGGGTGGGTGGGTGGGTGGGTGGGTGGGTGCTCGGGTGGGGGGTGGGTGGGTGGGTGGGTGGGGCTCGGGTGGGGGTGGGGGGATGGGTGCTCGGGTGGGGGTGGGTGCTCGGGTGGGGGTGGGTGGGTGGATTGCTTGGGTGATTGATTGCTTGGTGGGTGCTGCTTGCTCGGGTGGGGGTGGGTGGGTGGGTGCTCGGGTGGGGGTGGGTGCTCGGGGGTGGGTGCTCGGGTGGGGGTGGGTGGGTGGGTGGGTGGTGGGGTGGGTGCTCGGGTGTGGGTGGGTGGGTGCTCTGGGGGTGGGTGGGTGCTCGGTGTCGGGGGTGCTCGGGGTGGGTGGGGTGGTTGCTCGGGGGTGGGTGCTCGGGGTGGGTGTGGGTGGGTGTTGGGGATCTAGTCCCGATACACGATGGTAACAATTTCTGAGTCTGAATATGTTCTTGTGACTGTGCAGGAGCTTCAAGATTTACTACGTGCGATTGAGGAAAACGATGCTCTGTTGAACTGCGTGTGCTGGTCGACCATAACCGAGAAGCCGCTTCAGCAAGAAAAGTGTCTGAAGGTGAGATTGTTACAGTTAATACTATCTTGATGACAAAGCCGCCTTTAGGGTCCTCATTTGGTGCAGTGTTCTAATAAGCCTTTGCAAGGGTGGGGTCTCCCCTACTGCCGTGTGGGTCCAAGTCTCTGGTATGTGAGTCGCAGTCAGATCTCGAGTCTCTAGGGAAAGAGCCTGAGTCGACTCTCGAGTCTTTGATTTGGATTGGTCTCATTCGAGTCTCAGGCATGCATGAGTCAGTTGAGTCTCTGGTATCCAAGCCTTTAGCGGGCAAGTCCAAGATGAGTCTCAAACCTCTATTGTGTGATTCTGTCATGAGTTGAGTCTTGAGTCTCAAGCATGCATGTCCAGTTTGAGTTTGTCTGAGTCGAGTGTTGACTCTATTGTGTAGATTTGAATTTCTGTTATGGAAGTCTCCATTAGATCTCGAGACTCTAGTGAGAGAGTCTGAGTCCACTCTTGAGTCTCTAATTTGAGTCTGAGTCCACTCTTGAGTCTGTTGTTTGAGAGTCTGAGTTCATTCTTGAATCTCTAGTTTGTGAGTCTGACTTGGCTCTTGAGTCTGTGGTTTGTTAGTCCGAGCTGACTCTTGACTCTCTGGCATGCGAGTCTCAGTTGGAGCTTGAGTCCAGTGCACATGTCTGAGTTGACTCTCGAATCTCTAGCATCTAAGTATCATTCATTCAAGTCTCTGTCATATGAATCTGAATTGACTCTTGAGTCTCTGTCATGTGAGATCTCGAATCTCTAGTGAGATAGTCCAAGTCATTCTCTTGAGTCTCTGGCATACAAGTCTCAGTTGAATCTTGAGTGTCTAGTGCATGAGTGAGTCGATTCTCGAGTCTCTAGTGTGTGAGTCTGAGTTCATTCTCAAATCTCTGCCATGTGAAAATAAGTCAGATCTCATCTAGTGTGTGAGTTGGAGTTGACTCTTGAGTCTCTAGTTTGTGAGTCTGAGTTCATTCTCAAATCTCTGCCATGTGAAAATAAGTCAGATCTCATCTAGTGTGTGAGTTGGAGTTGACTCTTGAGTCTCTAGTTTGTGAGTCTCAGTGTCTTTGACAAGAGTCTGTGGCACAGATTGCTTTGCCAAAAATGTATAGAAGTGACTTTGAATTTTTATAAAAAGACAGCATGAAAGTATTAAGCAAACTGTGAAGTAAATGTTTATTATTATCTAAAGTATTTAGTACAAGTGCTTTTGTTTTATCTGGTAGGAAGTGAAGCACAATATGGAGACACTGGAGGCTCCAGTAACAGAGGCTTTAAAGAGGAAAAAAGACTTCCCTCATGAGAGTCTACTCCTTCAGCTCCTTGGTACCAACTGGGAAAAGCTGAAGAAGCTCTATCAGAACAAACTGGGGTAAGTAGCGGCGCTGGAGTTTTGAACTGATCCTATTGTACATTGTTGTCGTAACACGTTGCGTTTGTTCTCATTCCCATTGACCAGATACTACGAGAAATGCACAAAATACAACAAGAATCTCAGATGTATTGAAGATTGGTTGACTGGTGCTGAAAAGGCATTAGCGCTTTACGAGGAAGACCCAAACCTGAATGCAGGCCAAGTTAAGGTAAAAATTACTTATGACAAACTAGAATATAATTCCTATGTGTGCTTTAACAAGTAGTATTGGGACAAACCCTCATTAGGACAAAAGTATTGGGACACAATCCCACATGAGGCCAAAAATATTGGGATACAAACCCACATGTGACTGAAAGTCTTGGGACACAAACTCGTATGAGGCCAAAAGTACTGGGAGACGCACACAAAAAGTACTGGGGCACAAACCCACAGGAGACCAAAAATATTGGGACACAAACCTGAATGTGCTCAAAAGTATTGGGACACAAACCTACATGTGGCCAAAAGTATTGGGACACAAACCCACATGTGGCCAAAAGTATTGGGACACAAACCCACATGTGGCCAAAAATATTGGGACATAAACCCACATGCATTCAATAGTATTGGGACACAAACAAACATAAGGCCAAAAGTATTGGGAAACTATCTGACATGTGATTAGAAGTATTGGGATACAAACCCACACCAAGCCAAAAGTATTGGGACACAATTTGGCTAAGAGAATAACACCCTTACCACATAACACTACCACATTGGACACATTTTGGGTGGCATGAAACAGTGTGCTCAGATTTAAGTCCACAAAGTCCAGTCTTGGTCTCATCTGTTCATAAAACACTTTGACTTTAGTCTTTTTCAGACTAGACCTCTTTCCATCCAAATTCTGGGATTGTTGTCACAGACAATGGGGGTTGGGTTGCTCGGCGGGTGCCCTCTTTTTTCTTTTTAATCCTTCAGCCAATGCCAAACGGTGTGTGCACGGGCCTGCTGCAAACAAACTCGTACTTGTGGCTGCTTTGTTTCCATGGATACGCTTTGGCGCTGTTGACAGCTGCGTTCGGAGCAAGGAATATGGTGGATTAGGTGCGCTTGGGCACTCCCTTCGTGCCACCTGAATGAACGCGAATACCTCCACTTCTGTATGCGTAACTGTTACGAGGGGGTTCATGTTTACTTAGTTCCTTTGTTTCTCTCATAACGAAATCAGAGTTAAAACCATTTCTGATTACGTTGAATCTTTTAATAGTGGTGTATGTGTGGGAATAGGAATGGTAAGTTGGTGGTGGTGGGGGTGGGGGTTGGTATTTGTTGCCTATTCAACCCTTGAAAATGTCTGTGCATGAGTTTCACACAAGTCCTGCTTGCTCAGTTGTCGAGCAAGGGAAAACGATCCAGGATTGCATAGCTGCAAGTGGAAATATGTGGACCTCAGTGCAAGTGACCCACGTTCTCTGACCCACGTCAGTTATTGTCCTTTAGAAGTTGCTGCTATAATTCATAATCCGTTGATAAATCCATGGTGGCTAGTCATCTTAGCCCAGATGCAGCAAAACAGGCCCAAACCATGATACTACCGGCACCATGTTTCACAGACGGGATAAGATTCGTATGCCGGAATGCAGCACGTAAACCAAAAAAAGCTCTACTTTGGTCTCATACAAAATGTTAAAATGTTTTCATAGTAGCATTCTGGATTGTCCATGTGCCAATTGATGGGCAACCATTGGCTTTCTTCTTGCAACACTGGTATACACACCATTGGTGTTCAGTGTTCTCCTGATAGTGGACTCGTAAACATGAGCTTTAGCCCATGTGAGACAGGCCTTTAGTTGCTTAGAAGTTACCCTGAGTGATGTTTGTTGGTCGACCACTCCTGAGCTCTGTTGGTATACAGTCTGCCTGCAGATTGATGGAGTCGAAACACTGTACAGATGGTTTCATAACCATTTCCAGTCTGATGAGCATGAGTGGATATTTTATAATATCTATGACCAATCACAAATTGAGCAAGCCTGGGGCGACAGTGGAAAGGAAAAACTCCCTAAACGTTATAATGGAAGAAACCTCGGGAGGACCAAGACTCAAAAAGGGACCCAAACCTGCTTGGGTGGCTTAGATGATAAATGTAAGAATGAAACTAATTTGTTTAGTCCAGTAAGTCCGTAGTGATATTTAAAAAAAAAAAACTAAGCAAATATTAACAGATAAATCAAATATTGAGTGAAGTATTGTAAAAATGTGCATATTGGAATTATTTTATCCGATACACAAAGTCACTTTGAATATAACTGTGATTGCTCACCCAGTTAACTGACTCTCACCTTCTACTTACCTTCTGCTCTTCACTTACTTTTGCAACTCACTGAATGTACTATTGGGATCATTTTCCTCAAACATTGGGAGGATCGGCATTTGAACTTCCTCCATCATGATGACAGACTCCGGTTCTCGATAGATGAAGGAAGTGGGGAATCGCAGGATGGAGTCCTGCCAGCTAAAGTACCACACAACATGCTTCAGCATGAGCAAATACCTAGAGGCCTCTTTCCCTCAGTTAGTGGGTGGCCCGTGGCACCATTTGAAGCCCTTGGACCACTGGCCTGCAGCGTCTGGTGCGGTAAAATCGAATCTGTTTTTGAGATTTCGAAGATGCGTCTATCTGACAGCACAGGGCACAAGGTAAAGACCACCCACACAAGGCCACTTTAGAGATGCAAGTTTATGTAATGTAAGTCTTTATAATGGGCTGGGTACAGGCAAGGAAGCAGCAGCCAAAGTGGCCCAAATCGGATTTTCTCACTGAATGTGACCTGCAGTAGTGTGCTAAAGTCTTAGGCCACCATTAGATTTTATTGTTTTCCATTGATGTCATACCAATCTTTGGGAGTGTTGGCATATTGCAGCATTTTCACCCTGTTTCTCTTCTTAAAAAGTGGTTTCTTGGCTGCTACCCTTCCAAAAACGACCACTCCCGATCAAGCTTCTTTGGATGTAAAAAGGTCAACCTGGCATCCCGGTGAAGCCGCCAGATGCTGCTATTGGTCAAACACTTGCCACTGTTTCTGTTTTTTGTTCAGTTTTTTACTCACTGCACAAATATTTTGGGAAACAGTGAGCACTGGGACCAAAGAGAAACAGAATCTTCCCAACTGGTAGCAAAGTTCAGAAGCCCAGTGAAGATGCCCATAATCCTAACACCTACCGGAAAAATCCTCTGCATTTGGAAGCGAAGCAAAGAGTCTTGCAGCTGAAGTGAGGAGCAAGAATTAGAAGGCGACAGATTTTTTTTAATGAAGAAAAACCTTCCTTTCCTTCTAAGATTCAGATCTGGGTATCAGGTTTGGTGTCAAATGCTCTGTAAAATCACAGTTGGAATGTTTGAATTGAAGTCACGCCACAGAATGTTCTCTGGGCAGCCGACAAATCAAGATAAGGGCAAGAACGTGGGGGCGTTTGCTCCGACCCCACCTTCGCATTCTTTGCGGAAGATATGGTCTTCGTTCTCGGTCTAGATATTTTGATTCAGTCTTTTATTTCATTGCAGACTTAATTTGCATTCCTGCATTTGAAAGCCTACAAAAAATTCTAAAAAGTGGGGATGGAGGAAATTTACGGCTAGTAATGAGGTCAAGAAAATGAAGTAATGATGCGATTTCAAACATGTGATTGTCCACAGCAGCACAAAGTCATAACATGGTAATTAGTAGTTTCCTCATTTCTCCATAAATGCTGTTACTCATCACTATAAAAGTGGAAATGTATTACTTTTGCAGCATCTTCATGAAGATTTCACAAAGCAGGAGCCAAAGGTCAAATGGCTTAACGTCCTGGGGGAAGACCTAGCGTTGGAGAGCAGTAAGGAAGACCGAGATCAGATAAAGCAGCAGCTCGATTCTGTAAATGCAAGCTGGTCCAAGGTGTTAAATATCCTGACGAAAATAAAGAGAAGGTAAGTGGGGTGCATTCCAAATATATGAAGGCCTTATCATAGTGCTACAGACCTCAGCCTTGTCCAGAGTGGGCCTGTCCGAGCCCCTTCCAGTGCATGCTATCCTCTGTTCTCTCACCAGACCTTTCTCGGCCTCTAATGCCAGACCTGGGAAACGCAACTCCATAAAAAACAGCCTTCCCCTAGAGGCAGTATACGAACCAGAGACACTGTGACAGTCCTCACCTTCTCAGAGGTCGTATATGAGCTAGAGATTCCATAACCAACAACCGTCACCGTCACCTATGACAAGGCAATCAGAGACTCCGTAACCAACAACTGTCACCTTGGCAGAGAAGATGTATGAACCAGAGACTCTGAAACGTACAACCATCACCTCACCAGAGGTGGAGTACGAACCAAAGAGTACATACTCAACAACCTTCACATTGCTAGAGGTGGAATACAAACCAGAAGCTACATAACCAACAACAGTCACCTCACCAGAGGTAGAATATTAACTGGGGAGTCTGTAACCAATAGCCCTTGCATTGCCAGAAGTGGTATATGAACCAGAGACTGTGTAAATGACAAGGGTCACCTCACCACAGAAGATACAGTGGGGCAAAAAAGTATTTAGTCAACCACTGATTGTGCAAGTTCTCCTACTTAGAAAGATGAGAGAGGTCTGTAATTTTCATCATAGGTACACTTCAACTATGAGAGACAAAATTAAAAACCTACCAGACTTAAAATTTAATACACCTACGGAGATGAATCATCTTGAGTGTGTAAATGAGCAATTAGAATGTGTGCTTCGCTTAACCCTGGACACGACTGCTCCTGCTAGGGTCAAACGTATTAGGGAAAAAAGGCTAGCACCATGGTATAATGACCACACCCGTACCTTAAAGCAAAGAACACGGCATTTAGAGCGCAAGTGGAGACATAGTAAATTGGAGGTGTTTAAGATTGCTTGGAGGGACAGCATGGCAGAGTATAAGCATGCCCTCACTAAAGCTAAAGCTGCATACTTCTCTTCAATCACAGAGAAAAATAAAGAATAATCCAAGATTTCTCTTTAATACAGTCTCCAAATTAACAAAAAAAACCCCACAGAAAGTGACTCTCTTCTCCCATTCTGTGTAATTTTAACAGTAATGATTTCATGACTTTCTTTAATGATAAGATAGAAACCAACATCTCATTAGGCATTCAAACTCAATGCTCATCACATCACCAAACTGTTCAGCAACCTTCCAGATGCAGCACTAGTGAAGACATCTGTTCAATTAGTCGTAAATCAAGATTAGAATCTTTTTACCCCGATTACTAATACTGAACTATCCGCACTGATCAGCTCGTCTAAGTCATCAACATGTTTGTTAGATCCAATTCCTACACGTTTACTCAAACAAGTATTACCTAGTGTTATAGAGATAGTGTTAATTATTTTAAATTCATCCCCTTACCTTAGGTTATGTGCCCAAATCCTTTAAGTCTGCCGTTATCAAACCACTGATTAAAAAAGAGCCAATCTTGACCCTTGTGTGATATCTAATTATAGACCAATTTCCAAATCTCTACCGTTTCTGTCCAAAATCTTAGAAAAAGCCGTCTATCAGCAACTCTGTAGTCACCTCCAAAGGAATGAAATTTATGAAACATTTCAGTCTCTGGCTTCAGGCCCCATCATAGTACTGAAACAGCATTTACTTCGGGTACTAAAGGACTTGTTGATGTCCCTCAGATAAGGATGTGTTTTCTTTTCTTGTTCTGTTAGATTTAAGTGCAGCATTTGACACTATAGATTCATGATGTTTTACTAAAACAGACTAGAAAATACTGTAGGTATTAAGGGATCAGCACATTTCTTGGTTTAAATCCTACTTAACTGACCGGTACCAGTTTTTTGTCATATAAATAATCTAAGATCTAAGCTCTCAAAAGTGAAGTATGGCGTGCCTCAGGGGTCAGTTGCTTGGCCCGCCTTTTTTGTCTCTCTGTACATGCTGCCACTAGGCTCAGTTATTCGTAAACACTTCATGGCATTAATTTCCACTGCTATGCAGATGATACACAGCTGTACATATCAGCCAAAACCAGTGACAGCCTTACAATCAACAAAATCGAGGACTGTGTAAAGGAAAATAAAAGATTGGATGTTATTTAATTTTATCTTACTTAACTCAGATCAAGATAAAACTGAGGGTTCTATTAGTGGGACCCAAGGCTGTGGAGAGACAGGTTAGCCTACATCTATCCTAAATCTAGATGGCTGTCCAGTATTGCCCAGTCCGTCTGTAAAAAACTTAGGGGTCACATTTGATTCAGATCTCTCCTTTGATGCGCACATTAGCAGCATCACTCGAATTGCTTTCTTTTCAATTACGTAATATCGCTAAACTTAGAAATATCCTCTCTTTTAATGATGCAGAAAAACTTGTTTCATGCGTTTATAACCTCAAGGTTGGATTACTGTAACGCCTTTACTTACTGGATGCTCTAGTAAATCTATAAATAAACTTCAGTTAGTTCAGAATGCAGCTGCCCCAAGTGCTAACTCGAACTAGAAAATTTGATCATATCACTCCTGTTCTATCATCAACTGCACTGGTTACCAGTCAAATTCCGCATTGATTACAAAATACTTCTTATAACTTATAAAGCTCTACATGGCCTGGCCCCACATTATCTGAGTGACCTCTTAGAAGTTTTACAATCCAACTCGTCTACTTCGTTTCGCAGGGTGTGCAGGACTTCTTTTAGTTCCTAGAATTAAAAACAAAAGTCACAGCAGGGGAAAGGCTTTCTCATCATACCCCCTGGCCCCCCAACTATGGAATAAACTTCCCACTTTCGTTCGAGATTCAGAACACCCTCAAAGTTTTAAGTCTAGGCTAAAGACATACTTATTTACGCAGGCTTTTGACTAGATTTAGACCAGGTTTGCATGGCTTGGGTTGCTGAGGCCCGGAGTCTGAAGTCATGTCTGGCCTGCCTGCCTTGTCCGCTTGCCGGGAGTGTCGGGTGGGCGGTCTGGCTGAACTAGGCTTGGGTCCTCGTGATTCTGACTCATGCAACCTTGCCTTAGAATAGGGGCAGAGCTGGGGGTTCATAGTCAAAGAGTCTTATGGTGATCAGAGACGTTGGGTTGCTGTCTTCTTCTGCGCTCGTGGGGTTGCCAATGTGTCATGTGATCCCTCTTGGCTGTGTTTTCCTTCCAGTTCTCCTCTTTCTAGCTATGCTGCTATAGCTAATGCTGCCGGTGGTCTCATGCTACACTTGGCATCAGTGATTGACATGGCATCAGTGAATTGTTAATACCACCACTGTGCCCTCTTAATCAATAACTAATTACATTTTCTGTTTTCTCTCCGAGCTGTGTTCCGGCAGTTCCGGCCCCACACATGATGTTCATCTGATGGAGCTCCACTTGCATAATTCACATTTTATTCGACCATGACTCCATGACTTTAGTTTTCGCTCTTAGATTTATCATCATACCCCGGCCACTTAATGTCGATGTGCATACTTCACATTCTATTCAAACTTTGACTCCATGACTTTAGTTCGCTCTTAGATTTATCATCTACGCCGCCCAAGGAGGTTGGGTCCCTTTTTGAGTCTTGGTCCTCCCAAGGTTTCTTCCTAGAACTGGGGAGTTTTTCCTTGCCACTGTCGCCCTAGGCTTGCTCAATTTGAGATTGGACGTAGTTATTAGGAGATAATCTAAACCTGTAAAGTTGCTTTGAGACAATGCTCCATTGTAAAAAGCGCTATATAAATAAATCTGACTTGACTTGACTGGACAAAATGAGAAGCAAAAAAATCCAGGAACTCACATTTTAAGATTTTTAAAGAATTTAATTGTAATTCAAGGTTGGAAAACCAAGTCATTATTTGGTCACCCACAAACAGCAAAAGATTTCTGGCTCTCACAGACCTGTAACTTCTTCTTTAAGAAGCTCTTCTGTCCTCCACTCATTACCTGTATTAATGGCACCTGTTTGACCTCATTATCTGTATAAAAGACCCCTGTCCACAGCCTCAAACATTCAGACTCCAAAACACCCCTCAACCATTGCCAAGACCAAAGAGCTGTCAAAGGACACCAGGAAGAAAATTGTAGACCTGGACCAGGCTGGGAAGAGTAAATCTACAATAGGCAAGCAGGTTGGTGTGAATAAATCACTGTGGGGAGCATTTTCAAGAAAACGGAAGACCTACAAGACCATTGATAATCTCCCTCGATCTGGAGCCCCACGCAAGATCTCATCCCGTGGGGTCAAAATGACCATGAGAACAGTGAGCAAAAATCCCAGATCTACACGAAGAGACCTGATGAATGACCTGCAGAGAGCTGGGACCCAAGTAACAAAGGCTACCATCAGTAACACACTATGCCGAGAAAGACTCAGATCCTGCAGTGCCAGGCATGCCCCCCTGCTTAAGCCAGTACATGTCCAGGCCGTCTGGAGTTTGCCAGAGAGCATATGGGTGATCCAGAAGAGGATTAGGAGAATATCATGTGGTCAGATGAAACCAAAATAGAACTTTTTGGTTTGGAGGAAGAAGAGTGCTGAGTCGCATCCCAAGAACACCATACCTACTGTGAAGAATGGGGGTGGAAACATCATGCTTTGGGGCGGGTTTTGTGTGGCAAAGGGACAGGACGGACTGACCGTGTTAAAGGAAAATGAACGGGGCCATGTGTCCGTGAGATTTTTAAGAGCCAAAACCTCCTTCCATCAGTGAGAGCCATTGAAGATGGAATGTGGGCTTGGGTCTTTCCGCACGACAATGAATCCCAACACACAACCAACAAAAACCGCTTGGGCAAACGAAGGAGTGGTACAGCGCGACGCATAAGCATTCTCATGGCTAACACACACTGAGTTGCTCTCAGGTCACTAGCCGCTCGAATTATCCAGACCCTGCAGCCCCATAGAAAATTTTTGTGGATCTGTCTGTTGTGCCTTGCGTATGTCCGTTCCTGAAAAGTCTTCTGCCGCTCCTTTTGCTCATTCTCGTCTATCCTCAATACAGCCCCAAAATCATCACTGCTCTCAAGGTCGACAGAAGATACCCTCCTTTCAGGCGCACGCAGGGTCCTGTGCGCGGCTCTGCGGATGATGGCCCAGTTCACTCTTCGAGTGTCTTCCCCATCCTGAACTCTGCTGTCGTCTCTTCGCTCGCCCGTGGTTCGCTTCGCTGTTGCGCTCCTCTTGCCCACGCTTCCAGCACGACAATGATCCCAAACACACCGCTTGGGCAAACGAAGGAGTGACTCCGTAAAAAGCATTTCATGGTCCTGGAGTGGCCTAGCCAGTCTCCAGACCTCAGCCCCATAGAAAATTTGTGGAGGGAGTTGAAAGTCTGTGTTGCCCAGCGACAGCCCCAAAACATCACTGCTCTAGAGAAGATCGGCATGGAGGAATGGGCCAAAATACCAGCTACAGTGTGTGCCAACCTGCTGAAGACAGGAAACATTTGACCTGTGTCATTGCCAACAAAGGTTATGTTACAAAGTATTGAGTTGAACTTTTGTTATCGACCAAATACTTATTTTCCACCATAATTTACAATTAAATTCTTAAAAAATCCTACAATGTGATTTCTTGGATTGTTTTCCCTCATTTTGTCTATCATAGCTGAAGTGTACCTATGATGAAAATTACAGACATCTCTCATCTTTCTAAGTAGGAGAACTTGCACAATCAACTAAATACTGATTTAGTTGACTAAATACTTTTTTACCCCACTGTACGAACCATAGACTCTGTGACTGACAGTACTCACCTTGCCAGATTTGGTAAACGAACCAGGGACTCTACCTCACCAGAGATGGTATACGAATCTAAGTAACTGACAAATGACACTTCGCCAGTGGTGGTATACAAACCAGACACTGCGTAACCGACAAGCGTCACCTCGGCCGAAGTGGAAAATGAACAAGTTGATAGAACGCTGGTTCTTGATGCTGAATCTTGCTCATACACCACCTTAGGCGAGGGCTGTCTGTACAGAGTTGCATTCCCGAAATCTGGTGTCAGGAGAGACCAAGTGTGTGGCACGTGCAGGCTCTGGAGTTACTTGCCCACTCGGGGATAGCGCCGAGGTCTGTGTCAGGTCATATAGTTTGTGTATGTTTCTCTCTGTGCACCATTTCTATATTGCACAGATCGGCAGATGCCCAGATGGTACTTGGTGCGCTTCGTGGAGACATTGATGAGTTTTCTTCCTGGCTGGACAAAGCAGAGAGCATTGACCGCCTACCAGTAGAACCAGGCCACAGGGAGCAGCTGAGCACGGCGTTAGAGAGAGTGAAAGTAGGGAATGTCGCACACATCTGTTTAAAATGAGTGTAAATTTAATATTTTGGATGTTCTGGTTTTTGACTCGTTTAGGCTCAAGTTGCGGAACTGCCACGCAGAAAGCAAGTCTTGCACAACCTTGGAACCGAGATGTCGTCCCTACCTGCAGATAAAAACAAACAGCTGGAGAACAATCTGAAGATCATTAACACGCGGTGGACCCAGGTAATAATTCGCAGCGTATCGTTTCGCTCTAATATTGGACTCACTTGCATATACCATCATTACATTTGCACATATAAAGGTTATTAGTTCACTGCCTCGCCAATTAGACTGATTTAGCCTCATAATGTGCCACCCTAGGTGTCTTTACACCTTCCTGAGAAGCAGAAGCAGATTGAGAATTGCCTGCGAGATCTGGCTCTGTACCACAAGCAGCTCTCTGAACTCTCCACCTGGGCAGCCCAGACCAGGAGCCTCCTCGGAAAGTCGTCCGAAGCCATTGAATATAAGGTATTCGCACAGAGTTTAAGCTAACTGGCCTCATGAACTGACTATATGTGTATATGCTTACTTTGGGTTGTTTCCATTCCCGTAGATTGAAGATATCGAGTCAAGAAGGCCAGACATAGAAGCCGTTTTGGAGAAAGAGAAACCACAGTGTCAACCTGAAAGGGTGCGTTTTGGATATTATTTCAATCTTGCGTTTGGATACGCAGGGGTAAGCAATTATACAAATAACTGACATTCTCTTTGACCGTATGTTTCAGGCACAATTCGATAGTCTTGCTGCAGACTGGATGGCCATTCAACTACTGCTCAAGGAGTGGAAAGAGAAATGCCAAGTCACAAGTAAGGGCTCCGAATTTTTAGTTGAATTCTTGATTTTCAGTGTACAGATTCTTGTTTTCTCATTGTATCGTTTTTCAGCAGCCGAATATTTGACTGGTAGCGCCCCGGGGGACGATGTGGCGCTGGAGAAGTTCAATAAATCATATACCGAACTGACTGACTGGCTGCACATCATTCATCACGTGATGCTGACTCAACAAGTGAGAGTCGGAGATCTCAGCGACATCAACGACATGATCGTGAAGCTTAAGGTCAGTCGAGACATTAAAGGTCCAAAATCAACTTTTAAAATAGTCCTATGTAATTCAGAATTAGTTTTTCTGTCAATCCAGCACATGGAATCCAGCAAAAAAGCCTAAATCATGGTAGGATCAAGCCCTGTTTCACCACCATCTGTGCTGCAGAATACCATATAAAGAGTCTAGATTAGTGATTATGGACCCAGCCTCAGTTGGGGATATGTCCCTGCTCAGGTGCATGTAGGATGGCACAATGCCATGACCAGGGCTGTCAAGGGCAGTTTTAGTTGGGGAACGTCTTTAGAGGGAAAACTATAAAAGCCCAGTTGTGGTTTGATGCACAAGGCAGCGGTGATGCACCTAGAGTTGGGTTCCCTGCATACGATCTTGCGTCCATTTTTTTTTTACTTTCAGTCAGCTCTGCAGGACATGGAGCAGAGATGTCCAGAGCTGAACAAACAGATCACAGCAGCTCAAAATCTCAAGAACAAAACGAACAACCCCCAGACGCGGGCCACGATTACCAATCGGAGTAAGAATCTTTCCTTTGTTCTTCAAAATGCCTTAAGTAAGAACGTTAGCCAAATGACTAGATGTACAATGCACACTTTGGGCCTTTTCACACAAAGTCCGATTTTTACGAATGTAAAAGCGTTTTCTTTTTAAACTCTCTGAAAATGCGGGAAGGCGACTGAAGAGGAAGAAATGGATTCCTTGTGCAGCAGCAGTAGTGATGATGAAATGATCTTTTTTCTTTGAGCACTGCAACTAAACGACGCTCATATTGGGTTCACTTCATTCTACAGAAAAGACAACTACACGGAGAGTTTCACCGACTCATTCAAGAACATTGTGCGCATGAATAGACTAGAATTCACTTTAATAAACACGACAGCGGTTCCATAAAGTCACAGTGAGGTACTCACTGTCATCATTCCCCAGCCTTTCAGTTACATTCCGCCAGATATTTTGCTTAATATCCACATTTTTATAGTCAGCGTGTTGCTTGTCCTATAAGCTCTTGTGCTCTGCTAAGAGCAGGATGAGCTGTTCATTCGCCATCTTGACACTCATTTGTTTGTGCTGCAACCATGACAACTGGAGCTCTGACAATGCCAAAATTAGAGCAGGCTCCAATTAAAATTTGTATGCAGCGTTGCAGTCCATCCGTTTCGGACTCAGTGTGAAGGACGGCGTTAATATATGTGTGTTCTTTTTCAAAACTTGACGTGTATTTTTTCTCGGTGTGAAAAGGCCTTCAGATGAAACGTGAAGTGTAGAAACCTGTTCAAAGTACTTGTATCTTATGTTTTTTTTTCTCCAAGTTGACAAGTTGCAGGCACAGTGGGAAGACTCACATGCCAAGCTGACCGACCGAGTCCTTCAACTCCAGAACATGTATCAAGACTCCGGCCGCTGGCTGGACGCGAGGCAGAACGTGGCAACCCTGACTAAGACCGTGAATGAAAAGCTAAAGTGTTTGAAGGGATCCTCGCCAAGCACTGACGCACTGAATGCAGAGGTTAAGGTAATGACAACGTGTACTTGTTTTTTTTTTTATTTTTTATTTTTTTATGAGAACACAGTACTCTTTGTCCTGGCTTGGATTTCTTCAGGTTGGGTCTGTGGCATGCCTTTGTTTTAGAATCTCGCTCAAGACATGCAGCAGTGGCAAGCCGAAGTCAATGCAACTAATGACCTGGCGAGCAAACTGCTGACCGTTTATGCAGACGACGACACAGCGTTGGTTAAGCAGATGACTGAGAACATGAACCTCGCTTGGGCCAACGTCAAGAAATGGTAAGCGTGTCATTGACAGATGGAGAAAACGTGATCGGCCCAAAATGGCCCTGGGTCACCATTTGGGGCTTTCAAATGTCAAAGTCAGGTTGTTTTTGTCCAAAATATACACTTTCACCAACCAATTTATTGGGTACACCTTGCTAGTAATGGGTTTGTCCCCCATTTTGCCTTCAGCAGTGCCTTCGCGGCATAGATTCAACAAGGTGCTAGAAGCTGACCTGGGGTCCCAGGTAATTAATTTCTAATGGAGTTGTCACCTTGATTCTGCATTTAAAGGAGAAGGGACACTAATTTTAGCAGACAGTTGGTTTAAAAGTGGAGTTAAGGAGGACATCTATGTGCAATTACAATGATCACTGCTAACAGAGGGTGTGGTTTATGACACCAATCATCAGCCTCAAACAAAGCAATCTTGAGATCCCTTCCTAGGTTTAAAGCCCCATTCGCACCTCGACCCATGTGATCCCAACGACTCGCTTGAAGGAAGGGTGGGTCAAGGACCACCTCCAAGGTGAAAGCCCCACTAGAGTACCTGGGACTCCCTATCAGCTTCCAAAACTCACCACGACCTGGATGACTGATAACCTACACAGACATCCATCAAAGAACTCTGAGGGGCATTGGTGCGAGCCCCATTCCTAGTCGAAAATGCTGGGGGGTGCAGGGTTTTTTTTGTTTACAAAGTTGGACTTTTGTATACAGACGTTCTAAGAATTTCATATGTTTCACGTTTTAGTGCAGGGGACACTGAGGCAAACCTAAAGGCAGCACTGCAGCACACACAACACTTCTACATCGACCTGGAAAGGTTCTTCAGTTGGCTGACTGAGGCAGAAACTACCGCAAACGTCCTCCAAGATGCTTCGTGCCAGGACCGCGTTCTCCAGGACCCGGCCGCAGTGCAGCACTTGCTGGAGCAATGGCAAGTACGTAAACCAGTTTGCTTTGTGACACTGGAAGTTGCCTTTAGAAGATACGGTGTGGTTGCGAAGGGGTGCACATGGTGAGCAACAATTCTACAAATAGACGGTGGCTTTCAAGCGATGTTTGATTGGTTTTAAGGCTCTCAATGTGTGCCGAGGAACGTTCCCCACACTGTTACACCATGTCCGCCAGACTGGACTGTTGGCACAAGAAGGGTTCCAGTCTATGGTTTCATGCTGTTGGTGCCCCACCGCAGCCTAGGCTTTCTGTTCCTGGCTGATAGTAGTGGAACCCGACGTGTCCTTCTGCTGTAATAACCCATTCGCCTTAAGGTTGGATGTGCTGTGCATTGTATCGCCGTTATCGGAGTTACCGGAGCCTTTCTGTTGACTCACACCATTGATCTCTCATCAACAAGGCGTTTTCCTCTGCATGGTGCTTGCTGGACGATATTTTCTCGAGGAAACCTTGGGTCCTGGACCTGTCTACCTAAACATTGATGATTTACAGCAATGCTACAAAAATGGTTTGAGGAACATGGCAAAGAATCCAAAGTGTTCTTGTATTTTCATAATGTGTATACTATCTGGGTGCGAGTATTCAGTTTTTAAGAGGGATATGATGTAGTTATTTGTCCAAACCCTTCATGCATTTCCTGGAATGACTGATATGCCTGGCACAAAGAACGTGTTGAATACGAAGAGGAAGGCACGCTTGTAGGATGTAAAAAGATGCTTTTGTTCTCCCAAGAAGCCTGATGTGCCCACTCTCGGGATTAACAACAGCTGTATAGTTTGCCTTCTTTTTAAAAAAAAAAAAAGCTCTTCCATATCATCTCTGAATTTACTCTCTCTTACACACATTCACATGGTGTGGTAGTAAAAATTTGGAGCTCTAACGTCCGACAATTTATGGTTATGTTACACCGGAAGACGTATCACGTAAAGGTCCGAAGTTCGTCGCTGTCACAGTTTATCTATTTCTTTTGGTAGCTGCTTCTTTCGTGTGACTTGAATGTATCTCTGAATCTCTGCAGGACCTCCAGATGGAGATCGATACTCACAAAGACACGTATTACTCACTAGACGAAAACGGGAAATGCATCGTGCAGTCACTGGGGAGTACAGACAGTGCGGTGGCGCTTCAAAAACAGCTTTACGGCATGGGACAGCGCTGGCGGGACTTGTGTCAAAAAGGTATTAGTGTGAGGTAAGTCTGACATTTTGTGTTTGCACCTTGCTCTGGAACTAGAGTTTGGCATTAGGGTTGGGGTTGGGCTTAGGGTTAGCATGAGGGTTGGCTACTCTGAAAGAGATGGAGGGTTAGAGTTGGGGTTAGGATTGATATTAAGGTTGGAGTGAGGGCTTTGGTAAGGGTAAGGGTTAGTGGCCATTTAAGGAGATAATAATCAGGGAAGCAACCAAGAGTCTGGAGGTTACTCTGTAGGAGATGGATGATTTGGGTTAGGGTTGGGGTTAGGGTTTGAGTGAGGGTTGGGTTTTAGGGTTTAGAGTGTGATTTAGGGTTAAGGGTTAGGGTTGGGGATGGTGTTGTGATTAGGATTGTGGTTGGGGTGAGTTTTGGGCTTGGGGTTACCGTTAGGGTTAGTCACTGTTTAAGGATATCATAATCAGAGAAGCAACCAAGAGGCTGCAGGTTACTCTGAAGGAGATGGAGGGTTATGGTTAACATTAGCATTGGGGTGAGGGTTGGGAAACCATTACATATAGTTCTAGTGCAACCAGTTGCGTTCAGAAACCCCAAAACAAATGATAAAAAAATAAATCAGGATGTGGTAATACGAATATATCCTTATTAAGTAATGGAACCAATATGGGAAACTGAGACTCTGCGTAGACAGGGTCGGCCATTTACAGTGGTGCTTGAAAGTTTGAAGAAGCATCATCAGATTTTCACACAAGTCCTAAAAGTAGATAAAGAGAACCCAGTTAAACAAATAAGACAAAAATATTATACCCCCCCCCCCCATGTGCAGCAATAACTGCAACTAAATGTTTCCTGTAACTTCTGATCAGTCCTGCACACCGGCTTGGAGAAATCTTAGCCAATTTCTCCATACAGAACAGCTTCAGCTCTGGGATGTTGGTGGGTTTCCTCACATTAACTGCTCACTTCAGGTCCTTCCACAACATTTCCATTGGATTAAGGTCAGGACTTGGCCATTCCAAAACATGAACTTTATTCTTCTGTAACCATTCTTTGGTAGAACGGCTTGTGTGCTTAGGGTCGTTGTCTTGCTGCATGATCCACCTTCTCTTGAGAATCAGTTCATGGACAGATGTCCTGATATTTTTCTTTAGAATTCTCTAATATACTTCAGAATTCATTGTTCCATCAATGATGGCAAGTCGTCCTGGCCCAGATGCAGCAAAAAAGGCCCAAACCATGATACTACCACCACCATGTTTCACAGATGGGATAAGGTCGTTATACTGGAATGCAGTGTTTTCTTTTCTCCAAACATAACACTTTTCTTTTAAACCAAAAAGTTCTATTTTGGTCTCATCCATCCACAAAACATTCTTCCAATAGTCTTCTGGCTCGACCACGTAATCTTTATCAAACTACAGATGAGCAGCAATGTTCTTTTAGGAGAGCAGTGGCTTTCTCCTTGCAACCCTGCCATGCATTGTTGTTCAGTGTTCTTCTGATGGTGGACTCATGAACATTAACATTAGCCAATGTGAGAGAGGCCTTCAGTTGCTTAGATGTTACCCTGGGGTCCTTTGTGACCTCACCAACTATTACATGTCTTGCTCTTGGAGTGATCTTTTTGGTCGATCACTCCTGGGGAGGGTAACAATAGTCTTGGATTTTCTCCATTTGTACACAATCTGTCTGACTGTGGATTGGAGGAGTACAAACTCTTTGGAGATGGTTTTGTGACCTTTTCTAGCCTAATGAGCATCAACAGCTCTTCTTCTGAGGTCCTTAGAAATCTCCTTTTTCCATGATACACTTCCACAAACATGTTGTGAAGAGCAGACTTTGATAGGTCCCTGTTCTTTAAATAACACAGGGTGCCCACTCACACCTGATTGTCATCCCATTGATTGAAACACCTGACTCTAATTTCACCTTCAAATTAACTGCCAATCCTAGAGGTTCACATACTTTTGTCACTCAGTAATATGCAATATTAAATCATTTTCCTCAATAAATATATGACCAAGTATAATAGTTTTGTCTCATTTGTTTAACTGGGTTATTTTTATCTACATTTAGAAATTCTGAAAAATCTGATGATATTTTAGGTCATATCTATGCAGAAATATAGAAAATTCTAAAGGGTTCACAAACCTTCAAGCACCACTTTAAAGTCAGTTACCGATTAAGTGTCTTAATCAACCAAGAGGCTGAAGCTGTATACAGGACAAACCATCACTTCAGTTTTTATCTGGAGGGACTAAGCAGAAACTAAGCAGATTTGAAGACAAGATGGACGGAGCCAAATACAGGGACACTTTTCAAAGAAAACTGAGGAGTGCCCCTGTACTCCTCAAAACAGACCCAAGACTAGGATGGGGCATTTACCCAGGAGTGGTTCCTAAGCAAGTATTTAAATGTACTTGAGTGGCCAAGTCAAAGCCCAAACCTGTAATTGAGAATCTGTAGTAAGATTTGAAAATTGCTCTTCATCAACGATCTCCCACCAAACAAAGCTCGAATGATTTTTCTGGGAAGAACGGGCAAGAATTTCAGGATCTAGATATGCAAAGCTGACCAAAACATATCTTGAAGAACGTAGACAAGGCCACAGTTTCGAAGATTTGAGAGATGCCATTTCAACAGATATGCACCTGATGTATTATGCATTCTTTAAGAGAAGCAGCAAATCAGTGACCTTGCACGATCTCCTTGAAAGCTGCCCAAGTTATGTTTCAAAGGAAAAGTCTGGTCTGGTTAAGAGCTCAGTGAAGCGTTTACCTTTTTCATTAAGGCCAAAGGCTTATTGGTACTTGCATTAATACAAGTATGAAGAGGGTAGTAGTCGGATTTGACTTAACACCACTGGCCGAGACATTGTGAGGCAAAGTTTTGACTGAAAATATGACATGGGTCATCCTAACAACAAATCACTTTGAAACACTGTGGGTTAAACCAATGGGCTGAGGTCCCAGTCGTAAAACGATTAGAAAACAAACAAAGGAGCTGAAAAAAAGGGCTGTTAATGCTCAATGGAGTGTAAAAGGTTACAAAACTGTCTCTTAAAAGTTTGAACTCCACCAATCCACAGCCGTGTTCAGTTTGACACAAGATGCGTCTAGATGCACGTGTCTTTTCTCCCCAGGTCGCACTTGGACAGTAGCATGGACCAGTGGAAGCATTACCATTTGTCCTTGCAAGAGTTGCTCAACTGGCTCCAGCTTAGGAGGGAGGAACTGGAGCAAGAGAAACCAGTCGCCGCTGACGTACCAACTGTTCATCAACAGCTCGCAACGCATAAGGTTGCTTTGTGTTTCCTAGTAGCTTGGGTCCCAGATTTTTTTTTTGTTTTGTTTGGTGAGAAAAGGCTAACGAAATACATTGTGCTCTGCCGCAGGACTTTATGCAGGAGCTGAGTGCCAAAGAGCCATCAGTCAGTGGAGTACTTGATAATGTGAGGACATTTATATCCGTGATGCCTAGTGAAGATGACAGACTGAGATTTGGTCAAAGAGGTATGCCATACAATAGTCTTAGTTGTGGGTTGAGGACCTTGCTCAAGAACCCAATAGTGGTAGCTTGGCAGAGGTGGGATTTGTACCCTGGACCTTTTGGTATATAGTCTAGTACATTAACAGCTAGGCCACCTAGCCAGGTACTCACTCGGCACAGGTGGACGTACACTCTGGATAGGGTGCCAGTCCATTGTATGACTGGGTGGATTGCCACTGAGGAACTCTTGAGAGTCAGAAGCACCCTGGACCATTGAACTGGGATGGAGAAGAGGGATAGTGGTGGTGCAGCAGTTAGGGTACTGTAATATTGATCAGAAGGTCCATGGTTCTGGATAGGGTGCCAGTCCATTGTTCGACTGGGTCGATTACTGTTGCAGTACCGGGGGGTGATCCCAGCACAGTCAGTCATGTCACATAACTTTAACATAATGGCATTACTCAAGGGCCCAACAGTAGCACCTTGGAAGTGCTCGGACTTGAACCCCGGACCTTCTGATCCTAACTGTACAGTATCCTAACTGCTGCACCACAACAGTCCCTCTTCTCCATCCCAGTTCAAGGGTCTAGGGTGCTTCTGAGTCTCAAGAGATCCTCGAGTGGGGGCCTTGGGTGTGGCCAGAACCAGAACCGGAACTGGATATGGTACCAGTAGTTCTTGCCAGGCCAACATCCTGGAAGCTTCAGCAAGAGCCCTCACCACCTGGAAGAGACTCGACAAATAGTGAGAATTTTTATTGCATTTTAGTTCCAAACCAATTAGTAACCAGTTCGCGCCACTTCAAATAACTACAACCACATTTCTTGCGATTGTCTAAACTCCTCATACGTACCGCAGGTGATGGTTCAGAGGACAGAATTCAAAATGTTGGCCGCATTTTGCGCAAGGAGTCCGAGGATGTAGCGACACGTTGGAGGGAACTGGGTACAGCTGCAGCAGAGTGGCAGCGACAGCTGGAAATAGCCTTGGAAGGACTGATGAAACTTCAGGATGCAGAGAATCAGCTAGATGACAAACTTCGGCAAGCCGAGATGGTGAAAAACTCCTGGGAACCAGTAGGAGACCTGCTTGTAGATGATCTACCAAACCAAATAGACATGATTAAGGTTAGTGGTGGACTTTGCTTGCAAAAATTTTTTCAATTTGTCTGTTGGACTACAATAAAAGTTCACATTTACGACATGAGTGGCAAATTGTCATGTGGGGGCACCACTGGCATGTTAGTGCACCATAGACCCAGCACGCGACACAAGGACATGGACATGGACAAGACTGGGGTGGAACACAGCAGTGAGAGTCCTCTCCAGGCCAACACCCTGGAAACTGGAATGGATCCTGGCAGCAAGATTCCTTGCCAAGTCAAAAGGCAACCTCTCCTTGCCAGAGGGGGGATAAGACCCGGTGTAGTCTTGCGCTACCACTGAGATTCACCAGTTTGTATCCCACCTCTGGCAAGGCAGAAACTCAGGAACAGTCAGCCTAGACTGGGATGGAGCCAGGTAGGGAGCCAGCAACTTGGTACCCTGAACCTGGACAGAACCCAGAGAGGTTGCCACGGGATTCCCTCATGGTTGCAGCTTCCATCCTGTCTTGTTGGCCTGATGTGAACTTTCATTACTCTGGGTTCCATCCCAGTTTGCTGTTGTGATTCAGTTGAAAGCAGTACTGTGCCACTGTGGTTCTCTTGCGAGGTGAGAGGCCAAATTTCTTCAGGTCTCCTGCATGGAAAGACCAAGAGGGTCTAGGACCTTAAAGACCAGGAAGGATCTAGTACAGGATAGGGGAATGTAAGTACAGGAAAGGAAGGAAAGTAAGACCGCATGGGCACCCAAAAGACCAGCAAGTCTGGCACAAGAGAGAGAGGACCCTAGTGCGAGGCGCTAGGAAGGGAAACTAAAGCGACACAGATCAGGAATAAAACCGCAAATCAACCATGCTAGAGATGGCCAGGCATAGTTGCCGGCAAAGCCAACATGAACTTGTACGTGGAAAATACTACAAACAATTGTGTTAGCGGAAAGCAGGCTATTACGTATACGTAAGCAATGGCACGCACAATGCATAAGGAAGGACAGGTATAAAGCCTTCTCACTGATGGGGGACAGGTCTTAATACTCAGGCGAATCAGACTGCTTCCTTTACTTAATACAGTGGTGATTGAAAGTTTGTGAACCCTTTAGAATTTTCAATTTTCTGCATAAATATGACCTAAAACATGATCATATTTTCACATAAGTCCTGAAAGTAGATAAAGAGAACCCCGTTAAACAAGTGAGACAAAAAAATTATACTTGGTAATGTATTTATTGAGGAAAATTATCCAATATTACATATTACTGAGTGGCAAAAGTATGTGAACCTTGCTGCATGACCCATCTTCTCTTGAGATTCAGTTCATGGTCAGATGTCCTGACATTTTCCTTTAGAATTCTCTGATATCATTCAGAATTCATTGTTCCATCAATGATGGCAGGCCGTCCTAGCCCAGATGCTGCAAAACAGGCCCAAACCATGATACTACCACCACCATGTTTCACAGATGGGATAAGGTTCTTATGCTGGAATGCAGTGTTTTCCTTTTTCCAAGCATAACGCTTTTCTTTTATTCCAAAAAGTTCTATTTTGGTCTCATTCATCCACAAAACATTCTTCCAGTAGTTCTGGCTTGTTCAAGTGATCTTTAGCAAACTAAGCTGTTCTTTTTGGTGAGGGTAACAGTGGTCCTGAATTTCCTTCATTTGTACACAATCTGTCTGACTGTGGATCAGTGGAGTCCAAACTGTTTAGAGATGGCTTTGTAACCTTTTCCAGCCTGATGAGCATCAACAACTTTTTTTCTGAGATCCTCAGAAATCTCCTTTGCTCGTGCCATGATACACTTCCACAAACGTGTTGTGAAGAGCAGACTTTGATAGATCCCTGTTCTTTAAATAAAACAGGGTGCCCACTCACACCTGACTGTCATCCCATTGATTGAAAACACCTGACTCTAATTTCACCTTCAAATTAACTGCTAATCCTAGAGGTTCACATACTTTTGCCACTCACTAATATGTAATATTGGATCATTTTCCTCAAAAAATAAAGATCAAGTATAATATTTTCGTCTCATTTGTTTAAGTTTTTTCTCTTTATGTACTTGTAGGACTTGTGTAAAAATGATGATGATGTTTTATGTCATATCTTTGCAGAAATATAAAAAATTATGAAGAGTTCACAAACTTTCAAGCACCACTGTATATAGTCAAGACAGCTGCATGGGTGCTGGTGCAAGTGTTTTATCTTTGGTGCTTCAGGTTTGGCAGTTTCCTTTTAATGAGGCTGATTTTGCATGTCGTCAGTCTATCAATCGTTTACGCCTTTTGTACGTACAAACAACGATCTTCATCATACAACCTGTAGAGTCTTTGATAAGAAATTTACAGCCATAACCTAAATGTAAGTTCTCTAATTTTCTCTCCCCTTCTCAAATTTTCCAGACATTCCAAGACAAGGTTGCTCCCATCCAAGACAATGTAAATCAAGTCAACAAGTTGGTGTCTACTTTCAGGCCTCCCAGTTTTCAGGTGTCCCCGGACAGCCTGAAGAGGCTCGACGACCTGAACATGCGATGGAGACTTTTGCAGGTATACGTCACAGCCTCACCTCACCAAAGGTGGGATGTGAATCAGGGAGGTTCAGCGCTGTGAACCAGAGCTCTACCTCTGAGCTGCTCTGGCTTTTATCCTGCCTCTTGCAAGTCGTGGTTTCAGTTACGTACCATCACAGGTCGTCTACATCTACATCTCTGGCTGTGTTAAACGCTCACTGGTTTTGTGTGTTTCTCAGATATCAATTGACGAGTATCTGTCCCAGTTAATGGCGGCACACAAAGAATTAGGGCCTCAGTCTCGCCAGTTTCTGCAAGGTGAGAACTTGTGCATTGTGCAACAGTTTACAGTACGCCTCTCATTAAGCGACTATTAAGAGACTGGCACGAAGCCTACATGCAAGTATCTGTAGAAAGTCATTACAGTTACAAGTTTTACAAAGGTTTTCCCCAAAAAACCATAGCATTAGGCTATGGTTTTTTATTTCAATGTGACTGTTTCCAAGGGTTATGGTGATTTTTTTTTACAGGCACTGTATGCTATGTAATTGTGTTTCATATTGTAATGGACAGTATTTGACAATGATATTATGACCATCATTGTTGTTTTCTGCTTCCAGGTTCTGTGCTCAGTCCTTTCGAGCGCTCTGTTTCTCCGAACGACGTTCCTTACTACATAAAGTACGTATTCCAAATACGGCAGTGAAGTTCAGTAGCTCGGTTCATGCTATGGTGAAAATTTTTAACATTCTGATAAACTGAATATTAATTCATATAACGACAGAGGGGACTTTCTGATCGGCCCTCTTGCCAGTCGGTTAAAGTAGAGTGGGCGGGCCTTTGCCCGTCTAAAAACAAGACATTGGGTGAATCTCATTTCAGGGGCTGCGTCCTTCGAAGGCTGCATTTGAAGACCGATTGCGTCATAGCGTCGCGCCTAGGCTGTCCCATTCCGAAGGCTCCTTCGTATGCGAAGGTGATGTATCCTTCGCGACCTACCATATCCCGAGGTGCATTGCGCTTGAGGGGAACTTAGGGATATCGCAACGATTGGCTGAGGAATATACGTTATTTAAATGTAAGGATTTAAAAACGCGAACAGGTAAATGTTAAAAAGCAAAAGCGCAACATTTTTTGTTTTGTTTTAGGGAGCAAGGAGCAAACGGACACCTTTATTAAACTGCTTGAGGAAAAATAAATGCCAGTGAACTGCAGTGAAGCGTCTCCTCCAACAAT
>JAJAGP010000304.1:0-51384 GCA_025084515.1 Ancistrus triradiatus
GAGGGAGGGAGAGAGGGAGGGAGGGAGGGAGAGAGGGAGGGAGAGAGGGAGAGAGGGAGGGAGGGAGGAACAGCAAAGACCAGCAAAGACCAGCACAGGTTGTGTTTAGGCACTGGTATACTGGACAACCAGATTTATCAGCAAGTTAAACATCGCACATCTGTACAGAACATTAGCACTAATAATATGGGCCATATGGCCAGGACAAATAATGATTAACCTTATCTTAATCTCAATGAGAAAGATAATACAGTGGTACCTCGGTTCTCGACCACCTTGGATCTCGCAGAATTCGGTTCCCGACTCATTTTGACTATACAAAATTGTCTCGGTTCAGTCAAACAGCCCTCAGAGAAGATCTGTTATTTTTATCGTGGTGGTCTTTATTGTTACATCTACAGTACTGTATTCTTAGTACAAATAAGTCTCCATGGGCCCTAAAATGTTAGTTTGAGAGCCAACCAAAAGCAAAACAGGAACTGAATGCTCCAGAACACAGGCTGCAGTTAGCATTAGTAGCTATGTTAGTGCCCCGGAGTTAATCAAAAGACAAAGTGTTTTGCTTTTTCACTTTCAATCCATTACTCACTAAATTACATGAGATATTTCAACGCTTTATTACAAAATAATAATGTGTTAATGATTTTGGCCAACTGAAGGTTAATGTAAGTCTTTTAACCATTAACTTACGTATCATTACTTATCATAGTATTCTTTCCATATCTACGCTATGATACAGTATAGGCCGCGCTACCAAACACTCATTAAACTCCTCAGTTCATGACACATTTAAGTTATGAGGGGTTTGTCGGAACATATCCCCATTGTAAATCAGGGAGCACCTGTACAATACAACTCCATTAATGAATATAATGCCTTATATACTGTGGATTTTCTGTGGGTCTGGAACAGATTCATTCAATTTACATTATTCCTTATGGGAAACATTTGCTCGGTACTCGCCTTTGGAAGGAAATAACCACGGGAACCGAGATAGCACTGTAGAAGAACAGCAACTTGGCAAACTATGAAACCAAATAACCGCCTTTAAGTGTAAGTATCCTGTTGACGTTACTAAGAACATTAGTCAAATCTCCACTGTGCTCACAGTTGGTCAATTACAAGAACAGCGTTCAGAAGAACCTTTATTTTGCTTAAAAGTGAATTAGTTTTAGACCTTTTCAAATGCATTAACAGTACTGAGAGCCCAACATAACAGCTTCTGACTGTTAGCGCTAATGATATGTTTGGTTCATATGGGCAAGCTGGGTACAGCTATGAAAGAGACAGCAAAGAATAATGGTCAACCAAAACACAGGCTTTATGTGTAAGGGTCATGTTGAAGATGCTGGCAATTGTTACAATTACCATCAGGCTAGTGAGGATGAGAGCTGAAACATGCTAGACAAAGCCATAATGAGTCTTTATTTCGATCCGTGTCCATGCAGTAACAGCGTTATCTAACAGGGCAGAATTGTTTAGAGGCTTGCATAACAATTACAGACAATTAGCTCTAACGATATATTTGGCCCATCTGGTTGGCTTTGTTCGGAACTCACGGCAGTCTGCAGGCTCATCTGAACCGTCGCCACAGTCGTCCACCGTGTCGCACTTCCACCAGAAAGGGATACACTCATCGGTGCCACAGCGAAACTGCAGGACACAGCCAAGCATATGCAAACACACTCAATCGAACAGGCTTCTAATGACCTCATTATCATTAGCACTCACACACGAGCACAAACAAGAGCGAGAGCTTTCTGACCTGGCTGGCGGTGCAGTTGGACAGGCAGGTTTTGTTATCAGCAGCCAGGTAGAAGTTAGTGGGACAAGCACACTTGTGTCCTCCACCAGGAGACAAAAGGCACAGGTGACTGCAGCCCCCATTAGCTACCTGACACTGATGCTTGGGGACTAGTGGAAGAAAAATTGATTTAAAGAGAGAATTCTTTACTTCTGTTAAAGCTCAGTAATGAAGCACCTTACCCTCAGGCTGCCGCAAAGGGTGATAAACTGTTACAGATTTAATGGCCTGCCAGGAGTTGAGAAGCTCAACGGCATTGGCACCAGAGGTTTTGTGAGCACGCCGGAGAGACTTCGATTTGCCATCTGTCCAGTAGATGAAGTCTTCAAACAAGGTCAGCCCCATCACGCCTTGGATGTGGTTGTGAGGAACTGAGGGAGAAGATGTCAGTCAAAATCTGCTTCGGCTAGATATCTCATTCTGACGTACATTACGTCCAAATCCTCACTGGTGCAGACCTTTTATTTCAAAACATACAGCCATTTTGATTTATTCATCATTTCTGTGTAACGGCATAACATCAGTGTTTACTTTCACACATTCTTTATTTACTCAGCATATAAATCATGCAACATGTGAAACAACGCACTGCATGCATGAAATAAGAACCGCATTTATAAGGGGTGCACTGAAATGACTACAGAAGGGCTTACATTTCCCTCATGTTAGTCCTAATATTAGCTTCTGTCTACATTTTATGTCTTTCCTTATGTAGCTTTAAGGAAAGAATAAAACTTCATTAAACGTCCAAGACTAGAATACAGACCTGTAAAACTCTGCTAGTGTTCGTTCAGACAGCGTGAACAATCGGTGATGCAATCAGTAACACAGTAGACTGTCTCATTAACCAGTCTTAGGAAGCTTTACATAGAGAACAGCCCACATAGGAAGAAGACAGCAAGGCTAAAATTCCTCCAAGCCGGTGTGCAGGACTGATCAACAGTTACAGGAAACGTTTAGTTGCAGTTATTGGTTCAAATACTTTTGCCACTCACTAATATTTAATGTTGGAGCATTTTCCTCAATAAATAAATGACCAAGTATAATATTTTTGTCTCATTTATTTAACGGGGTTCTCTTTATCTACTTCTAGGACTTGTGTGAAAATCTGATGATGTTTTAGGTCATATTTATGCGGAAATATAGAAAATTCTAAAGGGTTCACAAACTTTCAAGTACCACTGTATCACTGCTTTGGACCTGCAGCAGACAAGAGATGCCGTCACTCAGCACCTTATCGAAATGCACATCTGTTCACAACATAAGGAGCAAAGAGAAGCTTTGGTGCTTCTTTCCTGACACGGCACAAAAAAAACCCAGAAATAGACCCATTATGTGTTCCGGCCATACAGGATGCTGAGTTTGTTGAGGGTTTTGTCATATTTTTGATATAAATTAATTCAAATTCAATGATTAAAACTGTTTAGCATATTTCTCTATTATTTTCTCTCTTTAAATATTTAAATATGACACACTTTTGTGGGCCTGAAAATGTCAGCAAGACAGTTATAAAACCTCAGCAAATGTAAAATTAGTTATTAGCTAATTACTATGTCCATGTAATCTGCAGTACTGTGCAAAAATATTAGGCCACCATCAGATTTGTTGTTTTAGCAATAGTATTAATGACTATATATAACATATTGTCAATGACTGGGCTTAAACATTTCAAACTTGGATTTGTCACTTCATAATACTCTTTTCATGCTTGTCATGCCAATCTTTATGAGTTTCAGCATATCTTAACCTTTTCACCCTGTTCCTCTTCTAAAAAAGTGATTTCTTGGCTGCTACCCTTCTGAAAAGACCATTCCTGATCAAGCTTCTTCGGACTGTAAAAAGGTGAACTTGGCATCCTGATGAAGCTGCCAGATGCTGCTATTGCTCAAGTGTAAGAGAAGGTCACACTAATTACTTGCCACTGTACATTCCTGAAGGTGTTTTTCTGATTTTTCTTTCTGTTTTTTAATACTGCATACAAATATCCTGTATTTTCTATTTGTAAGTTGGTATAGAGACTGAGAAATAATTAAATATGATCATTATACCACTGCTGAAACATGAAGTCTAATGGTGGCCTAAAACTTTTGCACAGAACTGTACATGATATGATGATATGATGTATGTGGATTGCGTCTGTACCTTTGTGCATTTGAGAGCCATCGATATTAGCAAAGAGGATGTGACTGTCATCAGCCCAGTAGATCCTCTTGGTGGTATAGTCAATAGTGAGTGCAGATGGGCTGTAGATGTCCTTGTCTACAATCACCAGCTGGTCTTGTCCATCCATGCCAACACGGCCCACATGCGGGTTTTCACAGCAGTCGATCCAAAACACGTACCTGAACAGAGCCATTGAGGATGTTTTGTTTATATGTCATGCTATCTTATTATGTACTTATAATACCATCTCTACTAAGGGTACATACCCTAATTGTGCATCCAGTGCCAGATCTGTGGGGTTCTTCAGGTCAGAGCTAAGCAAGACTGTCGGATATAGGCCATTTGCTTTGGATACTTCCAGGGTTTTCCTCTCTATGTCACACCAGTACAAGTTCTTCCCAATCCAGTCAACAGCCAGTGCACTGGGAACAGCCGTTCTGTGAACAACCTACAAACAGAGACATGGTTCTTCACTCGGGTCATACTAACTGTACATATGGAGCCAATATTTTAAGAAGAAAACAAGGAACAGGTAAAACTGTCATTCTCACATAAATCAATGCATCATCTGTGGATTATAATCGGATTATACGTTGTTGATTTTGCCACTATCTAATGCAATTCCGTTTTTGAACACTAGATGGATCATACAGACACATATCCTGTTCTCAGTGAGAATCCTAATTTCTTTGAATTGCAGAGATTAAAGTCTTTTTTATACAAAAAGTAAACTATTTTGAACTGCTATTCTTCAGATATGAAGGAATGTTTTCCCTGGTTATTTAAGATATGATAAAGCTATAGTAAGATAAGATAATGCCTTTTTTTTTGTCATTGTTCAATTATAAAAGCAAATTAGGATTGCTGCTCCAGAACAGTTCCAATCTACACAAAAACAGAATAAGAGTCACACAGACAGATTAAGTCAGTCAAATACACAACGACTTTGCACTTCAGGATTAGTATTGCACTGATATATTTAATATAAGAAATCTTGTATAATGAGTTGGCAGAATAGGGTATTGTGTACAATTTTCATGCTCACTGCTTACTAACACTACCAAATAAAATAAACAATAACATACTGTTACGGTTCGCCTAAAAATGGGCAAACTGTATAAAATAAAAAGGGGTTTAGGACCCAATTGCGGTTAGCTCCTGATGAAAGGTGGCAATCCAAAGATGAACAAATAAAAAGGGAGGTGAGTATATGGAGAAAAACACACACAAAAGAAAACAAAGCTGCGCCTGTAAGGCTGGCAGCTGGGACTCAAAGGCCTGATCGCTCGCGTCAGAGTCCGGAGCTCTAGCATCGCATCACTCATGGGCTGAAGCAGACATGAGCTAAACAGGGAGAAAATGGGCAAACAAGTGCCGTCCAGGCACGGACTCAAACACAAAAGGCAATATATAAATCTAAAATAAAAAGTCGCGGAAGGGATAGACAAGGCTGATAAGCAGCACAGTGTCCCTCAAAAACAAAAACAGAATAAGAAGGGGCTAACAAGCCCAATAGGGAGGCGGTGACAGTTAGGGTGAATGAGGGGGGCTCAAGTCGCCGCAGTAAGCAAGCCGAAAGGTGCGGTGGGTGATGGAGGGACCGCAAATGGATGACGAGAGGAACGAGTGTCGGGATCTTTCCCTAAGCCCTAACCTCTGGCCTCCTGACCATACGCTTGCTCGATGTCTTCAAAGAATGAGCTACCTCTTTCCCTAACAAACCAAGAACCGGATGCGACAGCACGGGAAAGATGGATGAAGTCTCAAGAGACGTATAGGTGCTCAGGAGCGTTCTTAAATACCTGAGCCCACAGGTGTCTCCAATGAATATCTAAGCGCCGCTTAGGGCCGCTCGTCATTTTGAGCCTGGACGCACCAGCTTGAAAAGGGGGAAAAGGCTGGAGAAATATGTCACCATTTTCATATTTGTCTAGTCTTTGTCTAGTCATTTTGACACAAACGTACCACTAAAAGTGTTTTATCCTCTGTATTTAAATTTTTTTGCTTCGCGTGATGAATGGTACTCAAAACGGAAGACTTGAAGTCATTCTGTGATGACCTCCCACGTGGAGGAAAGATAGTGGTTGACAGTGGAACCAATTAACTTGGTTGTCCAGTTAGTCAGTTCAATGAGACATTTTCTGAACTGAGCAGCATGTCATCGTGACTTTTAAGGAGGAAAGATCTCATTAGTATTCTAAGTGGAAAAGGGAAGCTTATGGTATTCTGCTGAGTTCCATGGAAACATGCATTAAAATGTCAACATTGAAATATATCAAGAAAAATAGAAGCTGAAGTTATTAATTTGCACCACTGGATCTCACTACTGGATCTGTACTCACTATAGAGGATGTGCATCTGAAGACAACCAGCCACATGACTTCTCTTAACTGCCATTTATGGGCAACACAATATACAATTCATACAGTCTATACTGCTAATTATGATGACAGTCATTGTGTTTGCTCTGCATGTACCAACTGGCCAGACAAACAGAATACAGTGGATTGGAACGTACTAGGGGTGTAACGATGCAAAAAAGGGCATAGTTTGTCTAATTGGATTATACCTTCTTGGTTTTGCCGCCATATAATACAATTCCATTTGTAAACACTAGATGGAACATACTCACAGACACATCCTGTTCTCAGCAAGAATTCTACTTTATTTTAATGGCATGGACTAAAGAATTTTTGTTTATGTTTTATACAAAAAGTACACTATTTTGAATTGTTATTCTTCAGAAATAAAAAGGAATATTTTCCTCCGTTTTTTTAAGATATGGTAAAGCTATAGTAAGATAAGATAAGAATGTCTTTATTGTCATTGTACAACTAGACAAACTAGGATTGCTGCTACAGAACATAGCAAATCTACACAAAAACAGAATAAGACAGTCATTTTAATATAGAATAAAAAGAAATATTGTATATAAGAAATATTGTGCAGAGGTATTGCACTGATAGAAAAAGGCCTTTTTGTTTACAATTATAAACCTAATGTTTCTAGTAATTTCTCTTCATTGCAAGGGGCAAAAGTTTTATTGTTTAATTGTCAAATGTAAAATCAGTAATCGTGAGAAAACCGAATCGTGAATCGAATCGTGAGCAAAAAGCATCGTTGCACACGGTCCTCACACGGGGCACAATGCAGTATGGACTGTGGTAGCCTAGCGGTTAAGGTACTGGACTCTGGACCAGAAGGTCCAGAGTTCAAATCCCACCTCTGCCAAGCTGCCACTGTTGTGTCCTTGAGCAAGATCCTTAACCTACAATTGCTTGGATTGTAAGATTGTATCAATTGTAAGTCGCTCTGCATATGGGTGTCTGCTAAATGCTGTAAATGTAAATGTTGCACCCCTAGAATGGACAGAGTCAAGATAAGTTTGTGGCAGCAGTGAGAAGAGGCAGTCAAACCTCTTGAGAAGAGGCAGATACATTCCTGTCAATGAGCTAAAGGATGGTAGCTACCCACGTAATACTTGGTAACAGTAATAGTGCCATGTTTTAAAAACATTCCCATTGATTATGGAAAAACCTGATCACTAGCACTATATACCCTCTCAATATATTTATTGATATATCTTCTGATTTATACATAGTTTTACACATGAATGATTCTGTGAGGCGACCAATCAAAACACGGAGGGGGCGTGGTTACAACAACTTTGAATGCGTTGAAAAATGCTCATCGTTTCAAAAGCAAGCAGCCCAGCTATCAAAAGAGACAACTGCCAAATAACATCTCACATCCTGCTTGCTTTTGAAGCAGGAAGCGTTTTTCACCACATTCAAAATGATAATAACCACACCCCCTCCAAGTTCTGACTGGTCACCTCACAAAACCAAATGGTGTATAATTCTGCCCTCAGGAGATATTTCAATAAACCTCCAACCTGCCTCTCCATACCCTTCTTGTCATGGAGAAGATGACATTGCTCACTGGGTAAGGCTCTTCACTACTAATCAGAAGGTTTTGACTTTAAATCTGAACTACTGCTACTGTTGGTCCTTTGAGCATGACCCTCAACCTGAAACTACTCGGCTCAGTCGCAGCTCGCTCTTAATTAGATCTACTAAATCATGTAAATGTAAACCAATCTCATCATGAAACTGCAAGTCCTTTAAATTGCTGACATGATCCAGTTCACAAGCATATAATACTCATTTGCTGGATTATAACCATCTGAATATTAGGCCGTAATTGTGCTTGCAAAGTAATGAAATAAGATATTAACCTTGCGCTTATAAAAGTAGACCTCATTTATTCAGTTCCATCCAGATATTCTTACAGCGATGGCATAACCTGAGGCAGAACACACTGCATAGACCGTAGTGTTGAATGCTCACAGTCAGTAATGAATCTTTATATTAAGGTATTACAGAGATAAAAGCAGAACAGGTAATCAAGTGTCCCGCTGAGGGCTATCTCCAAACTATTCTAGAATATAAGCAGAACAAAACAGTATCGTAGCTAGGTACAGACCAGCCTACGCAGCAACAGGATCTTCAGAGTAGTTTCCCCAGCTAATAAAGGTTAAACTAGACAGGAATTTAAGCGCCATTACCTTTCGAACGGTTTTAAATGTCAAACATACTCTCTCTAAAACCATCTTTTAGAAGATTGGTTCTAGTATGGATCTGTGATGCTATTACTGAAAGACTTGCATATCAATTTGGTTCAGCAAACACCAATAATACAAGACTGTATTTGGACTGATTTACAGACAATACGCAATCTTGCATTCATGAAGTTTATTAAATGAATATACTGGCAGCTTGGTGGTGCAGTGGCTACCACCGTCACCTCACAACTCTTGAGATATGGGTTCGAGTCCCGGCCTGGTATGAGCTGGTACATTTTGCACAGGTTTTACATTTTACACAATCAGCGTTTACTGGGCAAAGGGCTTTTCGTTTCCCTTGCACGATCAAACAAATTCTCTTATTATAATTGAACATTATAACCAGATGTCAGCCCGAAATCGATAACATGACTGACTTGCCAAACATCAATAAATCTGTGCCAGTAAGCAAGGGAGTAATGATGTATTGTGAAATGCTGAACTGCAATGCAAAAATGTCTAACGTCAGTTGGGACGACGCATCTGGATTATACATTCTTGATTTTGCCTCCATCTAACGCAATTTCATTTATGGCGCAGTCATAATCATAAACAGATACAGTGGGGCAAAAAAGTATTTAATCAGCCACTGATTGTGCAAGTTCTCCTACTTAGAAAGATGAGAGAGGTCTGTAATTTTCATCATAGGTACATTTCAACTATGAGAAATCACATTGTAGGGTTTTTAAATAATTTACTTGTAAATTATGGTGGAAAATAAGTATTTGGTCAATAACAAAAGTTCAACTCAAATCTTTGTAACATAACCTTTGTTGGCAATGACAGAGGTCAAACGTTTCCTGTAAGTCTTCACCAGGTTTGCACACACTGTAGCTGGTATTTTGGCCCATTCCTCCATGCAGATCTCCTCTAGAGCAGTGATGTTTTGGAGCTGTCGCTGGGCAACTCCTTCCACAAATTTTCTATGGGGTTGAGGTCTGGAGACTGGCTAGGCGACTTCTGGACCTTGAAATGCTTTTCACAGAGACACTCCTTTGTTGCCTCAGCAGTGTGTTTGGGATCATTGTCATGCTGGAAGACCCAGCCCCATTCCCTCTTCAATGCTCTCACTGATGGAAGGAGGTTTTGGCTTAAAATCTCATGATACATGGTCCTGTTCATTCTTCCCTTAACACGGATCAGTCGTCCTGTCCCCTTTGCAGAAAAACCGCCCCAAAGCATGATGTTTCCACCCCCATGCTTCACAGTAAGTATGGTCCAACTCAGCATTCTTCTTCCTCCAAACACGACGAGTTGAGTTTTTACCAAAAAGTTCTATTTTGGTTTCATCTGACCACATGATATTCTCCCAATCCTCTTCTGGATCATCCATATGCTCTCTGGCAAACGTCAGATGGGCCTGCACATGTACTGGCTTAAGCAGGGGGACACGCCTGGCACTGCAGGATCTGAGTCCCTCTCGGCGTAGAGTGTTACTGATGGTAGCCTTTCTTACTTTGGTCCAAACTCTCTGCAGGTCATTCATCAGGTCCCTCCATGTAGTTCTGGGATTTTTGCTCACCGTTCTCATGAACATTTTGACCCCACGGGATAAGATCTTGTGTGGAGCCCCAGATCGAGGGAGATTATCAATGGTCTTGTATGTCTTCCATTTTATTACAATTGCTCCCACAGTTGATTTATTCACACAACCTGCTTGCCTATTGTAGATTCACTCTTCCCAGCCTGCTGCAGGTCTACAATTTTGTCCCTGGTGTCCTTCAACAGTTGGTCTTGGCCATGGTTGAGTTTGTCTTTTATACAGATAATGAGGTCAAACAGGTGCCATTAATACAGATAACGAGTGGAGGACAGAAGAGCTTCTTAAAGAAGTTGTTACAGGTCTGTGAGAGCCAGAAATCTTACTTGTTTGTGGGTGACCAAATACTTATTTTCCACCATGATTTACAATTAAATTCTTTAAAAGTCCTAATATGTGATTTCTTGGATTTTTTTCTCATTTTGTCTCTCATAGTTGAAGTGTACCTATGACAACAATTACAGACCTCTCTCATCTTTCTAAGAAGGAAAACTTGCACCATCATTGGCTGACTAAATGCTTTTTTGCCCCACTGTATCCCATTCTCACTGAGAATCTCAATTTCGTTTAATTGCGGGGGACTAAAGTTTATTTTTGTTTAAATGTTATGAGTTGTTATTCTTCAGGTATAAAAAAGGAATATTTTCACCAGTTTGTTTAAGATATGGTGAAGCTACAGGAAGGCAAGATAAGATAATGCCTTCATTGTCATTGTACAATTATACAGTTAGGATTGCTGCTCTAGAATGGTGCAAATCTACACAAAAACAGAATATGAATCACACAGTCAAAAATTCTTCAAAGATTAGTAATGCACTGATAGAAAAAAAAGAAATATTGAATATAAGAAATATTGTGCTGATAGAATAGGGCATTTTGTCTAAAATTTTAAATCTAATGTTTTTAGTCGTGCCTTTTAATTGCAAGGGACTAAAGTTGTATTGTTATGCTTGTGTGCATTCTTTTCATTGTTACACCACAGAAAAAAACAACAACAACTGTTAACTGATCAATAATCATGAAAAAAAAATTAAAGGCCTTTTCACACAGAGTCAGACTTTCCTCAAGAAAAAACTCATGCGATTTTTAATGTACTGGGACCTTCACACCAAGTGTGCTGCATTTTCTGTCTGAACACTCTGAAAAGTCCCTGTCTGCTTTTGCTTTCTTAAATTTCAGGAGCAAGGTTACACTGATACTAATCAGACACATTCACACTGGGACAAACTTAGAGCAACTGCTTGACCTAATGCATGTCTTTGGACTGTGGGAGGAAACCGGAGTACCCAGATTAAAGGCCACATGGACACATGGAGAGCAAGCAAACTCCTCACAGACGACCGTATTGTAACTTTCAAGGACTAATCATAAATAAGGTATGCGACTGTTCATGTAAGCTTTTCTTGCCTTAACAACTCACAGCCTACCAACTACAGGAGCCAGTCTGTAAACAGAGTCCAGCATCTCTCAGGACAGCAAAATAAAAGTGCAATTTCCTTGCTAAAAGGCAATCATCTTTCAGCCTAAACATACTCTCCTATCGCAGCTTGATTTTATCTTCCCAATTTCAGTGTCCTAATTGTTCCCCAAAGGCCTAATGGGTAAGAGATGGCTTCAGCTCACGCTGAGGATGAGAGATAAATCATAGGAAGGGGCATGTTGCTCTAGGTGTCTTAGAGCCAAATGATGCTTTTGTCCCCCCCACTGAAACTAATGAGATGGAGCAAAGCATGACTCAGCCGGAGCCTAACACACTCCACCTCACACTACCACAATCAGCGTAAGCATTTTTATTTAAATTTATATGTTTTTTACAACAGAGTAACAGTCACACAGGCAGGTAACTGTCGATCTTGGCTGTTTTGCAGTACAGGTTTCGAAATGTGGTTTTACAGACTAGTGCTGGGTGATATGACCTCATATCATCATCACTATTCATTGAACATTTTACTTCGATTGCGATTAATGAACGATTATTTTGTTTTGCGGGTTTTTTTTTGTTGTTTTTTGCCCTCATAGTTCACTGATAAGGATTGCACTGTAAATATGGATATTTAAAACTGGGATATTTTTTCTAATGAAAGGCTGCATATCATTGTGGTTTTAAAATAACTTAAGGAAACACACAGATGAACTATTTATGGTTATTTATTGAATATTTCCAAAAATTTTAACCTTTTGTCACTTGGTAGGATGTGGCATCAGTTATTCCTTTCCATTTTCTGGAAATAATCGACAATGGGCAAGATTACTTCAGTTAATTGTTCTGAATGTCAGTTTTGATTAATTTTCGGTTAATTGCCCAGCCCTATTTCAGACACTACACTATATTAAGTTTTTACTTTTCCCAGGCTGTATTTGCAGTGATGAATCATGTATTTTCTAGTTTATGCTACCACCATGATTCTAAGCAGTTTCGTTCTCCCGGCAGTGATGATTCAGCACTCAATACCAATAGAAAGGTTGCGAGTTCTAATCCCAACACAGCCAAGCTGACGACTGCTGGGCATTTGAGCAATGTTCTAGATCCTCAACAGCTGAGCTAATTATAAGTTGCCTATAGAATAGTGTCTGAGATAAATTCAGTGGGTCAATGATGGTTAAGCAGCCAAAGCTCTGGACTACAAATTGGAAAGGTTGTGAGTTCTAATTTCATTTTGGCAAAGCTATCAGTTTTGAGCACTTTAGCAAGGATTTTAACTCTGTCATGATGGGTGATTACGTTTTAGTGGTCACTGCACTTGGTGGTTCTACAATTACAGTCCATCTGTTTCTCTACATACTTTGCCCATCCCCTTTACCGTGTTCTCTAATGGTCAGGATCCCCACAGGACCACCACAGATCAGGTCCTATTTGGGTTGTGGAGCATTTTCAGCACTGCAGTGACACTGATGTGGTGGTGGTGTGGTAGTGTGTGTTATGCTGATACGAGTAGATCAGACACAGCAGTGCTGCTGGAGTTTTATAATGCTACACTCACTGTCCACTTTATTAGAGACATTCACCTTATTGTTCCACTTTGTAAAGTCAGAGACAGCAGCTCATCTGTTGACATACGGTTCGTGTTAGTCATCCTCTAATTAGAGAGAGGTTCGATCCGATCCTATATTGGTATTGGGTTCTGATATTGACGTAATTCATTAATCGAATATCAGGCCGATGCATTTACCAATCCACATTCCATTCCACATCTTCCCATGAGCGATGTGACAACTCCAGTCTGCTAGTGAGTGAGCAAATAGTATTAGATGTTGGTTTAACTAAAATGTCGTTCGTGTGGAGACTTTTTTGTCTGGAAATGCCGAAAAAGCAAGACAGCATGTTGTAATCGGATCGGAACCAAAAAAATGTGGATCGGCCCAATATCACTTCTACTACTTTATCAGTTCTCACAGGATGCAGTCTACAGGATGCCGCTGGCTAGAAATTTGTGGCTGGTTGAATATTTTCAGTCCAGAAGTCCAGTTCAGTGGCACTGCTGTGACTGATTCAATTATACCAGTAAAACACTAACACAACAACACCATCACCACATCAGTGCCACTGCAGTGCTCAGAATGATCCACCACTGAAAACAGTACCTGAACTGTGATGGTCCTGTAGGGGTCCTGACCATTAGAGAACAGACTATTTCAGTCTGTAATTGTAGAACTGCAAATTGCAGTAACCATTTAAATTAAGAATAAGCAAAATATAAACTGAAAAAAATATATAGAATGCCTAAGACCCTTTAGCAAGCCCCTCAAAAGTCACTTGGTACCATCCTTGCTGACTTAATTCACGAAAAAAATCACAAATGCAATAAACAAAATAAATAATTTTTTAAAAATCGCCCACGTCACCCAAGGTGACCACTAGCCACTGGCGAGAAGTTTGTGCTGTAAATGTCGTGCTGCATGAAGCATGGAAGGCTGAGAACAGATAAGAGGTCGTTTGGGTTCAGAGAACAATGGAAGAACCAGAGTGGATACAAACCTCCTCTCCATAAGCACCAGTGAAAGAGACAGAACGGATCCAAAGTGGAACACACACATGCAATGAGTCTAAAAGGTCAAGGCCAGGTAGGCTCTGCAAAAATAGGCCCTGCTTATACTGGCAATAACCTTTGACTTAGACTAAATAGACAAAAGTTTGTGGACACCACTTGTAATTATTGGGCTCTGATATTTCAGCAACACTCACTTGTAACACATTCATCTTGTAACACACTGCAATTTCCTTAACAATCAGTAAAGTGTTATCTTCTCTTATTTTGTTCATAATATAAGGCATACATTTCTGGATTCCCCATAGACAAACAGTGGAAGTAGAATGGGTTGTACCGAATACCCTAGTGACTCTCAATATGACACATTTATAGGTTTCCAGTTCCAACAAGTCAGTTCATCAACTTTCTGTCCTGTCAGAATCAGAATCAGAAAGTCCAATCAGAATTTGTTGCCAACTTTGATTGAGAACTTGACTCTCTTGCACAGAAAATTGACCTCAACTCCACCAGACACATTGACAATGCACTGGAATGCCAAAAGTAACATCATAAGCCGACCTCAGAGGCACATCCCAAAATCTATTGGAAAACCCTTTGAGAAGAACAAAGGCTGCTGTAGCAGCAAAGTTGGGGGCAAACTCCAGACTAATACCCATGTTTTGGGTGTAATTTGTTCGGTGTCCACAAACATTTGTCTATATAGTGTATCTTTCCTAAGACATGAGGTATCTAAAGAATGAACAAATGAATGAATTATACCAAAGAAGCAACTGGCCTACCTTAAGATCACTTCCATTTAACCGGATCCTGTTGATCCTTCGCCCACTCGGCCTACTGGAGTCCACCCAGTAGATAAACTCCTTCCTGTAGTCGAAGTCCAAGCTGATGATATTGTTCAGGCCCTTTTTGGAGGTAACCAAAAATAACGTAAGAATTAGTTTTCCGGCAATCATAGATCTCTGTCGACAGACGATCGAAGTGACGCAGCACAGCTTTTCAAATGTACAAAAGAGCGAGGCGCGTAGCTTTGTTCTGTTACTCAATTAGCTGGAGAGCTTAATTAGCCACTTCATATGCACTTTGCTCTCAGGCTTTCTGGCAAGAACCCAGATGAAAAACACGGCCCGTATACATTCCCTTTGATAGCTAATCGCTGGATTGATTTCGGTAGTGCGTGAGAAGATTGAAGCTGGGTCAGGAATGTGCTGAAGCAGAGTTCACACAGCCTTTCCAATAGGATGCTCAGCTACATCCGTTACTGTCATGTTGATATCGGTGCGCTGTCAGTCAGGAGACGGAGATCACCATTCACCTGCTCACCTCAGCGTCGTAGCCGAGATCAGGCGACAACGCTCGTGACGAGTGAACCTGACACCTTCATCAGTACTCTCGCAGAAGAGACACAAAGAGTCTGCTGAGAGTTACACAAAAGCCCCTGGTTTCTGATTAGTGTGGTCGGGTTTAATATTAGATGCTGAGAGGGAAATTAGTTTCGTCTAAAGATATTATCTCAGGGATAAAGATCTAAAGATCTCAGGGATTCTCTTTGGTCCATCTGGAGCCCCTTAGGTTCCTACTGATGTTTGAAATTTGATATTAATTTTCGTTTAAACTAATATAACAAGAACAAGCTTAACCCTTTATTGTCTACAAGCTTTCTGAGCACCAAGACCCTTGGACCTTTACATGTGGTAACATTCAGGGACTGTAGCAGCACAGTGGTTGAGGTACTGACTTTGGAGAAGGTCCAAAGCTGCCAAGCTACCACTGTTGGGTCATTGAGCAAGGCCCTCAACCCACAGTTGCTTGGACTGTCAGTCTGGATAAGGGTGTCTGCCATTACTAACCACTATATGCAGGGCCAGAGTGGGGTCATTCTATTGAATACTTCTCTTCATTACTGGTTTATAGGCTATAGCTTTTATATTCTCTATTTTATTATACTCTTAATAATATTTCATTTTCTCTAAAATCTTAGTCTACCTGTTATTTTATTTGTATTTTTTATTTCAACTATTACTATGAACTTGTTAATTAGATAACTTGGTTAATTCTTATGTATAACAGCTAAGTCGCCCAAGGACGTCTCTTTTTAAGTCTTGGTCCTCCCAAGGTTTCTTTCCTTTTTTTAACGTTTAGGGAGTTTTTCCTTGACAACGTCGCCCCAGGCTTGCTCAATTTTGGATTGACCTTAAAATTTAGAAGATAACATAACATTTTACAGCTGCTTTGAGACAATGCTGCATTGTAAAAATGTTCATGCCCATGCCCAGCCCACTTTTTCCAAAGTGCAAGAAACTGGATAATGAAATGACATTTTGACTCTTACTGTATTGACTTTTAATAGAAACATGTTAAATCATATGCGGAGACGTTAAATAACATTTTATTTACATTGATAAATATTCCACTTTAAGAATAGGTTGATAAATTAACAAAAATAATAGCAAAACTATTTCACAATAAGAAAAATATAAAAAAATTAACACTTTTTACAATGCAGCATTGTCTCAAAGCAACTTTTACAAGTTTAGATTATCTCCTAATAACTACATCCATTCCCAAATTGAGCAAGCCTAGGGTGACAGTGGCAAGGAAAAACTCCCTGAGTGTTATAGGAAGAAACCTTGGGAGGACCAAGACTCAAAAAGGGACCCAACCTCCTTGGGCGGCGTAGATGATAAATCTAAGAGCGAAACTAAAGTCATGGAGTCAAAGTTCGAATAAAATGTGAAATATGCACATCGACATTAAGTGGCCCGGGTATGTTGGGGCTGGAGCTGATGACAGAAGCAGCTTGAGTGGAGCTGCAGCGGATGAACATCATGTGTGGGGCTGGAACCGGCACTGGAACACAGCTTGGAGAAAACAGGATTTGAACTCACTGCCTTCTGATTAGTAGCCCAGAGCCTTAACTACTGCCCTAACTAGCACAACCCAGAGAAGTTCAAATGAACTGGACGTTATTTTTCCCCCTGACCAGCCCAAAAGTGAAGCTGCCCACCAGGAATTTCCTGATTCTCCCGATTACCACTCTGGCACTGACTATATATAAATGACAGTGCCAATGTTCCAGAAGACCATGCCCTTCAGAAACCTTTTCTAACCAACACACATGTACACAATTGTGCCTTGCAACACCAGAACACAAAGATCAGATATCATCCGGCCACCTTCTTTCCTGCAGTAACTACTAATGTTTTCCACAACAAGGACATCCTGTTTGAGAGAAAAAGCAACTTCAAGGTTTGTGTGAACTTCAGCTTGTGTGAGATTTCAACAGGGGTTCAGACAGAAACATATTGCGCAGTGTTTATGAAAAATACAAAGTCCTGCTGAGATGTATATCATTTCCAGCCTGCTTTCCATCATGCGCACTGCGCTTTGAGGTAGTTAAAATGCTCTGTTTGAAGCAGCAGCCATCTTTGCATAAAACGGCATTTTTAACTGCCTCGTAGCAACACGTGCATCATGATGGAAAGCATCCTGATGTATCTTGGAAGACGGATGTATTTACACTTGTATAATGTGTTTACAAAATCATGAAGCGGTGTGATCAGAATTAAATGTCTTAAATGTGTTTTGGAAGTATTATGTGGTTAATCCTTAATCCATTAAATCCCTAACACACATTAAATAACAGAGCAAAATAGAATAGTTTAAAAAAAGGTATTCCTAGCAACAGTAGCCCTGGCATACATATTACTACATCAAAACAATGCATTTTAAAGCTTTTAGAACAGTCACAGTATTTATCATCTATGCCGCCCAAGGAGGTTGGGTCCCTTTTTGAGTCTTGGTTCTCCCAAGGTTCTTCCTCATAACGCTTAGGGAGTTTTTCCTTGCCACTGTCGCCCTAGGCTTGCTCAATTTGGGATTGGACGTAGATATTAGGAGATAATCTAAACTTGTAAAGTTGCTTTGAGGCAATGCTCCATTGTAAAAAGCGCTATATAAATAGATCTGACTTGACTTGACAGTGAATTTATATTATTTGATTTAACTTGGTTGTTTATATAATCACATTAGCATAAATGGATATTCATGTCAGGAGCAAAGTTAACAGTTACTAGTCAGACGAATACATACTGGGCCAATGTAGAGTGACCAACTAACCTAACACCTGTCTTTGGAATATGGGAGGAAACCAGAGTACTCGAGTAAACCCATGTGGACAAGGAGAGGACATGCAAACATGAGATCAAGTTTGAGATTAAACTGGTGATCTCTGGAATTGTGAGGTGACTGCGCTAACCGTGGCTCTCTAGTGCCATTGTAGCATTTTAACACTAGGTTTGCTGAGATTTTCTGATTCTTAGGACATGGCCCCTCGTTTTTCTGATGCATCATTAGCCAAGTGTTCATATGTAAATGCATGGAGTCACTGGTTTGGTAATAAAGTGGTACCTCGGTTCTCGTCAAACTATTTCAGAAGGCTCATCAAGTATCCAAAACAAGTACGAATCAAATTTTTCCCATAAGGAATAATGTAAATTGAATTAATCTTTTCCAGACCCCCAGAAAATTCACACTGTATAAGGCATTATATGCATTAATAGAGTTGTATTGTATAGGTGCTCCCTGATTTTTGATGGGGATATATTAGAACAAGTCCATCATAAGTTAAATGTATCATGAATTGAGGAGTTTAATATAGTCTATACTGTATCATACTGGGACCTACTACACATTAACCTACAGATGGTCAAATCATTCAAAACACAAAGCTTATTTTATAATAAAGTGTTGAAAAATCTCATGTAATTTAGTGAGTAATGGATTGAAAGTGGAAAGTAAAAGCAAAATACTCGCTCTGTTGGTGAACTCAGTCCACTAGCGGCTAATGCTAACTGCTCAGCCTGAACCGCATTCGACGAGCTCTGAGGTGGTCGAGAACCGAGGTACCACTGTACAACATTTCTAAATTAACATGTAGTATGTCATGACAATTAGTCTTTCGAAAGAACTGGGCCACCAACTGTCAGCTGTTAAAAAGCCCATAAAAGCGCGTTCAGCTGAGATAAACTAATCCACAGAAATTCTAATTGGTTACAAAAAACTTGCATCATATTGGATTCTCGACCATTTGTGAAATAGATATCTTAATAACATTATCAAACACAATTAAGAATACAACAATGTCACTGGAATTGAAAATTAGAAATAACTCAACCCTATACCACGGGGGTGGTTCTGTTTCTCCAGGCATGCCATGGACACAATTTGTTTTCACTCTGTTAATGTGAAGCCCCACAAAGAAAGTGCACCGTTTAATTGCTTCAATTAGTCTTTTGAAAGGACTGGGCCACCAACTGTCAGCACGTTGTTATCACAATCACATCAGCACTGTTCTTAATTGGGACCCCATTAAGCTTTTAACAGTCCTATTGCGTGTCCCCTCTGTGTATCAGCACTGTGATTTATAGTAGCGCATTCTGTCAGACAGATTAAGCTCGACAGCGTTCGTTCTTACAGCTAATCGTGATGAGGTATGAGTAAGTTAAAAGGCAAAAAGAAGAGAAGGCACAAAAGGAATGCTTACCTGTTTTAGTAGGGTGTAATTAGAGCCATCCACACTTAATTTCCTAATTTCATGATGGTCAGCAAGAATAAGAAACGGCTCTTCAGCTGCAGAAAGAAACGAATATTCTTATAACGTTGGCTGGAAAACATTACGAGAAGGGACATGAAGCAGACATTTATTTATCATGGAAAGAAAAAAATCTTTAAAATGAATATTATCCAACGTAACTACATATTTTTGACATTTTGTCAAATTAGATAAATCATAATAATAATAAAATAACGGTAACATTTTATCCTGGACTGCATAAACACATCTTAGGTTTTTCTAAACAGACTGGAAAATAAATTTCATAACAAACATTATTTGGTTAAGGACAAAAAAAGAAACAAATACTGCTACTGCTACTACTACTATTACTACTACTAATAATAATAGTAATAATAACAACAATAATTATTATTATCGTTGTTGTTGTTGTTGTTGTTGTTGTTATTATTATTACTATTATTATTAATATTATTATTAATATTATTATTATTACTGGTGGTGATGGTGTTTGTTATAACAATAACAAAATAATAATAATAACAACAACAACAACAACAACAACAACAACAACAACAACAACACTTATTATTATTATTATGATTATTATTATTATTATTATTGGTGGTGGTGTTTGTTATAACAATAACAGAATAATAATAATAACAATAATAATAATAACAACAACAACAACAACAACAACACTTATTATTATTATTATTATTATTATTGGTGGTGGTGTTTGTTATAACAATAACTACTACTACTACTACTACTACTTATTGTTGTTGTTGTTATTATAATCATCATAGTAATAATTCCAGAAAAATACACAAATCTATAATGTTGAAAAGCACAAAAAAACAACACCAGAAAAAAACAACAACACCAGACCGAAAAATAAATTAAATACATAAACAAAAAATAAATAAATAAACAAACATTATTTGGTTATGGATAAAAAAAAACAAAAACAAATGTTCCTTCTACAATGACTACTACTACAACTAATAATAATTAAAAAATATATATAATAATAATAATAACAAAAATAATAATAATGTAAATAATAATTATGTAAATATTATTATTATTGTTATTAATATTACTATTGCTATTATTATTATTATTATTATTATTATAACAACGTAATAATAATAACAATAATAATAATAATTATCATTATTATTGTTGATTCATTTGAACAATGTGTACACAATCATTTCATTAGACACATTAGGATTTTTATTTGGCATAATGTGAAGTTGATTCCTCAAACTCCACTGTAAAAAATCATCATAAAACAAATCTATAATGACATAATTCGTAGAACAGGATGTCTGATATCTACACACAATCGACAATATGGTGTTATCAAAAGTCTGATTGCCCAAGGATTTTAGGAGGTTGAAGTATGTACTTTGCAGATTGTCATGCAGTATGCATGTATTTACCTGAGAGAGATCTGCAGCTATTAGGGTTGTGTTTCGAAGCTTCGTAACCATCCACACACAAACACTTGTAAGAACCGTAGGTGTTGATGCAGGTTTGACTGCAGGGGAAGCTGGTGGTGCATTCATCAATGTCAACGCAACTTTTCCCATCATTCTTCAGGCGAAATCCTGGCCAGCACTTACACTAAACACATGGGTGAAAAATAATGGAAAGTAATTCAAACGTTTTTGCCTCGGAGCTATCAACAAATCCATTACAGTCACCTTGATGAAACCATTTCAACTGTACCATTATTGTGATTCTACAGAAAAATGGGCGTCTTACAGAAATTGCACATTGTGATTTACTTTCCCCAAAGCTTAAAATTAAATATAGTTGAGCTCCAGTTCTCAGAAATATTGAACTATTGAATAAGTATCCTCATATGGGCAAAAATTGAATTTCAGTTGGCTGTAAATGTGAGATTTCAATGCATGCAGGAGCACAGAAATCAAAGAATATACCATGCAGAATGAATCAGTGTACACAAAAGAACATACATTTGTGTCAGAGAAAAGAAAATGTATCCAATAAGTCCATATCATGGAATAAAAGGCAGAAATGGCTCAAAATGTTTCACAGTTTTTTTTTTTTAACCTAGACCCTGAATTCAGAGGGTGTATTATGTTTCACTATTGATGCAGTCAATCGTGCCTGTGTAAGATGCTTGACGTGGCTGGGATTCAAACCTGGGCTGGGCTAGTGTATTAGATTTCAGTGTCATTAAAGCATCTTGGATCAGTAAATTTTACCCAATCAGAAAATACTTATCTCCAAACTTTGCAACAGGTCTAATAACACAACTCTTATTTTATACATATACCATGCTATTATGTGAAGACGCTATGAAAAGCGTCAATACCGCCCAATCCGCCATAGAGATGCATGCTGTTGCAGACGACGGCTTCAGTTAATGCCTTTAACTGACTAGAATTCATTCATTCAAGAAACCGCTAATGCTAACTACAACCCTAATTGTAGTGAAGTTGCGACGTTGTGTAAAACATAACTACAAACAGAATATGATGATTTGCAAATCCTTTTCAACCTATATTTAATTGAATACACTACAAAGACAAGATATTTCATGTTCAAACAGATAAACTTTATTGTTTTTTTGCAAGTATTCACTCATTTTGATGCATGCAACACGTTCCAAAAACGTTGGAACAGGAGCATGTTTACCACTGTGTTACATCACCTTTCCTTTTATCAACACTCAAGCGTTTGGGAACTGAGGACACTAATTGTTGAAGCTTTGTTGTTACAGGTCACGTTGACTTTCACTGTTTGGACGCTAGAGGTCAGCGTTGACTCCTGTTTTCTGTCCTGAGAATGTTTTTGCGATCGCGCACGCTCCCGCGTTTAATCACAGATGGGCAGCACCTGTTTACTCTGTATATACTCTGTATATATTATTATATACTGCTATTATTACTGTATATAAGGCGTTCCTGAGTCTAAGCAGGTTGCTGCTGCATTCGTTCACCGTGCTGCCTTATCGCTGTGGCGTCTAGGCGATATTGTTTCGCTGGCCCGTTAGGCTTACTGGTAGTCCAGTCTTGCTTAAGGAGTCCGGACATGTACGGATCAGAAGGCTGGAGGTAGGCTAGGGCGTAGAGTTAGCGCAGGAATAGCTCCCCCCCAGCGTCCTTGGAGAGGTTCGCTGAGCTTCTTTTTCAGTCTCAAACCTCTCTGTCACACTACTGCGCTGTGCACGCGCACTCCTGGTGCACCCCGGGATTTCCTTGCCGCTGCCGATTTAATCCTGTTGGAATCTGGCTCTCTAGCGTGGGTTTCCGGCCTGCGCATGCGCGGACCGACATTTCTGTTGCACATCTCATTTTCAGAAGCTTCGGCTTATACACCGGCGTCCTTTGAAAGGCTCGCTGAATATCCTTTTAGCCTCGCGCCTCTCTGTTGCAACGCCGGGATTCCACAACGCTGCCGATGCAATCCTGTTGGAAACTGGCTCTCTAGCGCTGGATCCAGACCTGCGCATGCCATTGGCGTTTCACGCTTTATTTCCATAAGCTTAGGCTTATATACCTTAATTTTTGGACGCGCTGCCTACTACTTACTGGTTCCCTTCTTTATTACTAGACGGCACTGAACCTATTTTTGAATCCGCGTTAGGCGGCTCTTTCGTTTGCCGTTCGCCTGTTAAGCTATTTTCCCCTGGGTCCTAGTGTCCGGCGACGTGGCAAGCTGTGATTATGTTCACATGCAACACTAGAGATCGGGGGTTTGAGTCCCCGGGCCCATTTATTCATCTTTTTTATTGGTTCATTAATTCCATCTGGAGCTAACCGCACATTGGGTCCTACACCAATAAAATAAAATATCAAAATAAAAACATATTTTACTTCAACAGTTCGCCAGCTAGTCTATATGGCGACCCGTAACATTTGTAGGTGGAATTCTTTCCCATTCTTGCTTGATGTACAACTTCAGTTGCTCAACAGTCCGGGGTGTCCGTTGTCGCATTTTGCGCTTCATAATGAGACACACATTTTCAATGGGAGACAGGTCTGGACTGCAGACAGGCCAGTCTAGTACCCGCACTCTTTTACTATGAAGCCACGCTGCTGTAACACGTGCAGAATGTGGCTTGGCATTGTCTTGCTGAAATAAGCAGGGACGTCCCTGAAAAAGACGTTGCTTGGATGGCAGCATATGTTGCTCCAAAAAATGTCTGTACCTTTCAGCATTAATGGTGCCTTCACAGACGTGCAATTACCCATGCCATGGGCACTAACACACCCCCATACCATCAGAGATGCTGGCTTTTGAACTTCGAGCTGATAACAATCCGGACAGTCCTTTTCCACTTTGTCCCAGAGGACACAACGTCCATGATTTCCAAAAACAATCTGGAATGTGGACTTGTCAGACCACAGGACACTTTGCGTCAGTCCATCTCAGATAAGCTCGGGCCCAGAGAAGCCGGGGTGTTTCTGGGATCTACAACTTGCACTTGTAGATGGAGCGACAAACTGTGTTCACTGACAGTGGTTTTCTGAGGCGTTCCTGAGCCCATGCGGTAATATCCGTTACAGAAAAAACTTTTCAGCATTGCCGTTTACTTGCAGAGATTTCTCCAGATTCGCTGAATCTTTTGATGATATTATGGACTGTAGATGATGAAATCCCTAAATTCCTTGCAATTGCACGTTGAGAAACGTTGTACTTAAACTGTTGGACTATTTGCTCACGTCGTTTTTTACAAAGTGGTGAACCTCAGCCCATCCTTGCTTGTGAACGACTGAGCCTTTCGAGGATACTCCCTTTAGACCCATTCATGACACTCACCTGTTTCCAATTAACCTGCTGAAATGTTTTGGAATGTGTTGCAGGCATCGAATTCGAAATGAGTGAATATTTGCAAAAAAAACCAATAAAGTTTATCCGTTTATCTTGTCTTTGTAGTGTATTCACATGAATATGGGTTGAAAAGGATTTGCAAATCATCATATTCTGTTTTTATTTATGTTTTACACAATGTCCCATTGGAATTAGGGTTGTAATAACCCTCAATCACTCACTGTCTTTGTCACACTCACACACATACATGGGATGTTGATTGTTGTGTAAATTGTTTTGCACCGGCTGTATCGCTCTTTAGCTGTTTCCATTTTTGACTTGAACCGAATCTAGGCTCATAAATCAATACAGCTATATCATAGACAGCTGGACTGATTTACCAATGCAAATCATTTTTTCTTTACAGCCATACTTCAGGATTTTCTGCCACTCCCAGACGCTGCATCTGTCTGCACTCAGCTCATAAGGTTTTGCTCAGATCTCTAAATCTATCCCACGCTGAATTGAGATACAGTGTGCTCTTTGGCATGGGCTCGGTTCCAGTGAATTCCTTATCGATTCAGAGAGGAACACATCGGACAGGAAACTAATTCAGACCAATAGCTGGTTCATGCTGACAGCTCCGATTGCCAAAGGTCATCTGACCAAGACATTTGCGACTGAGCCAGACAAAAGTTTCTCTCTTCCAAAACTTAGAACTGTCAATCACAGGATGAGGACTGACTGATAACAATCATTCTTAAAGACAGCAATGTTTTGCTCTGTTCTGATTAGTAATGGTTGGATGCCAGCATGTCATTGTGGTTACACCACTAATAATAGTCTCAGTCAGAAGCAGCTGTCACGGCTTTAAATCATAAAATCCCCCTCCTTATTATTCAAACCACTACCTATAACATATGGTAGGCTGAAAACTAAACCTGAGAAATGTAATTCTGCGACAGTGTTAGTGTGAATCAGTATGACATAACTGACAAAGAGGTTATCTATGAATAGCATTTTGCCTCTACCTGCATCTTCCTCTTCGTATTACTGAGAAGGTGCATTTTGGATTTACTCAGGGCATAATTATGAGGTCAGTTTGTAAAGACACTCACCGTGAGACAGCAGAAGACACTTCCATTTATAATTACATTTCTATTCGAGCACGCAAACAGAGAAAATGTGAGGCACGTGTGTCTGTGTGTGCTTATGTTTGCGCAAGCGTGTGCTCCCTTCAGGCTAATTAAGTCCAAGTGTGTAAATAAAAATAGTCAAAATGTCTGATGCTGTTTAACAGCGAGTATCATTATTAATTTATCTTATAATTATTAGAACTTAAATTCTAAACACACATACATGTTCTCCATTTAGTTCACTTGCTTTTAAATGTTTCATGTGTAAATACTCTCTTTCTCTTTAAATAAGTGGGAAATTAAAATCTGTGGTGGAAATTCAGGTACTGTGCCAGCACGGTAGGTTTGCATCTATGGCACCTTGCTTGGGCAGAAAGCGTGTTAATAAAATACAATGCAGAGCTTTAGAAAGAAACATTGAAGAACTGAGTGCAATAACAAAACTAAGACCTGGGCATACAGAGTCCACAAAGGGTCCAAAATGCAGCAAACAAGAATGGTGAGATACGCACAAAAGAAAAAAGGAAACCGTGACAGTACCATACAGTGGTGCTTGAAAGTTTGTGAACCCTTTAGAATTTTCTATATTTCTGCATAAATATGACCTAAAATATCATCAGATTTTCACACAAGTCCTAAAAGTAGATCAAGAGAACCCAGTTAAACAAATGAGACACAAATATTATACTTGGTCATTTATTTATTGAGGAAAATGATCCTCAAAATGATCCTCAATCCTCAACTTTATTCTTCTTTAACCATTTTTTGGTAGAACGGCTTGTGTGCTTAGGGTCGTTGTCTTGCTGCATGACCCACCTTCTCTTGAGATTCAGTTCATGGACAGATGTCCCGACATTTTCCTTTAGAATTCTCTGACATAATTCAGAATTCATTGTTCTATCAATTGTTCTATCAGATGCAGCAAAACAGGCCCAAACCATGATACTACCACCACCATGTTTCACAGATGGGATAAGGTTCTTACGCTGGAATGCAGTGTTTTCCTTTCTCCAAACATAACGCTATTATTTTAAACCTTCTGGCTTGTCCACGTGATCTTTAGCAAACTGCAGATGAGCAGAAATGTACTTTTTGGAGAACAGTGGCTTTCTCCTTAAAACTCTGCCATGCACACCCTTGTTGTTCAGTGTTCTGATGGTGGACTCATGGACATTAACATTAGCCATTGTGAGAGAGGCATTCAGTTGCTTAGACGTTACCCTGGGGTTCTTTATTACCTCACCAACTATTACATGCCTTGCTCTTGGAGTGATCTTTGGTGGTCGACCACTCCTGGGGAGGGTAACAATGATCTTGAATTTCCACGATTTATACACAATCTGTCTGACTGTGGATTGGCGGAGTCCAAACTCTTTAGAGATGGTTTTGTAACGTTTTTCAGCCTGATGAGCATCAACAACTCTTTTTCTGAGGTCCTCAGACATCTTCTTTGTTTGTGCCATGATACGCTTCCACAAACATGTGTTGTGAAGAGCAGACTTTGATAGATCCCTGTTCTTTAAATAAAACAGGGTGCCCACTCACTAATATTGTATCATTTTCCTTAATAAATAAATGAGCAAGTTTAATATTTTTGTCTCAATTGTGTAACTGGGTTCTCTTTATCTAATTTTAGGACTTGTGTGAAAATCTGATGAGGTTTCAGGTCATATTTATGAAGAAATATAGAAAATTCTAAAGGGTTCACAAACTTTCAAGCACCACTGTAACTGTTACCTAAATGCACGCAATTTGCACCAAAATAAAAGAAATGCAGGGCTTAAATAACCAAACTAACGAGACAGAAACTAAAAGTTGAAGTAAATCAGGAAGTCAGAAGGTAAACAAAAGTAATGCAATGCACAGGGATGACGAGGAAGGAACGATGGAGGCTGGGAAATGTAGTCCGGTACGACCGCAGTCGTGATGTGGACTGTGTACAGTACATGCGTCTTTTTTGTGGAATTATTGTTACGAGTCGACTCTAATAAGAAACGGCGAACCATATACAAAAAAAAAAAAAAGAAAATAAAATGGACTTTAGGACCCAATCGCAGTTAGCTCCAGATGGAAGGGTTGAAGCAAAAGTATAACTAAATAATGAGAAACCAATATAAAAAATGGAAACAAAGCGGCACCTCTATCAACTGGCAGCTGAGGTTCGAACCCTGAGTGCTCATGGTCTGTTGCTCTAACATCTTTCCACGAGCTGGCTGATACGGATGTCAGCTAAAAACAGACCAAAAAAGGCCAGACAAAGGAGCCTTGCAGACCGGACTCAAACAAAGGAAGTGAATGAATGTTAAATAACAGAATTAACATAAAAAAGGAAAAAACAATAAAGCGCATGGATGTGCTGTAATGGGAAAATGCAAGAGGAAGAAAAACAAAACGCCGAAACCGCTCGGCGTAACGCTCTGAGCCTAACGCTAGGACTACCTTAGATCTCCGAAACAGCGCAGCAGGATTCACAGAGCTGGACATGCCTGGCAGCATGAAATGGGGGCACAAAAGAGGGCACGAGCAGGGTGTTGTGCCTGCCGCTCTAACACGGGGATAATAAGCCCAGAAGGGAAACGGTTACGATGTGGGAGATGAGGAGGCTCGTGAGCCGGAAGCCACCGAAGCAAAGCCATAAACGGGTAAACAAAGCAGAAATCGGCAGGATCTGTCCCCACACTAAATCTATGCCTTATTGTTCACCTTCAGCCATCTTGATCCACAACAGCTGGATCCCAAAAATGGACCCAGTCTACCAATGACCCTAAGACTGACGAACCTAGGCTGCAGCACACGTGAGGCAGGTAAGGTCTCAAACTCGGAAGTATCTGTAGCATCCCTAAGCACAGTGGAAAACTCGCATAGATGCTACGGGTTCTGGCCAATACAGGTCAAAGGTTGCAACACCTGACTGAGCTAGAGCGTGCTCTTAAATAGTTACGCTAACAGATGTTGCTGATACCGCAATCACGCAGCTTAAGCAGGTGCATGCGTGATCGCGCTCACTGTGGGGATCCCACCATCATAACCAAGCCAACACAGAACTCTAGTGTCAGCTTGGAGGGATCCCCCACTGCTAGGAGAGTCTTTACAGTACAACCCCCTCCCAAAGGGGCGGCGGGAGCGTTTAATACCTCCCATGACTTGCCCTAGGTTGAGCGTATCGTGCACAGGGTGGCTCTGGTAAGCAGGACAAACTTTCAACCAAGGGCCAAATGGGAGGGTGGGGTACCACGAGCCAGACACAGGGCTCAGTTCGGGATCAGGGCTATCCATGAGCGACTCAGGGCAGAGCTCAGCACTGGCGGGTCTGAAACGAGGCTAAACCCGATCAAGCCAGACACAGGGTTCGGTTCGGGATCAGGGCTAGCCATGAGCAACTCGGGGGCGGAGCTCTGCACTGGCGGCTCTGAAACAAGTCACCGGAAAAGAACGGCGCAAGTCGCCAGGCTGAGCGTACAGGCACCACTGACCTTGGCGCAGGGGTCAGCGGTAACAACTGCGGCGCAAGCATCAGCGCAAATGACTGTGGCGCAGGGGTCGGGCGCCTAAAATTTGTGCTATTATTATTTAAAGTCAACGCATTCACTGATATAGTAAAAAGCTGAAAAAAGGATTTTATGCATGTACAGCTGTTGATTAGATTTTATGAGCTATTCGCTAAATTACCTGAAATTGTCACTACCGAAACATTTGTTAAAGATTTAGAACACTAAACAGTATAATAATACTGTATAATACAAAATTGATTTACTAGATATGTGATTTACTAGATATGTGAACCTTAGAAATGGTACCAAAACAATGGTACATACACTCTCCTAAGATTTTGGGAAAGCAGTCACACAGATTTCAAAATGTTTCCGTCTCTGACTTTGAACCAATATGGTAAACTGTTCCATACATCACAACCAGCCGGGAACTATAGGGAATGGAACTGTAAACAATCTCGGGAACTTCCTTATAAGGTTTTGCTCGTTGCTGTGCAACAGCAGACTCATCAATACAGAAGAGTTTATCAACATGCCTGGCACATGAGATAAGAGCTTGCACAAGGTGTTTCTAATAAGAGTAAGTGAGGAAATAAATATTTTGCATTAAACAAAGATTGATTCTGGCAATCACTATAGCTTTGCAATTGAATTTGCAATTGAATTATTCTAAAATAATAAATGCATTCTGTTGAAGCTTTTAACACGAGAAAATTGGTCTGTGTACTATATTTAAATACTGGAATAATTTGACAGCACTAATCATGAGTTATGCTTAAAACCTACCTTTTATACACTCATTGACAAAAAAATAAATAAAGCACCCAGATAGAAATATCAGATTGGCGCAAAACTTGGGATGCAGTTACGTGACAAGCAGATACAATGGTGTGAAAACGTATTTGCCCCCTTCATGATTTCCTAGTGTTTCGACACATCAAACCAATTTAAATATTAGTCAAAGACAACACAAGTAAACAGAAAATGCAGTTTTTAAATTATGGTGTTTATTATTAAGGGAAAAGAAAATTACTCCCCCCCACCCCCTTGTTAATACATAACGTATCTATGGTTTATCAAACCTGAGTTCACTGTCTCTAGCCACACCCAGGCCTGATTATTGCCACACCTGTTCTCAATCAGGACATCACTTAAATAGGACCTGCCTGACAAAGTGAGGTACACCAAAAGATCCTTAAAAGTTACACATCATGCCGAGATCCAAATAAATTCAGGAACAATTGAGAAAGAAAGTAATTGAGATCTATCAGTCTAGAAAGGGTTATAAAACCATTTCTAAAGCTTTGGGACTCCAGCGAACCACAGTGAGAGCCCTTATACACAAATGGCAAAGACATGGAACAGTGGTGAACCTTCCCAGGAGTGGTCGGCCGACAAAAATTACCCCAAGATCGCAGCGACGACTCATCCAAGAGGTCATAAAAACCCCACAACAACATCCAAAGAACTGCAAGCCTCACTTGCCTCAGATAAGGTCAGTGTTCATGCCTCCACCATAAGAAAGAGACTGGGCAAAAATGGCCTGCTTGGCAGAGTTCCAAGACGAAAGCCAGTGCTGAGCAAAAAGAACATTAAAGCTCGTCTCAATTTTTCCAGAACACATCTTGATGATCCCCAAGACTTTTGGGAAAACATTCTGTGGACTGACGAGACAAAAGTTGAACTCTTTAGAAGGTGAGTGTCCCATTACATCTGGCATAAAATTAACTCAGCATTTCAGAAATAGAACCTACAGTAAAATATGGTGGTGGTAGAGTGATGGTCTTGGGCTGTTTTGCTGCTTCAGAACCTGGAAGACTTGCTGTGATAAATGGAACTATGAATTCTGCTTTCTACCAAAAAATCTTGAAGGAGAATGTCCGGCCATCTTTTCGTGACCTCAGTCTGAAACGAACTTGATTTCTGCAGCAGGACAATGATCCAAACCACACTAGCAAGTACACCTCTTAATGGCTGAAGAAAAATTAAGACTTTGGAGTGGCCTAGTAAAAGTCCTGATCTGAGACGGAGTCTCATTGCAAGTTATCGCAAACACTTGGTTGCAGTTGTTGCTGCTAAGGGTGGCTCAACCGGTTTATGGGGCAATCACTTTTTCACACAGGTCCATGTAGGTTTGGATTTTTTTCTCCCTTAATAATATACACCTTCATTTAAAAACTGCATTTCATGTTTACTTGTGTTGTCTTTGACTAATATTTAAATTGGTTTGATGTTCCGAAACACTTAAGTGTGACAATATGCAAAAAAATAGGAAATCAGGAAGGAAGCAAAGAGTTTTTCACACGACTGTATGTATATTATCACAGGTGTAGTCTGATTAGACACCAGGGTGTAAAAGTGCTTCCACCAATGTTCTATAAAAAGGCTCTCAGACACTACTTTTGGATAGTTTACCTCTTGGTGAGAGATTGTTGTGTGCTAGACATGCCTCTATGATGCACTCAAAGACATCCGTCACCACTATAAGTGATATGAGGGGCACTAACAACTCAGTGATATGTGTAGGACATTCTGTGGACACGCCTTGCCTCTCATAGCATGGCTCTCTACTGGGATGTTTTGCTAGATAACGCTCAACCACACACAGGAGTTTCCCAGGGATGTTTTCACCATATTGCAACACTTCCTTGGTCAGCCCGGTCGCCAGATTTATTGCCAATCGAGCATTTATGGGACCAGCTTTGACACTAGCTTCAGCAAGCTATGAGTGTGGAGGATCTACAGGCCCAGCTGTAGGCAAATGTGTCGTAGAGACATGTCTAGCAGTCATTGATCTCTCACCAAGAGGTATACTACCCAAAAGTAGCCTCTGAGAGCCTTTTGGTAGAGCAGTGGGGGAAGCACCTTTACGCCATCTTGTGGCAAGACCCAGTGACCACACCTGTCATCATTTACATATCTGCCTGCGACGTTTTGCAGTAATCTGACACCTATCTGGGTGCGTTATTTTTTGATTAATGAAAGTACATTGAGAAACTCCCAAAATGACTGCGCTAAAATCTTTCAAGCTTGATGTGTAATCGACACATTATTCAGGGACCTGAGATTCCATGATTCTATGATACACCAATAGCCATATTCATCTAGACAGCTGTTTGAAACAAACTCTGGCCCTTCTAGGGTTGGGGTTGTGATTAGAATAGCTACAGGGTTAGGGTTAGGGTTAGGGTTAGGGAAAGGGATGGGTAGAATAGCTATAAGAGAAAATCATGCTTGTAGCTTGCGCAGGTAGTGTATTAAAAATAGCAGGCAATAAAACAAGGTAAGAGGTCAAAAAAAGGAGACTCTTCAAAAAAGGTTCTGAAAGGATGAGCTCCAGGGAACGGCTGGTTTTGATTGTCAGCCCATGATGTATGGCTCACTCTGCTGCTCTGTTACGTTATGGCTTTTCAACCTTACCTTTCATTCATTTTTAACCTTCAGAACTCCTAACTTGTCTCTTTTTCTATCCACAGTACAGTTTTTTATTCATTGAAAGCCCTCTATTGGTTGATCAAGTGCATTGAAGGTCACAGTTAGAAGCTTTGAAGTTTATGAACTGTAAAGAACATGTCACTCTGGTGGATTTTAATTCTGCATCAACAGCTCTGACTTTTTTCTTTTAACCAGCCAAAGCAGATGGCACCTTCAACATGACCAACCTTGTATCCCACCAGTAAGTCCTGACAGTCCTGCGTGCAGCCACTGATGCGACGGTTCAGGCATTCATTAACGTTACAGTTCTTCTCATCTGAGCGATCCCCACAGTCATCCTTCTGGTCGCACAGGCTCGTCTCGGATACGCACCGGCCGTTGGTGCACATGAAAAATGAACCATTACACAAGCTCTCTGTTGGAAGAAGATGAAGAGAAAGCAGGCCTCAATAAAAATCTAAACGCTTTCTGACAAAACATGCATTTGCCTGAATAATGTCTACTCCACTATGGCAGTTTCCACAAAAGCTGAAAAATAACATTATTCCAAGCATTCTGCTGAAAGCTCAGAGGCTTTCAATGGATTCCGGGTGCATTCAGCCAAAACATAGCATCCCACAGGTCAGTCTTATTCACTTCAAGCCGTTGCTTTTATGTATGTTGTTCTCCCTGCCATTTGTATTCCCTCAGATGTGCCATAAACCCGGTGTCCATCAGTCAAACACATTTCATCAGCACTCTGCGAGCTCTTTACCTGCTGCCAAGCATTTGAGATTGTGGGGGAGCTCGTCTGAGTGGTCCGGGCAGTCTGGGTAACCATCACACTCCCACTGCGCACTAAGCAAGCAACGGCCATCAGCACAGCGGAACTCATCGGGCCCGCACGAGCGGTACGCTGCAGGAGATATAAGACTGTTAGCCCGCTGCACGCTCACTCACTACCATTACTGGTCAGACACTCAGGAAAGTAAGACCCCCAAATGAAAAAGTTTGGACAATTAAAAAAGCAGGGTTTCTCTTTTACAGACAGACAGTATGGACCCAAAATATTGCACGTTTTCTCTGGTCAACTTCATTTCACTTGTTAATATACAGCCATTCCTGCATTTCAGACATGCAATACATTCCAAAAAGGGTTGGGATTGGGAAAATTTAGGGCTAGAAATGAAGTAAAAAAAAATGTGTTTTCAAACAGGCGATTATAATCATTTGGTAGAAAAAAAATATTTGGTAGAAAAGCAGTATTCACGAGAGTCTTTGAGGAGAAAAGATGGGCAGAGTATCTCCAGTTTATCAACAAATGCGTGAGAAAATTATTGAAATTTAAAAACAATGTTTCTCAAAGAAATATTGAAAGTGATTTGCACATTTATCCCTCTACAGACCATAATATCATTACATGATTTAAGGAATTTTGAGAAATTTCACTGCTTAAAGGGCAAGGGCACCTAAGATGAACTCCTGTGATCTTCAATCCCTCAGATGACATTGTATCAAGAACTGTCTTTCATCAGTAGCTGATAGCCAACTGGGCAAGCGATAACTTTAGCAAACCTTTGCCAACAATATAAATGGAGTTATATTCACAAATGCCATTTAAATCTTTGCTGTGCAAAAAAATGTCCAAAAGCGGCGTCAACTTTTCTGGGCTCAGAGACATCTGGAGTGGACCATCACACAGTGGAAACATGTATTATGGCCAGATAAATCAGTTTTGGAAGAAATGGACGCCATGTGCTCTGGACCAAAGACGAAAAAGACAAAAAGCCAGTGTCTGTTATGGTATGGGGTTGTGTCAGTGCCCTTGGCAAAGGAAATGTGCACTTCTGTAATAAGCCATGTCAGCAGCATTAAGGCAGAAAAGTAAATTGAGATTTTCGAGCAAAATATAGTATGCTGCCTTCAAGGCGACATCTTTTCCAGGAATAAGACAATGCAAAACCACATGCTGCACACATTACAAAGGCGTGGCTGCGAAAGACAAGGGTATGGATATTGAACTGGTCTTCCTGCGGTCCTGACCTGTCCCCAATAGATAATGTGTAGAGAATTTTGAAACGAAAACTGTGACAACGACAACCCCTTACTGTTGCACACCTTCAGACAGAAGAATGGGACAAAATTGCAACTGAAACACTAAATCACTAAATCTGTGCCAAAACGTCTTTGAAGTGTTGTGAGAAGGAATGGCTACATTACAAAGTGGGAAATGCTTTTTGAAATGTGTTGCAGGTCTGAAATGCAGGAATGGATGTTTATTAACAGATGAAATGATGTTGACCAGACAAAATAACAGACAGTGTATCACATTTGTGGTTGCTGAAAGTTACAAACATTTTAATTTGTATTAATTTAATTCACACAAAAGTGTGTCAAAATACACACGTGCAAACACACACCAGCAGAGGTACAGCCTGAACAGGGTGTCAGTCTATTGGCGGGCCCTGTAACCTCATCATCCTGGGGTTCAAACCCAGGTCCCCAGGAACTGCTGTTACCAGCAGTTGGCTTTTGGTGACCCCCCTACTGCAGTTACATACTGGCGCCTGTACATGGAGATTCCGCCTCATGATATGTAATAATAAGTATGTTCATGTTTAAAACACTTAAGTTAACCTACAGTTGTCCAAAATCACTTACACGAAGCTTATTTTATAATAAAGTGTTGAAACATCTCATGTAATTTAGTGAGTAATGGATTGAAAGTGCAAAACACTCTATTCTAGTCTATTGATTAATTAACTGCAGTCTTTGTTCTGGAGCATTCAATTCTTCTTTTGCTTTTTTATACTTATGATCTCTTTTATAATCTAACCATTTTAGGCCCCATTCAGACTTATTTGTACTAAAAATACAGTACTGTAGATGTAAAAGCAAAGAAAAAAGCAATAAACAGCGCTGATCTTCTCTGGGCGAGAGCTATTGTGAATCTGAATCATTGTGTCACGAAATTATGAATCATGAATCGTGAATGAGTATCGGCTGAAACTAGTTGCGTGACTCAGCTCATACAGGTTTGAGCATGTGCACCAAGTACCGAGCAATCGACAAAGACTGAGACAAATTTTTCCGTGGTGGTTGAGAACCGAGGTACAACTGTATACATTTATTTGTATAGCACAGAACATTATTTGTACAGTAGATCATTGTCTTAAAACAGGTTTTCAAACCTATAGGTCTACAACTCCAACAAACATGGCAAAAGTAGTGAAGAAAAACTCAAATGTGATAAATAAACCTCTCAGAAGTGTTACGTATGAATTTAATAAAACTTAATTACACTTAAACTAATAGAAGTTAAATAAGTAGATAGGATCAAAAATATTAGCAAGTGTCTGTCCTTTATTTGGTTCAATATAGGTATAGTCCAATATTATGATGCTCCTAGCAACCTTAGAGTCTTGACAGCAAACACTCTAAAAAATGCAAATCCAGGGATGCTTGGATAATCCAAAGCATGGATTATAAATCCATAAAAATGGATTAGCTGTAGATCCTAAACATCCCAGGCAGGAACTGCAGCAACAGACCTACACCCAGAGGACTCAAGAGCCTTTGTTGTTGTTGTCCAAAATAGCCTGACCCTTCCAGCAATCACTGGCTACTTTAAGAAATGTGTTACCCCTTCGAATGTTTCGATAATAGCTGAATACTATTCATTTTGACAATTACAGTAAACCGTATTTTAGGGTGTGTTCACACTAGGCACGTTTGGTTTGATTAAAATGAATCCTGGTGCGATTACTCTGTGAAGGAATATTAGCCCACTCCTCCGTACAGAACAGCTTCAGCTCTGGGATGTTGGTGGGTTTCCTCACATTAACTGCTCACTTCAGGTCCTTCCACAACATTTCGATTGGATTAAGGTCAGGACTTTGACTTGGCCATTTCAAAACATGAACTTTATTCTTCTTTAACCATTCTTTGGTAAAACAACTTGTGTGCCTAGGGTCGTCGTCTTGCTGCATGACCCACTTTCTCTTGAGATTCAGTTCATGGACAGATGTCCTGACATTTTTCTTTAGAATTCTCTGATATAATTCAGAATCCATTGTCCCACCAATGATGGCAAGGCTCGGGTTTAATACTTCTTCATACTTATAAAAGAACAGAAATGAAGTTGTTATTTAGAATGTACTGTTTCCTACATATTGTATCGATCGTATTATTATTTGTTTAAGGAATAGCAAATGTATGTGCTGTAGTTAGAATGATTTAACAATGTTCTAGGTTATCAATTCAAGGTGCCTTTGATCATCTGAACCTTACAACGAAGTTCTGCAACTAAACTTGTAACTTTTAGGATTTTTGGTTATTATGTGATACTTTTAATCACCTGAAATATATAGGAATATATTAATCCAAGTTAGAACGTCTGTAGCTCATATGGTGAAATTATAAGACACAACCACGATAGGAGGGATTTACTGATGAGTCAGCTTCTCATTGGCTATGTCAGGGCAACTCCTTGTTCCCCCGCCTCCAACTACCTACGATCCGGAACATACAAAAGCGACGCAATCCAACCACGTGGCAAGTTAGCTTCGAGTCTTGTGTGTTTTTGTTCTCTTTTTTCTTCTAAATCTTTTCTTTACATTGTCTTTTAAAGTTGCAGCTTTGTCAGTCTTTAGTTTTTTCGTTCTTAAGTTCTTTCAAGTTTTTCGCATTATTGTTAAGTTTCCTGTGTCCAGCAGTTTTGAGTACTTCAATATCGCCAAATTAGAAAGTACTACCACCCAAGATCTCCTTCAAGCTCTACCATTCTCGTACATCCAAGTTTTTTTCCAAGTCTTTTGAAGCTCGTGGTGCTAGAAACACGTCGACTCCACCTTTATCTGTGGCCAAGATAAAATCTGAGTTGTACACCCGCAAGTCGAGGTCAGAGACTCCGGACCACCAACAGCTGGGACGAAAGCCAAACCGAAGGGAGGTCCGCAACACATCTGTGGCTCCACGGACCGAAGGCTAATAGCTGAGATCATCCAGAGTCCACCGAACAGTGTCATCAGAATCTGAAGATTGGACCGCTACCGTTCCCCTGTGTGACTTCTGACGACAGGCAGAGGCCCGGTTCCGTTCCATCTCCTTCGCGTGAGCCCCCGCAAAGAAACAGGCAAGTACCACTGCTGTGGCTTATCTGGGTCCCTGATTCTCGAACCTTGCGTTTGATCTTAAACCACGCTTCAACGTAGACTCATCCACGTCTAAGTAGCTTCTACCATACTATATACATGTTCACCATCATTTTATGATCTTAATTACTGTGATATATGCACGTTTGCCATCATTTCTTGATTTTAATACTGTGATAAATATGTTATTACGTCAGATAGTCTGTTGGTATTGCCTTGTTTGTAGTTAATAAACTTGCTACAACCTTTTGAATTTACCATTTGGTGTTAGAGAGTTTCATTCAAACAAAGGTCGAGAAACATAACTTTGAATTCACTACTCAGACCTAGACTGATCAATTTCGCTTTTCTCTTTTCAACTGGTTTCCGGATCTACCAGTCCATAAACGATCCGGTGGTGCCCCGTTTATTAATTAAAAATTAATCAATTTAAAGTGTAGTCTTAGGTTTGCTACACCTGCCATGCACACCATTGATGTGCAGTGTTCTTCTGATGGTGGACTCATGAACATTAGCCAATGTGAGAGAGACCTTCAGTTGCTTAGAAGTTACCCTGGGGTTCTTTGGGACCTCGCCAACTATTACAGTCCTTGCTCTTGGCGTGATCTTTGTTGGTCGTCCACTCCTGGGGAGGGTAACAATGGTCTTGAATTTCCTCCATTTGTACACAATCTGTCTGACTGTGGATTTGTGGAGTCCAAACTCTTTAGAGATGGTTTTGTAACCTTTTCCAGCCTGATGAGCATCAACAACTCTTTTTCTGAGGTCCTCAGGAATCGCCTTTGTTCGTGCCATGATACACTTCCACAAACATGTGTTGTGTAGAGCAGACTTTGACAGATCCCTGTTCTTTAAATAAAACAGGGTGCCCACTCACACCTGATTGTCATCCCATTGACTGAAAACACCAGACTCTAATTTCACCTTCAAGTTAACTGTTTGTCCTAGAGGTTCACATACTTTTGCCACTCACTATTATGTAATATTGGATCATTTATCAAGTATAATATTTTTGTCTCATTTGTTTAGCTGGGTTCTCTTTATCTACTTTCAGGACTTGTGTTAAAATCTGAAGATGTTTGAGGTCATATTTATACAGAACTATAGAAAATTCTAAAGGGTTCACAAACTTTCAAGCACCACTGTATGAACGCTGGCATCTGAAACTTCAAAAGGAACTCTGGAGCGGTTCGATTGATGTGTGAATGCAGCACAGACCAAAGAGGCATAAAAAAACAAACACAGGGAGAGACGTTACAAGAAGTGCAAGAAGTGACCGGTTATTTAATATAACGTATATTACTTGATATAATAGTTATCAAACAAATGTATTTCTGGCTGTGTTAAATAATTGTACTTGATTCTTCCGTTCCAAAGGACAGAATACTCAAGCATGCCTGCTTCTTCTCTTTGTAAAAGGTATAGCTGCCCATTAAATGTCAGTACTGCCATCTCCTAACAGCATGTGTTCTTTTATGTGTTAAATTATAGGAGCTCTTCATGAGGTATATTATAAAATCCCATGAGTGGGTTAGCCCAGCACTCAGCGTTGTTGTGGAAGTTTGGTCGCAAATTGTCATAAAAGCTGTCCAATCAGTATGAGACCTTATACATGTGACTTTTGTTTACATATTTTACTTTTTTTCGAAATCAACAATGTCACTGTGAACGCTAAGCAAAACAGGACTAAAATGCAACAATATATAATTTTCTGCCTTGGACCAGACCAAGTGAACGGAACTGCAAGTATGAACACACCCTTAAACTCAAAAGTAGACAAGTAATGATGTTTTTTAAGTAACCTGAGTTGAGGTAATGAAAGCCTGAGCCTACACGAGTCGGCGAATCAGTTTAGTAGGATCCACCAGGCTTATTTAAGCACACTAAATGCTGCCACGCATCACATTTTTCAAGACACAGATGGTGTGGTAATTGTTTGTCTCTGTGTGTTTAATGAAAGTGAAAAACTAGGCAGAAAACTAGGAATAGAAAACAAAATCACAGAAAGAAAATGAAAGTGAAGAAAAGGGAAACAAAGTCTAAAAAAGAGGAAAGGGGTTGAAGAATGAAAGTAAAAGAAAAACTTGTGAAAAAATCAGTGTTTTAAAGTGAAAAAATCAGTGTTTTAAAACTCCAGCAGCACTGCTGTGCCTGATCCAATCGTACCAACACAACACGCACTAACACACTGCCACCACATCAGTGTCACTGCAGTGCTGAGAATGATCCACCACCCAAATAACACCTGATCTGTGGTGGTCCTGAATATTAGAGAACAGTGTAGAGGGGGTAACAAAGTAAGTAGAGAAACAGATGGACTACAGCCTGTAATTGTAGAACTACAATGTGCAGTGACTAGAATAGGTCACCACCTGGATTTAACTAAGCAAATAGTTAAACAGTTTAAAAAAGAGCCTCCCATTGGATAATTACTGCATGGGTGATTATGTTTCAGCTGGCAACAAGTTCTTTAACCCTAATTGATGCAGTGAGTAGCTTCTCTTTCTTCAACAACCATGTCGTCCACAATTCTGTGGTCGTGGAAAAGATGGTCATCTGTTTCAGAAAAGTCAAATTGTGGAAGAGTGGTTCAGGGAGCAGGAGACATCATTTTCAGACATGGATTGGATTGGAGTCCAGACCTGAACCCTATTGAGAATCTTTGGGATGTGCTGGAGAAGACTTTGCACAGTTGTCAAAATCTCTCATCATCATACAAGATCTTGGGGAAAAATTAATGCAACTCTGGACAGAAATAAATGTTGTGACACTGCAGAAGCTTGTGGAAATGATGCCACAGTGGAACACCAAGCGTGCCGTGATCCGGCAAGTAAGCATCGAGTGAAAAGGTGCTGGAACGTATAAACACAGCAGTTCTACAGTGTAACACATGACACAGTAGCCTTCAAAAAAGTATATCTATATAAATGGAAAAGACTTACATTGTCTTAAATATCAGTTGTCTTTTTTTCACCATTTCCAAACCTCTCTGTCCACGAGCTGGCAATACATAACTAATGATCTAATTACGCCAGTTATCATCAAAGAAAATGAGCCGCTTGGGTGTTTGGAAAGAAGGTTACATACAGGTTAGTACCATTTAATTAAAATTTGTTTATTAATGTTGCTTATTTTCATTTTACTTTATATATAAAAACACAGAGGTGCTGGATTTGGAGATGTGCTCCAGATATGAGAGGTACCGGTATAACACCGGAGCTTGTTCTGGCAGGATCCGATGTTAATTAACACTGCATTATTGTATCATGTTGCACATATATTTATTGTCGTGTTTATTAGTCTAGCCTAAGGAAGCACTGAAGCTGGAATTTTAATTTAGAGACCCTGTATGTCTGCTATTTCAAATATGATTTGACGCATTTGTTGCTGTTGTCAATCAGCATTTAGCTACGCTAATAAAAAAAACAACAACTAAAAATAGGGACCTCCCGAGTTTCTTTTTGCTTTAGCTATGGAAAACTAGTAAGATAAAAAAATATAAATTAAAAAAATATAAAATATGTAACATATATATATGAAACTATATATTTCTGTGTATGTGTGTACATACATATATATACACACATACAAAATCTACAGAATCCCACATTTTGACACAACCATCCCTTTTTTTTACAAATATTATATTTCTTTTCAGCCAAGCGCTGAAATCACACATCCTACGCATACATCTGTACAACTGGAGGCTTGATTTAAAGGTTGAACATGATGAATAACATGCGTACACATTTTCAATTAACCCAGTAAAAGTTTTCTTTTACTCATCAGTCATCTGATTTAATCAGGCCAAAGACGACCTGACCAGTTGATTTTCTCCTACCCACACCTAAAATAAGAGACCTTTGAATTTCCAGACACTGGCAGCTGCTTTCATGACACAAAAGGAACACAGAAAGCTGATGCTCACCGCATTCAACAGATTCGTCTGATCCGTCACCACAGTCGTTGTCATGGTCACACACAAAGCGTTTGGAGATGCATGCCTTGTTAAGGCACCTGAAGGTGTTCTCATCACATGTGTTATTAGGCGCTGTGAAAGCAACCCAGACAATATAATCAAAACAACTTTTCCCATGACACATTTCATTTCTGTCACCATATTTGAAAAACAATTTTATATATACTCACTGACATGAAAAATAACCAGTTAGAAATGACGGATTGCTGCAAAACTCGGCATGCAGGTATGTATTAGGCATTTATGTAAATTATTATAGGTGTGGTCTGATTAGACACTGGGTCTCACCACAAGAGGGCATTAAAGTGCCTCCCCCACTGCTTTATAAAAATTCTCTCAGATGCTACTTTTGGGTAGTGCACCTCTGGGTGAGAAATCGTTGACTGCTAGACATGGCAGTATGACGTACTAAAAGACATTTTGTCCAGTTGACAGACTTTGAGAGAGGGAGCATTATTGGACTGAGAGAAGCAGGGTGATCGTTTCAAAGAACTGATCCCCACCTGGGCCATTCTGACATAGCTGTTAGGAGGTGTTGGTAGCAGGGGTTCCGGGCATGAACAGTTGACCACCATTAGCGGATCGTTTGATCCGTCGACAAGCACAAGCAGCCTCCACAGTTTGTTGTTCACCATTCAAACACAGGTGGCACCTTCACTACACACCCCTGTCTCTGCCCCGACCCTTTCACGGCACCCATTATGTGTCCTGCCATTGACAGCCAGCCAACATTGCCTTTGTTTGCAGTGGTGTTGTGAATGAGAAACCTGGACTGCTATGGACTGGAACCATATCATCTTTAGTGATGAACTCAAGCTCTGTTTGGGATCTGACAATTGCCGTTCGAGTATAGAAGCCTTGTAAGTGCTTCAATCCTGCCTTTGCTGTGGAACGATACATTCCCCCAACTGCTGGTGTGATGATCTGGGGAACCATCACATAAGACAGTCGGTCACCCCAAGAAAAGTGATATGGGGGGAACTAACAACTCAGTTATATGTTCAGGATAAGTTGTAGCCACATGTATTACCTGTTAGGGCAGGGCTTCCAACTGCCATTTTTCAGCGTGATATTTCTCGTCCACACACAGCAAGGGCTGCAGGAATGTGAGATTGCACTTCCTTGGTCTGCTTGGTTGCCAGATTTATCGTTAAACAAGCATTTATGGGACTTGCTGGGACTCCAGCTTCAGCAACCTACCAGTGTGCAGGGTATACAGGCTCAGCTGCAACATATGTGGGTGAATGCACCACAGGATACCATACTGAACCTTTATGCATCACTGCCCAACCATATCTCATCTTGTATCCAGGCTAGAGGCGGCCTATAAGGATACTAGAGCCTCCTTTCAATTGCAGTTCTCCCCAATAAACTTATCATTTTGCTGCAATATTGCAATCACTTAGGTATATCATAATTACATTCACACATGTAAAGTTTCATTGGATTCCAACAACTACTCCTTCATGAGCTATTTTTTTGTCAATGAGTATAAGACCTTGAATTGAACAGACAACACTATACACATCAAGTGACTGGATCTTTACCACAGCCTGCAGCTGCCAGTTCATCACTACCATCAGGACAGTCTCGCTCTCCGTCACAGAGCCAGCGCTTGGGCACACAAGCATACGACCCCGAACAGCTGAACAATCCCGGACCACACGTCACAGAGCCTGAGCAATAATCAGTTGCATTGGTAGAAACAGACATGAATGCTGAACAACCATGCTTGTAAAAAAAATAATTAAAACTTATTCAACAATATTCACTTATTCTACCAATTTACAAACTGACTATAAAATGTCAGAAATGTTTATAGGCTTTAGACATTTTTAGGTTTTATTTCATTCCAATCCAATTTCAACCATGTTGGTGGTTAAATATTTTAAAACGATGTACATAAATAAAAGTATTCATACCCATTTACAAGCGTTATGTTACTATTTTTTTTAAACCCGATGCATTCTCTGGTGTACTTAAAAAGGCTAAGTATGTACAAAATCAGCATTTAAAAGGTGCTTTCAGTTGGGAATGTATAGCTTTAAAAAAAAAAAAAACTATTTATTATTACCATTATCTATTATTTATTATTTATTTTATGTTGCTTTTTAAAATTTAATTTGAAAGGAACATTTAGATTTATCATGAGTAATTCTTTTACACTGAGAAAAGTACCTTCGTTAATTGCACATGCAACAACTTACAACCAATGTGAGAGGACTCAGGGTCCTACCAGTAGCAGCTTTTAAGGTTTGGGGTCTAAACTCAAAACCTTCTTACTATTAGTTCAATGCTATAGAGTCTTAACCACTAAGCCATCACTGTCCCAGCAATACATTATTGGAACATAATGTTCCTCTTACAGCTAGGTGCTGAAAGAATTCATCTAAAGTTGAAAGATGTGCCATAACACTTACCACAGAGATCGTCGCTCTCATCCACTCCATCTCCACAGTCGTCCTCGCCATCACACAGCCACTGTTTGGCAATACACTTATTCTTGGAGCAGGCAAATTGGTTCCACAGACAGGAGGAATCTATCAAAGGCAGAAGTTCAGAAGTGGTAGCTAATGACATCTATCAGCAAGACCTTGTACATTTAAATGTCTTTCCAGGACTTCTTGAAACATTCTCTTTTCTAATAAAGCATCCATCAGCACTGCTTTTATATTCGTACTGGCTTTCTATGGTCTCTGGAATTTAAAACAAAATGGAAATGTGGCTGTCATACTAACAGCATTAGTCACGAGAATAAAGGCTGGTCTGAGCTGGTAATGGAAATGTGTAAATACACTGTCTTTCTATTTACACCAAAATTCTGCTAACCTTTAAGTCCTATTCCTCTTTCAGCATGCTCCTGTGTATAAACTGTGTATAAAGAAGATCAGATTTAGAGCACTTTGCCTGCTGTGTGAATGTACATGCAGCCATAAAGATCTGCTTTGCTGAATTTGGTGCACAAGAACTTAGTTGGGTTGGGCAGCACCCTGAGTTCAACCTCATCCAATATCACTGAGATCATTTGAGTGCTCGGTAGTAACCAGGTCTCATTGCCACACATCAGCGTTTGACCCAACTAATGCCTTTGTGAATGATTGGATGTAAAACAACAGATAAAACAAAGATATTCTCCACAATTGGGTCACACTGGAACAATTTACAGTCTCTGTGACAGATCTTGGAGGAAGTCTCTGGGTAACAAGTTGGCCTGTTTTGTGCGTTAGTGAAGAACAGGGAGAAGCTGTATGTGGCATGGTTATGCCGTCAGAACCAAATCCTTCTGTTTGTCTAAGTGTTTACAGCTTACACAAGATCATACAAAGGGATTTGTGTTCTTGTCATTTGAGAATCCATAAAATTTCACTTGCTGCATCTTTGTTCTTCCTGTATAAGAAGCTTTCTTATGGCAAAGTATGTTCTGAATAAATACCAGATCAAAGCCTGAAGTAATAGTACTCGTAGTGTGTCCCTAAGGGTTTTCCATTTGTCTTCGTGTGGGATGACTGTCTGCAAAAATATTTATGTGCAACAGAAAGCTCCACTATAAAATAATCCTGCAAATACAGTGTCAGGAAAGGGAATATTTTAAACTGCTGGATGTTATAGTGTCTTCACAACTTTCATAATCTCAAAAGCACACTGTTGCTCTTCTTACACGACTATAATCACTTGAACCCTGATGTTGCCATGTGGACACTACACAATCAATAGCAGTTAAGGTTTCTATCTTAAACCATTTTTCTCCAGGAGAGATCACAAAATATCACTGGCACATGAAAATTAATTTGAGAAAATTATTTTAAAAGCACACAAAGGTTGACCATACACAGGGCAGCAAAGATGGTCTGTTTTGCAAAACATTATCAAGGGAAACATTCATAAATCAAATATTAAGGCTTGTGCTTAACCCATTTAATCTTGTAGGTCACAATAATGACTGTAAAGGACTTTTTTATTTAAAAGGCTCTAAAAATGTTACTGAATGTTAAATTTCCAGCAAATATTGAAATAATAAAGGGTCTCAATAATATGTGCAGTGTCAAAAAATGCAAACTGTCACATGACCAGAGCACCATGAGAAGAGGATGACTGTATCAAAGCTCACAAACAAAAGGTTATTAAAGTACAGTGGGGCAAAAAAGCATTTAGTCAGCCACTGATTGTGCAAGTTCTCCGACTTAGAAAAATGAGAGAGGTCTGTAATTTTCATCAGAGGTACACTTCAACTATGAGAGACAAAATGAGAAAAAAAATCCAGGAAATCACATTGTAGGATTTTTAAAGATTTTAATCGTAAATCATGGTGAAAAATAAGTATTTGGTCACCCACAAACAAGCAAGATTTTTGGCTCTCACAGACCTGTAACTTCTTCTTTAAGAAGCTCTTCTGTCCTCCACTTGTTTCCTGTATTAATGGCACCTGTTTGACCTCGTTATCTATATAAAAGACACCTGTCTGCAGCCTCAAACAGTCAGACTCCAAACTCACGACGAAAGAGCTGTCGAAGGACACCAGGACAAAAATTGTAGACCTGAATCTACAATAGGCAAGCAGGTTGGTGTGAATAAATCAACTGTGGGAGCAACTGTAAGAAAATGGAAAACATACAAGACCATTGATAATCTCCCTCGATCTGGGGCTCCACGCAAGATCTCATCCTGTGGGGTCAAAATGATCATGAGAACGGTCAGCAAAAATCCCAGAACTACACGGAGGGACCTGATGAATGACCTGCAGAGTGCTGGGACCAAAGTAACAAAGGCTACGATCAGTATCACAATACGCAGAGAGAGACTCAGATACTGCGGTGCCAAGTGTGTGTCCCTGCTTAAGCCAGTACATGTCCAGGCCCGTCTGAAGTTTGGCAGGGAGCATATGGTTGATCCAGAATAGGATTGGGAAAATATCATGTGGTCTGATGAAACCAAAATAGAACTTTTTGGTAAAAACTCAACTCGTCGTGTTTGGAGGAAAAAGAATGCTGAGTTGCATCCCAAGAACACCATACCTACTGTGAAGCATGGGGGTGGAAACCTCATGCTTTGGGGCTGTTTTTCTGCAAAGGGGACAGGATGACTGATCCGTGTAAAGGGAAGAATGAACGGGGCCATGTATCGTGAGATTTTAAGCCAAAACCTCCTTCCATCAGTGAGAGCATTGAAGATGGAACGTGGCTGGGTCTTCCAGCATGACAATGATCCCAAACAAACCGCTCGGGCAACAAAGGAGTGGCTCCGTAAAAATCATTTCAAGGTCCTGGAGTGGCCTAGCCAGTCTCCAGACAACCCCATAGAAAATTTGTGGAGGGAGTTGAAAGCCATGTTGCCCCAAAACATCACTGCTCTAGAGGAGATCTGCATGGAGGAATGGGCCAAAATACCAGCTACAGTTTGTGCAAACCTGGTGACGACTTACAGAAAACGTTTGACCTCTGTCATTGCCAACAAAGTTTATGTTACAAAGTATTGAGTTGAACCAAATTTAATGACCAAATACTTATTTTCCACCATAATTTACAATTAAATTATTTAAAAATCCTACAACGTGATTTCCTGAATTGTTTTTCCTACATTTTGTCTCTCATAGTTGAAGTGTACCTATGATGAAAATTACAGACCTCTCTCATTTTTCTAATCAGGACAACTTGCACAATCAGTGGCTGACTAAATATTTTTTTGCCCCACTGTATGTTAACATAAAGATAGGACAATGACTTTGGCACACATCATCTTTAACTGTCTAGTACTGATATATGCTTTTGTAATTACTCAACTTTTTTCCAAGGGGTCATAGAATGAGATTTTGATGGTAACAATAGTGAGCAATGGGATAATACAGTGCTATATATTATCATGTTTTGCCTGGTCAACTTAATTTTGTTTGTTAATATACATGGATTCCTGCATTTCAAGCCTGCAACACATTAAAAAAAAGTTGAGATGGGGGCAATTTAGGGCTAGTAATGAGGTAAAAATTATTTTAAAAAATGATGTGATCTCAAACAGGTGATGTCAGCAGGTGATTGTAGTCATGATTTGGTACAATAGCACTCTACACAAAAGGCTGAGTATGAGGAGAAAAGATGGCCAGAGAACAATTACAAATGTGTGAGCAAATTATTGAGTTGTTGAATAAAACTTTCCTCAAAAAATATTGAAAGAGATTTGCATATTTTCCCATCTACAGATTGTAATATAATTAAACGATTCAAAGAATCTGGAGGAATTTCAGTGCATAAAGGGCAAATGTATGAGTCTAAACTGAACACCGTCAGATCCCTCAGATGGCACTACATCAAGAACCGCCATTCAACATTAGCTGATAGAACCACTGTGCAAAAAAAGAAGCCTTATGTTAACCATGTCCAGAACTGGGCTTGTAGGCATCTGGGATGGATCATTACTAAGTGGGAATGTGTATTGTGGTCAGACCAATCAGTAATCCAAATCTTTAAAGAAAAGGATGCCGTGTGCTCCGGACCAGAGACGGAAAGGACCATTCAGACTGTTATCAGCAAGTCCAAAAGGGTCAACAAGTTCAACGGGTTACTAATAACACATGACTTTGACAAAGCTGTGATTTCAACAAAAAATCTTCCGATTAGTAACCTTAGTAACCAGTAACCTTTGTAACCACCACCACACAGATCGATTGACCAATGACCTGAATCGATCATTTTTTTAGTATGATCACCAGTACTTGGATCAGTCTCATATATCCAGTTCTGTGCTGGTCACAGAACTACTCAGCGCACTACAGCAACAGCGGCACAAACACAGCCACACACAGACAGCACTGTGCTTTTACTAACTTTAATAGAGAATTCAGTTCGTTTGAAGCCTAAACACAGCTCAGCGGCTCGTGGGTTTGTTTATTATGAAATCGGAGCTGCCATATGTTCATGATAAGAAAGTCTTACATTTCAGTTGTGTTTTGAGTGCTACTTAGTGAGCTACAGTGGTGCTTGAAAGTTTGTGACGCCTTTAGAACTTTCTATATTTCTGCAGATGTGTGACCTAAAACATCATCCGATTTTCACACAAGTCCTAAACGTAGATAAAGAGAACCCAGTTAAACAAATCAGACAAAAATATTATACTTGGTCATTTATTTATTGAGGAAAATGATCCAATATTACATATTAGTGAGTGACAAAAGTATGTGAACCTCTAGGGTCGAAACATGCATCTCAAAATCTCATGTACATACTAATTCACATGCCACAATAATGATACCAGTTGGGCTGACTAATCAACCCATAATTTTATAATTTAATAAAGGTTTTAACCCAGAACTGAAGAGCAGCAGCTGAGACTTAATGGTTGGAGGAAATCAGTTTGTAACTCAACCTGGCACAGCTTGCCCTTGAGCAAAAGCACTTAAGCTCGTAATTTGCACAGCTGATCATGATCAAGAAACTGACCTTTCAGTTTCCACAAGTGCCTAGTAAAGATCCTGTGCCACCAAAAATGAGATTATTCTCAGAGTAACTGAACTCTGTCTTCTTTTTACTCTTCTCCATCAAGAGTGGTTACGTATTTAGAGACACTGACCAATATATCTGGTCAGTCTATTGCTTTGACAACCACAGCAGCTACTTTGCTCGATAAGCATGTCTTGACTATACAGTTGGAACTTGACAAATTCAGTTCTTGACATATTTTCACTACAAAAATTTGTGGTTTGTTTGGTTTTCAGCACACTTGCATAAACTTGTATAAGTCGAGACGTGCGACTCGTTTCAGCACACAGTGATTCAGATTCACCAAAGCTCTCATTCCACTGTGTTTATCATGTTTTTCTTTATTTTTACATCGGCAGCAGTGTATTGTTAGTGCAAATAAGTCCCCATGGGTCCTAATATTATTTTTGACTGCCACCCGAAAGGAAAACTGAATCCTCCAGAACACAGGCTGGAGGATTAACCTTTGCTGCATTAGCATTAGCAGCTATGCTAGTGCTTGAGTTTACCAATAGAGTAAGTGTTTTTCTTTTACTTTTCACTTTCATTCCATTACTCACTAAATTACAAGAGATTTTCACTTTATTATAAAATAAGCTTTGTGTTAATGATTTTGGCCAACTGTAGATTAATGTAAGTGTTTTAAACAATGAGGTCGGCTCATCTATGATACAGTACAGGCTATTTTAAAGTAATCGGTTCATGAACAGATTAATTCAATTTACATTATTCCTTATGGGAAGAATTTGCTCGGTAATAGTTAATTTGACCGAGGTACCCCTGTATATTGGGGTCTTACCTAAATGTATAATTATTTTCCCCCCAATCAAATGTTTGCCAGATGGTAGTGCTCAATTAATTAAAATTAGTTAGCCTTCATGTTGTCGTCAATCAAAAACAAAATCACCAGCTTCACATATCGTAATAAATCCCCAAGCTTGCATTGATCTTCCACTATGCTTGAACGATCATTGCAGACATTGTTTTAAGTCTTTAATTGCTTTTGTTACTCTCAAAAATCTCTTTTAGATTTAGACACATTAGTTGAAAATAATAAAAGACATTTCTTAGACGTCCAGCTTTGATGCTCAAATCTAGGCCAGGCAGAAATGGAGGTGAATGTACAGTGCCACTCAAAATGATTTCTTAACAAAGACAGACAAAGCAGGTGGAGGCCAGGCAATAAATCATTAGTCAGATATGGAGGCACAGAGCAGAGTACGTATAGCAGGGCTTGACAGATTGTGAACCCTTTAGAATTTCTAAATAAATGTGACCTAAAACATCATCAGATTTTCACCCAAGTTCTAAAAGCAGATAAAGAGAACACAATTAAACAAAATTATTATACTTGGTCATTTATTTATCAAGGAAACTCACTGAACATGATATACATGGTAAAAGTATGTCAGCCTCTAGGATTAAATGTGAAATTAGTCAGTGAGTTGTTTTCAATCAATGGAATGGCAATCAGGTGTGAATGGGCTCCCTGTTCTATTAATGGAACTCCAAAGATGCAATCGAAGGAGAATTTAGAGGACCTCAGAAAGAGTTAGAGGCAGATCAAGCTGAAAAGGTTACAAAGCCTCTAAAGAGTTTGGACTCCACCAATCCAGTCAGACAGAACATACAAATAGAAGAAAACCATTGTTACACTTTCCAAGAGTGGTTGACCAACAAATAATAGTCCAGAAGGTCACACAGGAAGCCAGGGTAACTTCTACGCAACTAAAGGCCTCTCTGACATTGGCTGTTTTTAATGTTCATGGAGTCCAGCATCAAGAGAACACAACAAAACCAGTGGTGTACATGGCAGGATTGCAAGGGAAAAGCCACTACAGCCCAAAAGAAACTTTTGCTATCCTTTATAAGGTTGCTAAATATCACATGGACAAGCCAGAAGGCTATTGCGGCTAAAATAAATCGTTCTAGTTTAAATGAGAATCATTATTCCAGGAGAAAGGAAAACATTCCAGCATAAGAACCTTATCCCATAATAACATTGTGGTGGTGGTATTATGGTTTGGGCTAGTTTTGCCATAGCTGGACCAGGATGGTTTGCCATCATTGATGAATGAATGAATTGTGAATTACAGCAGTATATTCTAAAGCACCTGAAGATATCCTCTCTTTTAATGATGCAGAAAAACTTGTTCATGCGTTTATAACCTCAAGGTTGGATTACTGTAACGCCTTACTTACTGGATGCTCTAGTAAATCTATAAATAAACTTCAGTTAGTTCAGAATGCAGCTGC